>WAAF01013200.1:11147-24186 GCA_013400475.1 Tricholaema leucomelas | reverse complement strand
AAGCTCAGCCTTTCAGGGGGGTTCTCTCCTGTTTTGTTTTGTTGTTTTTTTTAACCTTCTTTCCTTTTTTTTTTTTTTTTTCCCCTTGTTGATCCGGCAGGGAGGGTGAAAGGGGGCGGGGGGGGGGGGGAGGAGGAGAAGGAGTTGGAGGAGGAGAGGTGCGGTGCCGGGTTTGCCTTTTGTAGCAGCAAGGTGGGGGGTGAGCAGTGCCCCCAGTTGGGAATGGGGCTCATTCTTGCCGATGGAGAAAGGCGGGAGAGCCTGGAGATTTCCCCCTCCACCACCACCACCTCCAGCCCCGGCTTTTCTTTTGCTCGTTTAGAAGTAATAGGCTGTAATTTATGGCTCTTTGCGGCACGGCTCCCGCGGCAGAGTGGGGTTTGGTGGCCTGAAGTATCAAGGGAAATTCTCATATTCTTGGAGGGAGAGAGCTGGAGGAGTCTTCCCCACTCTGTCCCCCTTGCCTATGGTGGTTTGGACGCCTGGGAAGAGCCACGGGTTGTGGCTGGCAGGTGGTTTGTGGAGGTCTTGTAGGGTTGATTCCCCTGCTGCTGCCATCCCAGCATCTTCTCGGGGTGCAGGGGGGTTCCTACCTCCTCTTCCAGGGCCGTGCTGGGTTTATCCCTCGCTCTGCACCAGGGCTCCCAGAATGATCCTGATGCCTCCTCCCCATCACCTGCCACTGCCGGGAGTGGAAAGTTGAAATTTCCTGTCCCGTCCTCTTTGATTTCCAGACTCAGCGGTGTGGCCGCAGGGGTTCTGTGGGGCTGGCGAGGGTTCAGCCCTACCCCGGAGGGTATGCACCATGAGCATCCTCCCTTTGGAGGGACAAACTCTATGTTAGCAGGAGAGGGAAGGGAGAAGGGGAGAAATCAAACTGCCGGAGGTCTGGGGAGCTGGGGAAGCTATGCGCCTGCCTCGGCGGAGTGAAAATCCTCCCCGTGCCACCTCGGGAGGCCCCAATGCACCTGAGAGGGACACAGGAGTAGCTACTCACTGGAAAATAAAACCAGAGGCCCTGATACCAGATCAACAGCAAGGTGCCATCCAGCTTGTGACCCTGTGGGGCTAGCCCCGAAGCTTTGACTGGTGAAGCTGACTCCTCCGCCAACGGCTGGGAGAGCAACGGGGGGCACCCATTTTATCACCTGGCTTTTCGCTGGCCGTGCTGTGCCTTTTTAAACTGAAATCCAACTTCGGGATCTAGAGATGGGGCTGGGAACAGCTTGAAAAACTTCCCAATTTATTTATTTAAACAACAAAAAATCCTTTTCTGCAAGTGACTGTTGTAGAAATCGCAGCGAAGAGGCTGCTCGAGGGTTGTTTGTTTGGGTTTTTTTTTTTTTCCTCTCTTTTAAACTTTTCCTAATTTAAACCTTTTTTGGCAATCACAAAGGTCAGTCTCCATGATCAAATGTGGTGTTGGTAATCAGCCTGCCAGGGATAAAAATGGTGGTGTGGGTTGTTTTTTTTTCTTTGGAAGTGGAGCAGCGTTAGGGAAAAGGGAAGAATGAAGAGGCAGAGGCAGCGGAGGAGGAGAGCTGCTCCCTTCGGAGGTCGGCAGCGCGGTGCCGCGGAGGAAAACACAACCTGTCTGTCTGTCTGTCTGTCTGCCACGTTGTGTTCTGTAAAGATTCTCCTGGAGGAGAGATTAAATCTGGGGCTGGAGCTGGAGGGAAGTCATTAAGGGATTACGATGCCTTGCGCCGGCAGCACGGAGGTGGACATGGTGCTGGCGGTAACGGTACAGGGGTACCCGGGCAGGCGAGCCCTGCGTCGGCGAAGTGCTTGGCACAGAATCAAGATCCTCTCCCTGATCTGTTTGTTTTTTTTCCTTTCTTCTTCTTTAATTTTAAGGGAAACCCTCAGACACACAAGCGTTTGCCACCTGCTGAGCTCGGGTAAAGCAAGCTGGGCTCGGTGTGTGCCAGCTCCAGGTGCCTCTTGCCACCGGCTCCCGTGCCCTGGCAAGTTGGCCAAAAAGTCTTTTGCGGCGTGTGCTGAGGGCAACCCTCCCCCTGTGCTGCTTGTCCCCAGCTCCCGGTTAGCAGCACAAAGCTCCTTGTTTTGGTGGCAAAACGAGGAGTGGAGGGTGGCTGTGAGAGGACATTTCCCCTGCTCTCAACTTCTCCCGAGGCTCCTGGCGATGTCCGTCGGAAGCTGCCAGAAACCAACTCTCTTTTTTTTCAGGGAGATTATTCTCAACACCGTGAAAAGGAGAAGGAAAAAAAAAAAAAACATTTCGTTTTAAGATGCCAGAGTAGGAAAATGATCCCCGGGGGGGGTGGTGGTGTTCGTTTGGAGGTGGTTTGGAAGTTGTTTATTCTGCTTCGCTGGCAAACGTCCTCCACGTGATTGGCTTCAGCGGAGAGCTGGCACCAACCGGCCGGGAAAAGTGGATGAGGTTGGCGGGGAGCTGCAGCCTCCCAGGGAGGAGGAGGAGGATGAGGAAGACCCTTGTGTGATGGGTATATGCTCTGTGTGCTGCGTGGGCTGTCTGGCAGCTCCAGGGGCTCGGGGAGATTCCATCCCTGGAGGTGTTCGCACTCAGACACCGATGCTGCGGTTCAAACACGGGGCTGTGCCGGGAAGCGGCCGGGATGAGCTGCTCGCCCGGAGCAGGAGGTGTGGAAACAACTGATTTCCACGCACCTTTGGCAGGTCACTGGTGGAGCTGGGTTTATCTGGTGGGATTTAGCTGCTCCGAGGCTAATAAAGGCATAAACCACCAGCGGGCCAGCAAGTGCTCCAGCAGGGCGAGCTGAAGGTCGTGCTGAAGAGTGGCCTCAGGGGCCAGGGGCCATCAAAGCCCTGACCTCAACCTCTCTGGCCATTTGCTTGCTTCCTCCAGGTCTCGATTTAAAGTGTAGCTTTTAAGTGAGTGATTTTCTTTTAGCCTGCATATTGTGAATCTGTGAGCCAGGGATGGTCCTGGATTGGGTTGCTTGTAGCTAGATCTGGACTGGGATCACCTAGGAGAGGCTTGGTAAAAGATGCCTTCAGCCTCAGGAAAGGGACAGCAAGAGGAGGCTGGAGGTAGGTTGCCTGCTGCAAAACATAAACCCAGGACTTGTGCTGCTGAGTGAAGGATGTGCTGGGATCTCATCTACCCAAGAGCATCTCCTCCTCCTGGTGCCCCCTCAGCTTTGTTTCTCTGCCTGCAGGTTGTCCACTGTGGCCCATTAGTGGGAATGTGTTTGCCCAGTGACTTTTTGCCCCTGCTGCTCATCCCAGAAAGCAGTTTCTGGTGTGCTGGAGCTTGCACTGGGCTTGTGCTTGGGTGCAGTGCCTCCTGCCACATACCAAGATTGTGGCAGGTTGGTTGAGCTGGCCACTGTGGGACGAGTTCTCCAGCATGAGCAATCTAGGTTTGACCACACAGTCCTGGGTGCTGCTGGGAGGATGCTGGTGGCTGCAGGACTGTCCCCAAACCCTGCTGGCACATGGGCCCTCACAGAAGTGCCTCGGCTCCTGGCTCCTCTGATGGCTTCACCCCCAGCTCTTAGGGGATGGAAATGCTTGGCTGGGATAATGAGGAATGGCAGTGGACATTTTGCTGCCACCTGGGGTCAAGGGTAAGGTGCCTGGCTGGCTAAAGGCCCTGAGGCTGTTTGTGGCTTGGGGTGGTCACAAGGGTGTTGGATAAGCCAGCCCTGGGCAGAGTGAAGCACAACTGAAGGCAAGGAATAGGTGAAGTTTCTTGTTGAGCTTCAAGAGTTTTAGATTGAACTGGAACAAGGCTTGGGCAGGGATGATGGGCAGAAACCTTGGACTGGGGAGGAAAAGCCCTCTTCTATGGCTTGGGGCTTCCTATGTGGTGTTGTGTCCCTTCTGGATGCCACTTGCCAGGTAGTGTCCTGGCAGCCACCTTACTGTGGAGCTGCACAGCACCAGGAGCCTTTTCACAAGGACTTCAGGTTTGGGTTGCTCCAGGCACAGCCCAAAATCATCATTCCCAAGCCCAGTGTGGAAGCAGTGCAGGAGCTCAGTGCCTTGAACAAAACCGAAGTACTCCCAAATCAATAACAAGTTGTTGGTTTGGTTTTGTTTCCTTTTCCTTGGACATGAACCCCCCCACACACACTTTTCCTGGGGGATCTCCACACACCCACAAGGGTCAATGCTGCTGAGCATCCTGTAGCCTTGCATCCCTGGCCCAGTTCCATGCTAGGAGGGGCAGATGAGATGCTTTGTGCCACACAGAAGGTTTCCCAGTGGGCAGGGTCCTTCCTCCAGAGTCCAAAGTTCCCTGGCTGATCCCTCCTGGATATGGGCAGACCTCATGGCAGGAGGGAAACTCCCTGGAACAGGATAACTGGAATCTGGGATGCAAATATGGCATCACTGGGCTTATTGGGGGAAAAAATGGAATAAGGAAAGAAACTAAAGTTGAGGGTTAAGGAAAACTGTCCCAGAACCTCTGTGGCAGGAAGTGTGGAGTTTGGAAATGTGCTGTGACAAACACAGCTGCAGAACCCCCTGATTGTGCTGGGATGGATTCTGGTGAAGGAAGAGAGGCAGGTGAAGGAGAGAAGGAGGTAAGTTCTGCCCCTCTGCAAAGCTGTCTGGGCTCAGAGCTATCCAGGTTTTATCCTGGATAGAGATAAAACCACTAAAAACACTCAGGGAAGGTGATGGAACTTAGCCTGAGGATGTGGTGTCCCCTCTGCCCTTGGTGTCCCCTCTGCCCTTGGTGTCCCCTCTGCCTTCGGGGGGGTGAAGATGGATTTGCCAAGTGTCCTCTCCAGCTTTGCCCTTCTCCAGGGCTGTCCCCAAGCTATTTCTATTTTCCTCTCCTACTCCCAACCTGCTTTCTTTGCAGAGAAGCTGCTTCCTGACCAGAACGATGCCACTTCCATTCTGCATTTCCTCAGTGGGATGTGGTTTGGTGTATGGGCAGGGAATAGTGTCCCCCTCCCTACCTCCTGCTCCTGTGCTGAAGGCAGCAGGGTTTGAGGAGCCAGGCTGTTACTGCTCTGCCTGCCATGAATGTTCACCTTTAATGAACTAAAACCTCAAAAATCAACCTGGTTTTCTTATCAGTGAGACAAAAAGGGTGTTTGTCCCCTGCCCTGTGGGGCAATCTGGGGCTGGGGGTGGAGAGAGGGGGGCTGCTGCATGTCCCACTGCTCCCCATCGATCTCAGCCTCTCAGCACCCTTGGTCCAAGGCGCTTGTACCTTGCTCCTGTCTGCCCCCAGCAGGGCCCTTTCCCATCCCTCCGGCCCCACTCTGGCACTCCATGTGGTAGGTTTGTAAGGTGCTGCTTGCCTCTGGGAGGCTCTGGGTTTGACAGTGGAGCTGTTGCTCCCCTGCGCAGATGTGAGGTAAGAAGCAGGTGAAGGAGAGGGTGAGGCAGATTCTGTACCTGTGCAAAGCTGTCTGGGCTCAGAGCTATCCTGGTTTCTGGAGCAGACCCCAGTGGAGAAGGATAACAGCATTAAAAGCATGCAGAGAAGGTACTGGAACTTTGCCTGAAGGTGTGGTGTCCCCTCTGTCCTCAGGGCTTCCTGGGAGTCACTTCCTGGGAGAAGGGCAAGAGAAGGTAGCTGCAGAACTCCAGCAGATCCTGTGGTACATCAGCTGGGGGCTCAAGGGATGCGTTTGTGGGTCACATCCAGCTGATGAAGCCCCTTGAGTGGGTTGGCAATGGGAGAAGAAAGGTCCCTGGCATGCACTGGGTGCAGGGGGACCTAGGTTTTGGCTGGGGCAGGGATGTGGGGGCTGCAGAGCCTGGGACGTCACCGCTGTGTGTGGAGCTGGTGAGCGAGAGCCAATGTCTGCAGCCTTGGGAAAACCTCCCCAAGTTTGGGGTTGTTGTGTATTTTGGTGAGAGGAGATGCCCAGCCAGTGGCTTTCCAAGAGAAATAGAAAAACAGGAGGAAAATGCCCTAAAATCCATCCTGCTGAGGGGTAGAGATGAGAGAGCACCGGAGAATCCCCAGGAAGGGCTTTCTGGCTGAGCTCTGCTGCCGCGGACCCACACCAGGATCTTTTCATCCCTCTCTCACCGCAGTGACAGGCAGAAGATTTGTGCTGGAATGAGGGTCTGGGTTTTCTTGGCTCCTCTGCTGGCTCTGGCAGCAGTGCTGGGTACTGCAGGGACCAGTCTGGCTCCTCTTACAGGGTCTCTGCCTGCCTGGGAGGATGCTGGAGGCTCTCCGACCGCGGCAGGCAGTCAGGGTCGTTCCCTGCTGACGGCTCCGATCGAGTTGTTCCTATTTCCCCTTTTAAACCCAAGGTTTATTTAAAGCAGGCTCTGCTTTTGAGGTCTGTTTCCAACCCCTCCCCCTTGAAGTCTTTTCCCTTGATGCTGCCAGGCTCAAGTCCTGACCAAATGTCTTGATGTCCCTGGGAAGTAGAATCACAGCTCCAAATCTGGGTCAAACTTCGGGGCTGTCGGAGCAGCTCCGTCTGCAGATCAAACGCTGCTGTGGGAACAACGACTCCACGCAGGTACCACACTGGTGCTGGCACCAGCATTGCTGGCTGGGCAGAAGCAGAGCCAGGGCAATATCCCCTCAGCTATGGAGCTGGTGGTGTTAAAGCACCCTGGGATGAGAAGTCCCTTTCTGGAGAGATGGTTGCACGGCACAGGTATGGGTGCCTGGTGGGGTTTGGGCAGCTTGGCCTTGGGGAAAAAAAGAGAGAGAAAGAGGAAAATAAAAACAGTTCCAGTTTGGGTTTGCTCTCATGGAGGAGTTTCCATGCTGAGTGCTGGCCTAGGGAGCAATGAGGGGCAGATCTGGCAGGGCAGGCCCCAGATCTTTTTAGATCACCCTTCTGAGTGTGCCAAAGTGAGTGGGTTTTGCCCCACAGTGAACGAGCCTCTCGTTAAAAGGTCTGTCCCTGGAGAGCTGTGAGAGATGAAGTGGAGCAGGTGAGGGGGGCTCGTTTGGCACTCGCTGTTGGCTGTGGGGAAGGTTGCTGACATCTGGTCACTTGCAGAACCTTGCTTTGGTTGGGAAAGGTCTAAGATGATCCCTGGGTTGCCCAGGGAGGTTGTGGATGCTTCCTCCCTGGAGGTGTTTAAAGCCAGGCTGGATGAGGCCTTGAGCAGCCTGCTCTAGTGGGAGGTGTCCCTGCCTATGGCAGGGGGTTGGAGCTGGATGATCCTTGAGGTCCCTTCCAACCTAAACCATTCTATGATTCTATGATCCAGTCCAGCCACCGCCGCTTGCCTCTGCCGTACGGCAGCAGGAGATGCCGCAGCGGGGAGTGTCGGTGCCACTGCATTTCCAGCTGTAGATTGGGGCTGCTGCAGGGGGCCCTGGCAGCTGTGCCTGTCTGTCTGAGAGAGGAACAGACAGACTGACCGACTGACCCCTGTCCTCTGTGCACCTCCTTCCACTACAGGGCTGGTCCTTTCTCCCCGCAGCAGAGATCTCTGCCGCTCCTCGCTGTTGCAGATGCTCTGGGAATCGCCCTGGGGCTGGGAATGAGCAGAGGGCTGCCGGATTTAGCTGGAGGTTTAAAGTAATACTCTGGTTTCTGGAGCTGCCAACGCAGGCACATGCCAAGAGCCTGTGGGCTGGGCAAGGAGGTGGATTGTGTCCCTGCAGGGGTTGGTTGGTGACCCAGACTGTCTGCTTCGTGTCTTGCCTGATGCTGTCCCGGCACTGCTGCCTTCCATCACCACAACAGGATGATTTTTGGTCCGAGGAGGAAGGGGCACATCCCCTGGGTTGATGTCCCTGTGTGTAGTGGCTGCTGATGTCCCCATGGTACCATGTCCAGTGATCACAGAGCACCCAGGAGGATGCATTCTGGGGGGGGGGGGGGGTACAGTGGGAATGGGCTGTGTGTGACCCTGCCTCGGAAGGAAGCATGGGAAGATGATGTGACCTGACTGTGCTGCCTGTGGAGCCAGGAATTGTGGTGCACCTGTGATGGAGCTTGCACTGAGGTTTCCAATGTGAGCATCCAGCCTGAGTTGGGCAGTGTTGCCTGCCAGTCTGTGTGTGCCCACAGTTATATGATGCCCTGGGCCGGAGGGGTTCTGGGTTGCCCACTGAAGGAAGCAGTTTGTGATGGCCAAGCTGTTCCCATCAGTGAGTCCTCTCTGGGCAGGGGACACACATTGGGAGCCAGTTGGGCACTGGCTACCTTGACCTCATTTCTGCCCCAGCACCCATGTGTGCTCACAGGGAGGGCCCTTGGGATTTGGCAGCTGAGGGCCTGGGCAAGGTACAGGATGGGGAATCCTAAATGAATCTTTTAAGAGGAGTATTTTTAGGAGGTAGAGGGATGAGGAAAAGCACCAATTTCCCAGTGTGCTTTGCAGCAAGGATGTTGCCAACACCATGTTAGTGGCAACAATGCCCTGGATTTGCATGGTGCTGGTTGTCCCACACCAGTGGAAAGGTGCCAGTGGCTTCCTGGGACACTGCAGCATGGTCACTGCTGGCCTGGAGCATCAGCAGCCACCTGCGTGTGCTGCTCCTGGGAGTCATTGCACCCTGAGCTGGGAATCAACACTGTCCCCAGCAGGGAGCATCACCTGCTGCCCAGGATGAGCAGGGATTCAGGAGGTGCTGATCACCACCCATCCACTTCATCCTTCTGTAGCTCTCTCCCAGTCCATAAAGCAGGAATGTTCTGCTGGGATTTGGGAAGCTGCCACATGCCAATGTGTGGTGTGGTAAGGGCTGAGCCTCAGAGATGCGCAGAGGTCAGGGAGCATGGATGGGTTGATATGACCCAAGAATGCCAGGGATGCCACCATAATAACTCTGTGGGACCAGATCAGCTTCCTGCATTGCCACCTTGACTGCAATCCAGAGGGATGGTGAAGCCATGGAGATGGCTGCCATCCCACTGGGAATGGAGCAGAGCAGCTCCTGTTGCATCCACAGCCGTGGCCGAAGCATCACCTCCTGAATTTCCCAGTGAAGGGTGCTGGAGGGGGATGCTCTGCTGGGAAGGGGACGTGGCAGTGAATGTGGCCCATCCAGGTCACAGGAGAGGATCTTTTGCCTTCTGTGTGGGGCATCCCTCTGCCCAGCTGGGTGGATGCTCTGTGCCTCTCTGCTGGGCCTTGTTCTTTTCCTGAGCATCCAAAATGTTTAATGCACCTTCCCGAGCCCTGCCTGGATGCACTCCTGTGTGAACTGCCCTAGGGAATCCTGCCTTGGAACGGAGATTGGACTTGATGATCTCTGGAGGTCCTTTCCAACCTCTAAAGTTCTGTGATTCTGTGGGTGCTGTGCCACCAAGGGCAGCTGTCACCATTCCTGGGGAAGGATCCCAGGATCTCAACCTCTCCAAGCCAGCTGCTTCCTGGCTTTTAAACAAGCACCGGAGATGCTGCTCGCATTGTGCCAGGCGCTGCTCCCAGCAGAGGTCTCAGGGCTGGCAGGAGCTGGGTTTGTCTCCGTGGCCTTGGTTTGCTCCGTGTGGGTGCTGAGGTTGTCAGGGATGTGCCAGGTGCCCAGGAAGTGTGCCAGGAGATACTGAATCCGTGTGAGATGGAGCCAGAATAAAATCAGGAAGTTTGGAAGTGCCAAGACTGGCTCTGGCCACGGCTGCGAGACAGAGCTGGCTTCAAACGATGCTTTCCTCTGCTTTGGATGCAAAACAATGGACTCAAGACCAGGAGTTTGGAGATGCCCAAGGGTAGATCTTCCCCTTGCTGTCTGTTTTTTTGTCTCCCTTCTCATGAGCAGCAGAATTTCTGGATGGAAACCAGACCTTTCCTGCACAGAAATGGGATTTGCAGTGGGAAGCAGCCGTGTGCAGCAGGGACTGCGTTGGCAGAGCGATTTCGAGATGGATTTTTGCACAAGCACGACGGAGTGGAGGGAAAACCTGGGGCAGCTGAGTCCCTCCTCCCGTGCAGGAGGCACCAAGACTTGAGCTGGTTTGGTTTTTTTTTTTCCTCCCTCTTTGGATTATTTAAAGGCCAGAAGAGAAGCTCCAGCCTGACACCCCCCAACCTCAGCTGGAACATTGCGCGCAGGTTCTGAGCGGGAGCTTTTGTCTCAGTGCCAGCTCCATCCTGCCCTGCAGTTGCTCCTCACCCTGCTCCTTTTTATCCTTCACCTGCTTCATGTAATCTGCTTCCTCCCCAGCTCTGCCCTCCCCCTTTGCAGCATCCCCTGAAGGGATGGAGTTTGGGGAGCTTGGTTTTATTTTAAAGACCTTCCTCTGTCCACACAGCCTCGCTGGGAGCCTTCACCTGCCCCACCACGGCCTTTGCCATCCCCAGGGCTGCTAGATGCCAGTCTATGGGCATCTCTTTTCTGGGCATGTTCAGGTGCTTCCCCACAGCCCTCCTCTTCCTCAGCTTGCATGGGGCAATGTCCTTCATGGCTGTATCCAAGAAGAAGAACCTTACTCTTCCTCAGGTGGCTGAGGCTCTGGCAGGCAGGTGCCTTGATAGAGAGACCACTGAGTGATGGACCACACTTGGGCTGTTAGTGCTGGAGTGAGGGATGTGATCTGGCACATGTGGGGCAGGTTGTGTGTGTGCAGGGCATGTGGGGGGGGGCATATTATGTGCCCTAGGTGGGCTCAGGGCTCTATCCAGCTCTATCCAGAGTGGGATGCTGCAGTGGAGATGCTGTGTGAGAGCTGTGTGGTGAGCTGAAAAATAACTGCCTGAGCTGAGTGAGTGGAGAGAGACTTAGATCTGAGTTGGGATTTACAGGAGGTGCCAGGGCAGCCTTGGCAAGATGTTGGTGCCATACTGGTCCTGCCCTGGGTGGTGATGCTGGCAGGGGGGAGTGGTGCTGGGGAACCTCACTGGGGTCGTGGCTGTGATGTGATAGCCTGAGCAGCTGCAGGTGTGTGCAGAAGCACAGAGGCAGGGGGGGGTAGGGGGTGTGGTGCACAGCTGGATGGGTGCGCAGCTGCATGTGTATGGGTGCACAGCTGGATGGGTGTGCAGAAGCACCTTTGGGGAGGTGCACAGCTGGATGGGTGTGCAGAAACACATGTGTGGGAGTGCACAGCTGGATGGATGTGCAGAAGCACCTTTGGGGAGGTGCACAGCTGGATGGGTGTGCAGAAGCACCTGTGGGGAGGTGCACAGCTGGATGGGTGTGCAGAAGCACCTGTGGGGAGGTGCACAGCTGGATGGGTGTGCAGAAACACATGTGTGGGAGTGCAGAGCTGGATGGATGTGCAGAAGGCCCTTTGGTGAGGTGCACAGCTGGATGGGTGTGAGTGAAGCATATGTGTGGGGGTGCACAGCTGGATGGGTGTGCAGAAGCAGGTGTGTGGGTTTACAGCTGGATAGGTGGGGAGGTGCACAGCTGGATGGGTGTGAGTGAAGCATATGTGTGGGGGAGCACAGCTGGATGGATGTGCAGAAGCACCTTTGGGAAGGTGCACAGCTGCATGGGGGCAAACAGCTGGGTGCTTGTGCAGAAGCACCTTTGGGGAGGTGCACAGCTGGATGGGTGTGCAGAAGCATGTGTGTGGGTTTACAGCTGGATAGGTGTGGGGGTGCACAGCTGGATGGGTGTGCAGAAGCACCTGGGGAAAGGGGCACAGCTGGATGGGTGTGAGGGAAGCAGAGGTGGGGGGATGCACAGCTGGAGGGGTGTGCAGAAGCACCTGGGGAAAGGGGCACAGCTGGATGGGGGTGCAGAAGCACCTTTGGGGAGGTGCACAGCTGGAGGGGGGTGGGGGAAGCACCTTTGGGGAGGTGCATAGCTGGATGTGTGTGCAGAAGCATACATGGGGGTGCACAGCTGGATAGGTCTGGGGGAAGCATATGTGTGGGGGTGCACAGCTGGATGGGTGTGCAGAAGCACCTTTGGGGAGGTGCACAGCTGCATGGATGTGCACAGCTGGACAGGTGTGCAGAAGCATATGTGTGGGTGTACAGCTGGATAGGTGTGGGGGAAGCACCTTTGGGGAGGTGCACAGCTGGATGGATGTGGGGGAAGTATATGTGTGGGGGTGCACAGCTGCATGGGTGTGCAGAAGCACCTTTGGGGAGGTGCACAGCTGCACGGGGGCACCCAGCTGGGTGTGTTTGGGGGTGCCCAAGCAGGTATGCAGCCATGCACACACATGCACCCACGCTGCCATACTGGCCCTGCCACCACAGCCCTGGGGCTCAGGCTCTGCTCTCACCATGCCCTGTCCCAGGTCGCAGCCAGGGGAAGGGCTTTCAATTAGGATTTGAAGGAGGTGTGGGGGGGGGGGGGGCTCTGTTTGTGCTGAAAGTTCCTCCCTGCCTGAACCCCCCCATCCCATGTGGAAGCACAGAGAAGCTCTAACAGCCAGCTGGGAAATCACATTCTTCTTCCTGCCTTTTTTTCCCCCCTCTTCTCTGGGAGTTTGGAGTATTTTTTTTTCCCTACTTCTTTTATTTTTCTTCTCCTTCCCTATGATTCCCCCCCCCTCCACCCCACCCACCCTATTAATTATCATTTTTGTTAATTAGATTGTGCTGGGGAACAGTCTCTATTCAAAAGGAGAGGGGAGTGGGGAGGGGGAAAGCAACCAAACCTCCGAGAGATGTTTTTACAAGTGTGTGTGCTGAGGTGGTTGGGAAGCTTGAGCTGGGGCTGAGGAGGGGGTGGAAGGTTGAAGAGAGAGCAAAGATGCTTGAAAGAACCAACGTCAAAAAAAGAATTTCTTCATAAAGCTCTTTAGGAAGGAAAAATCATAGAATGGTTTAGGTTGGAAGGGACCTCAAGGATCATCCAGCTCCAACCCCCTGCCATAGGCAGGGACACCTCCCACTAGAGCAGGCTGCTCAAGGCCTCATCCAACCTGGCCTTGAACACCTCCAGGGAGGAAGCATCCACAGCCTCCCTGGGCAACCTGTGCCAGTGTCTCACCACCCTCACTGGAAAGAACTTCCTCCTAACATCCAGTCTAAATCTCCCCTCCTCCAGCTTAAACCCATTCCCCCTCGTCCTGACATTCCCAGACCTTGTCAATAGTCCCTCCCCAGCCTTCCTGTAGGCTCCCTTCAGATATTGCAAAGCCACTCTAAGGTCTCCTCGAAGCCTTCTCTTCTCCAGGCTGCAGAGCCCCAACTCTCTCAGCCTGTCCTCATAGCAGAGCTGCTGAAGCCCTCT
>WAAF01013200.1:0-10656 GCA_013400475.1 Tricholaema leucomelas | reverse complement strand
TTTTAAAAGATATATATATATATATTTAAACTCAGCTCATAAAATAAATGAATCAAACTTACTCGCTCTCTCCCCACCCTCCTCCCCTATTCCCTTAAGTTCCTCGCATTTAAAAGACCTTTTTCTTACCCCCTTCCTCTCCCCCCAATCCTTTCCTTTCTCTCATCCCTCTCTCCTATAACTTCCCAAGCAAGGGGAGAGAAAGAAAGTTGGAGGCTGTAGCGATTTCTTGGCGTAGCAAAGCAGCCAGAGGCTCCCTCTTTCTTTCTTTCTTTCTTCCTTTCTTTCATGGGGGATATTGGAGATCGCATTTGAATCTCCCTCTTTTCAATTAAAAGTGCTCAGCTCCTTCTCTCTCAGCCTCTCTATTCTCCTCCTCCTCTGTCTCGGCAGCTGGAGAAGCGATTTTCCTTTCTTTCCTGTTTCCACTCTTTCCCCTCACCCCTCCCCCCGAGATGAGCTGCCTGCTTTTTGCCTTTTTTAATTATTAGTATTTTTAATAGACTTTTTTCTCCCTCTATTGAACTTTTCAAATCTTCATCCCTTTAGTGGGTTTTTTTTCTTTCCTTCCTACTCCTTTAAACAAAAAGAGAGAGAGAGAGAGAGGGAAAGTTAGAGGCTGTGAAGAACTGGGTCAGTCAGGAACTCAGTGAAATCACTTTGGAATTAGGTGGTTGCTTCGTTTTTATTCTCCTTGAAGTGAATTCACCCTGGGGTACTTTTAGATGCAGACTCTGCCCTGGTCCTCTGTCGTGTCCCAGTGTGAATTCAGGACTGGAGGTTTTGGGGGAGTTTGGTGATAAAGGGAGGTTGTGCCCACTGGGGACTGGGGAAGAGGCTTTGCTGTCTCTGGAGCTGGACACTCGCTGATGGCCACAGGCTGCTGGAGTGGAGGCTGCCATCTTCCCTATGATTCCCCCCCCCTAAGTGATTTGATGCCCTGAGCAAGAAGTGATTTAATGCCCAGGCTGTTGGTATCAGCATCCCTCTGTGCCTTGTGCTGTCCCACTCAGTCCACTGCCCTGGGTGAGAGGTGACTTTGTGCCGAGGTCACCACTGCAAGCATCTCCTACTGTGTTGTGCACTGTCCCATCCAGTCTGGTGCCCTGGGCAGAGGGCGATTTGATGCCAATGCCACATAGGTGCATTTCTCCTGTGTCATGAGCTGTGCCCATCCAGTCTGGTGCCCTGGGCAGAGGGTGATTTGATGCCAATGCCACACAGGTGCATTTCTCCTGTGTCATGGGCTGTGCCCATCTAGTCTGGTGCCCTGGGCAGAGGGTGATTTGATGCCAATGCCACACAGGTGCATTTCTCCTGTGTCATAGGCTGTGCCCATCCAGTCTGGTGCCCTGGGCAGAAGTTGATTTGATGCCAGGGCCACTGGTGTGAGCGTCCTTCCCCTGTGCCACATGCTGCCCCTGCCATCCCATCGTGGCAAGTACTTCTTGGGCACAACTGGATTCAGGGTCCTACAGATGAGAGATGCTGGTGCCTGTTGCTAGCCCTGCTCATCCTCACTTGGGTACCTTTTCTGCTTCCTGTCTGGCTTTGCTGAGGATTTGGGGATGCTCTCCAGGAGGCTGGGGGTGGAGGGCAGACCCTGCCCCATGAGTGTGAGGGGCTGCAGGTCTGTGTCTGTGCTTTGGGACATTGAATTCCCATTCGGAACACATTGGGCAGAAGGAAAGCAAATGTCTATGAGGGGATGAGAATCACAGAATTGTCAGGGCTGGAAGGGACCTCAAGGATCATCCAGTTCCAGCTCCACTGCCATGGGCAGGGACACCTCACTCTACATCAGGTTGCTCAGAGCCACATCCATCCTGGTCTTAAAAACCTCCAGGGATGAGGCTTCCACCACCTCCCTGGGCAACCTGTGCCAGTCTCTCACTACCCTCATGCTGAACTTCTTCCTGACGTCCAATCTGAATCTCCCCACTTCTAGTTTTGCTCCACTGGGAGTCTGCTTTAACTTCCCTCTCTGCTGCCAGGACTGGCTGTTGGCACCATGACCACAGGTGTAGCTCCATAGGAGCCTCCTGGAGCTGCCTTGCTGCCTGCAGCGTGGATCCATCGGGATGCAGGTACCGGACCTACAGGGATGCTCTGGCGAGGCAGCGATGACCCATACTGGGTGCAGGCCACCAGCACCCACCAAAGGTGGGGCTGAGGGGGAGTCCCCTGTGGGCCCACACATGAGGCTTTGGAGCAGCAGCGGCAGGAGCCCCCCGTGTGCCACGTCACTATTTAATTAGATGTCCCTGATTAACAAAACTTGGCGTTCGGCTTCCTCCTGCCCTCATCTTTCCTGGCTCCGAATCAATGGCTTTGATATGCTAATTAGGGAGTAATTTAATTTCAAAAGGCCGCAATTAACAAGGGTGTTGTGGACATGCTGTAGTTAAGCGGCGTAATCTAATTTGCATTAGTAACAAGCAGGGACTAATTAGAAGCTTAATTAGACACTTAGACGGCTCTTGTGTTTACTTTCTTAATGAGATGGAGTGGGGCTCTTTTTTTCTTCTTCTTCTTCTTCTTCTTCTCTTTTTCCTTTCTTTCTTTCTTTTTAATCTTTTCAAGAGCACATCCACGGAGCCAGGAGGATGGAGCCACAGGATGGCACCCGGCACGTGCCCGCCACCAGCCTGGCACCGGCTGTGCCCTCCTCCCCGCCAGCCTCACAGCCATGCTGTAAGGGTTTTTATGGTCCTTGAGGCGTGGCAGGAAACGGGAGCAGTGCCAGCCACCAGCCATCAGTGTCCCCTAGGCATGCCCTGTGTCCCCAGGTGGGATGGTTTGCTGTGGTGGGCAGTGAGTGAGGGATAGCTCCCGTGGAGTTGGTGACCAGCAGGGTGCCCCTCGCTGCTGTGTTGTGTGAGCTCTGGAGAGCAAAGGGTGCTCTGAGGGCATCTCATGCATGGAGATCTCACAGGTGAAAGCTGTGGATAGCAAAGGGTGCTCTGAGGGCATCTCATGGGTGAAAGCTGTGGATAGCAAAGGGTGCTCTGAGGGCATCTCATGCATGGAGATCTCATGGGTGAAAGCTGTGGATAGCAAAGGGTGCTCTGAGGGCATCTCATGGGTGAAAGCTGTGGATCACAAAGGGTGCTCTGAGGGCATCTCATGCATGAATGTGAGTTCTGGAGATCAAAGGATACTCCAAAGGAGCTGGACTTCAGAGAGGTGAGCTATGGAGGAGCCAAGGAGCAGTGCTGTGTCCTGCTGCCCAGCATAGCATGGTCTCAAGGGCTGCTTCTCCTGTTGGTGATGCTCTCCTGGCTCTTTGGGTGAGGTGACAGTGGTCATCCTTGCTTCACTTCTGGTGCCTAGTGAGTGCAGCCAGGATGGCCAAAGCTGAGACAGATCTATCCACCAGACAGGGCCCAGAGGTTGACTCTTACCAGTAAAGTTGCTGGGAGAGAGATGAAAGTGGGAGATGAAAGTGCCCAGAGGTGAGATCCCATTAAAGCAGTGCCCAGGCTTAGCTGGTCCTTGCTTCCTTAAACCTTTTCTAATTTACAGTAATGCTCCAGCTTCAGTTCAGCTCCCCCAGACTTTTATTTTAATCCCCTTTCCACATTTCCATGTGTTTATGTGTTAATTAAAGGGTAAAAAGGCACTTGGAGCAATCCTGGCTGCTGCTTCTCCTCAAGCCAAAGCCTTTTAAGATTAGTGAGCCACTTCCGAAAGCCTCCAAGGTGTCGGATCTGGACGTGAAGGTTGCTCAACTTTCCTCTAGCTTGGAACAGATCCAGTGCCTGGGATCGAGCTCCCCTGAGTCTTGCTCTCCCCCCAGCCATGCAGAGGAGCATCCTGGAGGAGTTCTGATGGGTCTGTGCTCCTCCATCATCTGCCAGTACTCTTAGAAGCCTGGAATCACCTGGTGGGAAAAGGCCTTAAGATCGTAGAGTCCAACCATAACCAAACCTCTCCTGGACACAACTGTGGCCCTCAGCTCCTCACCCAAACAATTTTGAACCCCCTCCAGAGATGATGACTCCACCACTGCCTGTTCCAGTGCCTGATGACCCTTTTGCTAAGGAAATTGTTCCTCGTGTCCAACCTAAACCTCCTCTGCTGCAACTTGAGGCTGTTTCCCCTGCAATGGTGACCTTGAGCTGAGGATGCTCTTTTGGTTTGCATCTGGGGAAAATGAGGCCAAGGGGCACCCACTGCTGTCAGTGTGAGGATTGGGACAGGGACAGTGAGGAGGAGCTGCCCAAGATGCTGGGTCCTGCTGCAGCCTGTGAAGGGCAGCCCAAAGTTAGGGAGCCCCTGAGGGCTCCAGAATTGGGGGTATTTAAAAATAGGAGAAGCTGTTAAAACACTTGTTCAGGGAATTGCTTCTTCAGAGCTCCTGGTGCTGGCTGTGCCTGTTTCTGAAGCTCTTGGGGGGATCTGAGCAGCCCTGTTTGATTTTTCATGCCCATGCAGCTGGGCCAGGTGGAGAAGTGGCATCATTTTGGCTGGGGCTGGATGCTCCAAAATTCAGCAGCAGCTTTTGGGCAGAAATCTCTGGAAATGCTCTGTCTCCTCTTCCTGCTCCTGGACACTCCACAGCCTTTGCTTGCACAACTTTGCTTTAAGGCTCAAATGTCCATCCTGCCTTTTCTCTTGGTGGTTGGGAAGGCTGCATGGCAGTGCCAGGCTCCATTGCAATGCCAAGCTCTGTGATGATGCTAAGCTCTGTAGTGATGGCAAGTGATGGTCTGTAGTGATGCCTCATGGTAAAGCCAGGTTCTGTGATGATGCCAGGCTTCTAAGTGATACTGAGCTCCATGATGCTGCCAGGCTCCATTGCACTGCTAAGCTCCATAGTGGTGCCAGGCTTCTTTGCAGTGCTAAGCTCCATTGCAGTGCTAAGCTCTGTAGTGGTGCCAGGCTCCACTGTAGTGCTAAGCTCCATTGCGGTGCTAAGCTCCATAGTGGTGCAAGACTCCATTGCAATGCTAAGCTCCATAGTGGTGCCAGGCTCCATTGCAGTGCTAAGAGACCGGGAGAGCGTCGTGTCGGGAGTGGGGGTAGGCCTCGGTGCTGGGCGTATCATTATGGCAGTGCTAAGCTCCATAGTGGTGCCAGGCTCCATGGCAGTGCTAAGCTCCATTGCAGTGCTAAGCTCTGTAGTGGTGCCAGGCTCCACTGTAGTGCGAAGCTCCATTGCGGTGCTAAGCTCCATAGTGCTGCAAGACTCCATTGCAATGCTAAGCTCCATAGTGGTGCCAGGCTCCATGGCAGTGCTAAGCTCCATTGCAGTGCTAAGCTCTGTAGTGGTGCCAGGCTCCACTGTAGTGCGAAGCTCCATTGCGGTGCTAAGCTCCATAGTGCTGCAAGACTCCATTGCAATGCTAAGCTCCATAGTGGTGCCAGGCTCCATGGCAGTGCTAAGCTCCATTGCAGTGCTAAGCTCTGTAGTGGTGCCAGGCTCCACTGTAGTGCGAAGCTCCATTGCGGTGCTAAGCTCCATAGTGCTGCAAGACTCCATTGCAATGCTAAGCTCCATAGTGGTGCCAGGCTCCATGGCAGTGCTAAGCTCCATTGCAGTGCTAAGCTCTGTAGTGGTGCCAGGCTCCACTGTAGTGCGAAGCTCCATTGCGGTGCTAAGCTCCATAGTGCTGCAAGACTCCATTGCAATGCTAAGCTCCATAGTGGTGCCAGGCTCCATTGCAGTGCTAAGAGACCGGGAGAGCGTCGTGTCGGGAGTGGGGGTAGGCCTCGGTGCTGGGCGTATCATTATGGCAGTGCTAAGCTCCATAGTGGTGCCAGGCTCCACAGCAATGCCAAGCTCCATGGTGATGCTGGGCTCCACAGTGACTCCAGGCTATGCAATGATCATAGAATCATTGTGGTTGAAAATGACCCTTTAAGGTCAAGTCCATCCATCGTGCCATGCTCCGTGGCAGTGCCAACCTCTTTGGAGATGCCAAGCCCTGTGGCACGACACACACATTGCTCCTGCGGGACCCTGCAGAGCATGGCACACCCGTGTCGGGCACACGTGTATGCGACAGGAGCTGCGTCCAACAGCCCAGCCAGCTGATCTGCACCCTCCTTTGCAGGGGAGCTCTGGGCATCCATCAGGCTGTTAATTGTGCTAATTAGAGAGTGTAGAGGTGCTAATTGGCAGACGCTGGTATGGTGCCCGTTTTTGGAAGGGGGGGTGGGGGGATGTCAATAGAAGTGAATTGATGCCTCAGCGTGGTGCGCACCGCACAGGTTAGCGGCGAGTCAGGGGATGTCAAGGCAATGTTACTGCTCTGATGAAGCAACTGTTAATTAAAAAGCCCTGGTAATTAATATGCTGCCGTTGCCATATGGTGCTGCTTGAAGGCAGAGGGATTCCTTTCTCCGGTCGTGAGGCTGCTTCTTTCTCTTTGCCCTGCGAAAGGTGCGCGGATGAGTAAAGGAGAGGAGGGTGTGGGGGGAAAGGCAGAGAGGCTGTTGGAAGGAGGTGGTTTGGAAGCGGGGGGGGGGGGGGGGGGAGGCAATCAGCAATCCACTTGCGGAGCTTCTGCCCCTCCTCGAGGGGTCCTCCCCTTTGAATCTAAGCCCATCCCATTCTACTCTGTCTGGGTGTGGAACCTTCCCGCGGTGAGTGTCCGGACGCAGAGGCTGCCTGGGGGAAGGTCTGATCCTCTTTTAGACCCTCTCTGGATACCCGCGGCTGGAGAATCCCGAAACCATTGGATGCGTTTGAACTAATCCAGATGAAAAGCAGGAGCTGGGATGCTGCAGAGCCCTCCCGGCTGCACGTGGGCTTCAGCTCTGGCAGATGGCTTTTGCTCTTCCCAGCACAGCTTCAGTCATCCCAGCTCAGTCCTGGCTGGAAAATCGACTCCTTCCCAATGTAAAACTTTATAACCTTCCAGAGACTGGGTTTGGACTTTTTTTTTTCCCCTTCTTTTTTTCCCCTCTCTCTTTTCTTTTACACAACCTTAAACTTTTATATGAATGGAAATATTTTTTCATTATTATTATTACTCTTTTCTTTTATTACTTCCCTTGCAGTGTTGGGAACCCAGACAGTGTGGGATCCCAGCAGGGTTTGTCAAGGGGAAGTGGAGTTTTTAGTAGAGTTGGAGAGGGAACCCAACTGGCTTGGTGTGTCCCAAGGCTGAGAGAATCACCAGCTGGACCCTGGCACCAGTTCATCTGCTCCAGCATCCCACCTCTGGCAGGGCTGATGGAGCAATCCTATGGTTGCAGCTCTTCCAGCAGGAGAGAGATTTCCTCCTCCTAATTCCCAATAGCTCAGCTTCAATTTATGCCCTGAAGCCAGGAAAGTTTGACATCCTTTCCAAAAACTTTTCCCTTTTCATCCTTATTTTTGCCTTCTTTTACTACTTCCTCTTGTAACCAGCTCTGGATATTCCTCTTGTAACTAGCTCTGGATATTCCTGTTCTCCATGTAAAAGTCCAATCCCTTTTTTGAGTCATGGCCTTGGTGATGCCTTGGGACTGCTGCCTGTGGGCAGAGCCTGGCTTTCCCCAGGAGACCTGCTCAGAGCATGGATTTCAGAGGAGAAATGAGGAAAGAATCACAGAATCAGTCAGGGTTGGAAGGCACCACAAGGATCAACCAGTTCCAGCCCCCCCTGCCATGCCCAGGGACACCCTACCCTAGATCAGGCTGCCCAGAGCCCCATCCAGCCTGACCTTAAACACCTCCAGGGATGGGGCTTTAACCACCTCCCTGGGCAACCCATTCCAGCCTCTCACCACTCTCATGCTGAACAACTTCCTCCTCACATCCAGCCTGAACCTACCCATCTCCAGCTTTGCTCCATTCCCTCCAGTCCTGTCACTCCCTGAGAGCCTCCCCAGCAATAATTTCCTGTTTCTGCAGGGTGCTGGTTGATGTTGGGCAGGTGGGAAGGAGCAGATGTAGGTTTTGAGGGCAAAAGGTGTTTTTTCTTTCTTCCTTCTTTTATCTTTTGTTCCATATGCAGCATCCATAGGT
Source organism: Tricholaema leucomelas (assembly GCA_013400475.1). Lineage (NCBI taxonomy): Eukaryota > Metazoa > Chordata > Aves > Piciformes > Lybiidae > Tricholaema lacrymosa > Tricholaema leucomelas. Next base: position 2,696 of record WAAF01013200.1, on the reverse strand, counting down.
GAGCATCCCATCCTTTCCTGATCCATCCTAGTGCCCTGCTGAGGTCACATACGGAATATTGTGTCCAGTTCTGGGCTCCCCAGTTAAAGAGAGTCCAGTGAAGGCTATGAGGGTGATGAAGGGTCTGGAGCAGCTCTGTGAGGACCAAAGGTTAAGAGCCCTGTGCCTGTTGAGCCTGGAGAAGAGCAGCCCTGGAGGGGATTTGAGAAATGCTCAGCTACAGCTAAAGGGTGGAGGGCAAGAGGCTGGGGCCAGGCTCTTCTCAGTGGTGCCCAGGGACAGCACAAAAGGCAATGGGCACAAACTGGAACCCAGGAGGTTCCATCTGAAGATGAGGAGAAACTCATTTGGTGTGAGAATGCTGGAGGCCTGGAGCAGGCTGCCCAGAGAAGTTGTGGAGTCTCCTTCTCTGCAGAGCTTCCAACCTCCCCTGGGCAAGCTGCTGTGGGTGCCCTGCTTTAGCAGGGGAGGTTGGACTGGATGATCTCCAGAACTCAATTCCAACTCCTCACCTTACTGAGGTTCTGTTCAGATAGTTTGTCTCTGGGTGAAGCTCTGTGTGGCACTTTTCTAGGCTCTGCCATTGTGGCTCTTCTCTTTTCCATTTCTTAATTGTATTTTCCATACCTCCTGCGCTCATTTATGTTGGGTTGGGGCAGGCACCTGCCTCTGTGGGTCACCTCTGTCTCCAGAGATCCCTTCCAACTCCTCCCATCCTATGATTCCTTGGGAAGCTCTGACTGTGCTTCTCCCTCCAGCACTCCTTCTTTTCAACCACCACCAAATGCCTGCCATCCCATTCACCTCCAGGCCTCCTGCCACCAGCGCTGCGGCACCCTGCATGGGTTTGGGAGCCCTGGGACAGCAGGATGGAGGCAGCAGCTCCACATGGGAATTAATGTCAGTCATATACCCTGAGGAAATGACTTTTGAAATGCATATAATCTCCAACATGCAAATGAGGAGCTTGCTTCACCCTGTTTAATATGAATGATCAGCTCCTGAATAGCTATTATTACACGCCACATTTCAGCAATTATGTTGTTCGTGGTTTCTCTCTCTGTCTTTTGGGGCAGGAGGGGAGAAGAAGAGGGAAGAAAAGAAGGAAGGGGGAAAAAATAAAAAGGAGAAGCAGGATTTCTTCTCCTTATACTTCTCTCTTTATTCCCCTCCTGCTCACAGGCTCACAAGGATGTCAAGGATGGGAAGGGACCCAAGAGCTCATCCAGTCCAACCCCCCTGCCAGAGCAGGACCATACAGTCTAGCTCAGGGCACACAGCAACACATCCAGACANAGCCCTCTGCTGGACCCTCTCCAGCAGATCCCTGTCCCTCTTCACTGGGGAGCCCAGAACTGAAGGCAAACTGCTGCAAACTCTGATTGGTGATAGGTGAACACTGATCCTGCTCCAGCAGCTGCTGGTGGGGAGGCAGCAGGATGAGATGAGAAAATGAGCAGGTCAAGGAAGGTTCCTCTGCCCTTCTGCTCTGCCCTGATGAGGCCACAGCTGGAATACTGCATCCAGTTCTGGGCTTCCTGGTTTCCAGAAGGACAGGCAATTGCTAGAGAGGGGACAAAAAAGGGCTGCAGAGATGATTAGGGGACTAGAACATTTCTCTGCTCACAGAAATGCTCCAAGCCCCTCAGCATCTTCATAGCCTCCACTGGACTCTTTCCAGTCTCCTGTCCCTCTTAACTGGGGACCCCAGAACTGAACCCAATGCTCCAGTTGTGGCCTCACTAAAGCAGAATAGAGAGGGAGGAGTTCTGTCTGGGTGGACCAGGGTGATGGACAAGGAGTTTACAGGCATGAAACCCATCTGTGGAGGCAAAGTGCTGTGCTGGTGCCTGGCAAGAGGGAAGGAACTGCATGGAGTGAAGCACCAGAGCTGCAGGACACAGCTGCTGGGGGCTCATGTGGGGCTGGAAATGTGAGCATGGGAATCCCTGCACCAGAGTGAAGTGCCTGGCTTGGTCTTTTGAGGGCATCCAAGGGGTATAGTGGCATGGGGGGGCACAGGGAGGTGTCTGGGGGAAAGGGAGGATTTGATAGGTGATGGTTTCTGGAGCGCTGCCACGCTCTCATTTTGCCACTTCCCAGCTCCACACTGCCTTGGAGCTTCTTTAACCTGCTGCCAACTTCCTGCCAGGTGGTGTTTGGGGTTTCTTTCCCAGTGGGAAGTGCAGATTTGCTGGGAGCTGAAGCACTTTGTGGAAAGGTGACAACGTTGTGGAGGTTTTCATGGGGAAGTTCACAGGTCAAGCTCCATGTGCTGGCTGTGCAGCCACACCAGAGCTCAAGCTTTGCTGTCTGCAGCTTCTCCAAGTGAAATGTTTTGGGATCCTGTGAAAAACGCCTGGATTCCTGGAGTTTTATCTCTTGCATCAGGCTGGGAGAGAGCTGGAAAGATGGCACTTTCCTAAGGGATGGGTTGCACTCCTTTTGCCTTGGTGCTGTGCGGGGCTGGCAGCATCTTCATGACAGCTCCTGCTGCTGCGTGTTTATTCTTCTGGAGTAAACTGAACACAGTTAAAACTGTCCAGGGATTGACATTCCTTCCTCTGCCAGGACTCTGGCACCTCATCCCCACCTCTGCCAGGGGTCTGATGCCCCATCCCTCCCTCTGCTAGGGGTCTAGCACCTCATCCCTACCTCTGCCAGAGATCTGGCACCCCATCCCTGCCTCTGCCAGG
>WAAF01013198.1:11055-36367 GCA_013400475.1 Tricholaema leucomelas | reverse complement strand
GTTTCAGCCCACTCCGCTGGGCAAATAGTATATAGACCCCAAGCAGCATTGAGCCACGGGGAAACTCCTCTCTCTGTTTATAGTTATTGTAATATAGTTATTAATAAGTTATATTGTGGTATTAGTCCCATAATGTCTTCCATGACCGTGTAGGATCCTTTTACTATTAATATAGAGTGGTTGGGGGTGGTGAGAGTTCAGAATGTTGGATTTAATAAATATATATTTTTATACATATTATCTCACACCCATTAATTTCTCCCCTTCGCCACAAATCGGCATAGGCGGCAGAATCCCCCTCCATGACACATGGTCAACTTCCCATCAATTAAGACCTCCAAATCCTTTTCACTGCCTTCCGACAGATTAGTCCCCAGGGGAATGAGGCAGAGAGCAAAACTTAAACCTTAGGGTTGCACGCCTCTAATTTTGTCAAGGTTCTTGCCTGTAACACATTCCACATCAGATGGCAGAAAACTGCAACCAAAAAAGGTTTAAACTTCCTCAAAAAGAGAGTGATTGAACTTAGTATGGAAGCAGCCTGTGTCACTTGTCACAGCATCCAAATAAAACACTCAGTCCTGACTGCAAACATTCAGCTTTCCCTCCAAAGCTATGCATAGAATCACAGAATGGCTCAGGTTGGAAAGGACCTCAGAGATCACCTACTCCAACCTCCCCACCATGGGCAGGGGTGCTGTAACTGTAACAAAACCTTCCTCATCAACAGACTCCTTCCCCATAGTCAAGAACAGAGCAATGATACTCAGTTTTCAAGTTGAAACTCAGTTTTGAAGTTGGAATGTGTCTAACTTAGCTGGGGAGATTCATACAGACAAGTGTGTTTGCTGGTTTAAAATCTGAAGACAAAAATTTAGAGTGGAGGAATTACTGGTTTAAAAATAAAAGCTTTACCCAGAAAAGCATGACCAGAAACAGTAATTTATTGACCTTGTAAGCAGAAACCAGTTTAAGGGAAAAAATAAAACTAAAAAAAGAAGGAAGTTTTACTGCTTTTTCTTCCTGTTACCTTTCAGAAGCCAAGAAAGACAGGGAGTAAGGTGAATTTTCTCATGTCTTACGCACCATCAGTTTCTTAGTAAGGATTGTGGTCACCTCCTCTTTGCTTGTTTCTGGGTGATGGACCTGAGTTGAGCTGAAATCTATTATTCTTCTTGCAGAGTACTAGAAGAGGATAAAAGCATGACTGCCAGCACTTTAACAGCACGTTCCACGTGCTGTAGATTTCAGGATGATTTCCTCAAAGGATTTCTCAATTTCCTACTGTGATGAAACAGTGAAAGAATCTAATGGGCAAAGACAGGAGACATGATCTAAAAGACAGGATTAAGCACATGTGAATGCCATCTGCACTTGGTACTAAATCTGAATTGATTCAGCAGGTAGGGATAAAACTGAGGATCCTGGCAGCTGGTTTGAGTGACCAATACAAAGGAAACAATTCATCGTGACTTTTGTGTTTAAAGGTACAAAAGAGGGTTTCCATTCTTAGTGGAAAGCACATACTTCCCCTGACAGTCTTTCCCCATCTTTCAGATGTTTCTGTCGGCACTTTTGGTTACCTTAGTCAGCATAAAATATTTCCTCTTTCTATTCCACTCCACTGTTTTCAGCTGCTACTTCTTTTTTTCCAGTGTTGCTGGAACAATTGCATGAATCTGCTATGAGTACAGGCTGAGAGAGTTGGGGCTCTTCAGCCAGGAGAAGAGAAGGCTGGGAGGAGAGCTGGGGGGGGCGTGCCAGTATGGGAAGGGAGCCGACAAGAAGGCGGGGGAGGGAGTACGGACAAGGGCTGGGAATGGCATGAGGAGGGGGAATGGGTATAAGCTGGAGGAGGGGAGATTTAGACTGGATATTAGGAGGAAGTTCTTTACAGTGAGGGTGGTAAGACACTGGCACAGGTTGCCCAGGGAGGCTGTGGATGCTTCCTCCCTGGAGGAGTTAAAAGCCAGGCTGGATGAGGCCTTGAGCAGCCTGCTCTAGTGGGAGGTGTCCCTGCCTATGGCAGGGGGTTGGAGCTGGATGATCCTTGAGGTCTCTTCCAACCTAAACCATTCTATGATTCTATCTTTCTAAACTTTCTCCTCTCTTTTAACATATCCTCATCTGGCTCTTACATACTCCTTCACCAAATATTTCAACAAGCAGCTTTTATAAAAGCTTTTTCTTCTCTAAAGTTTATATGAAGAAATGATACCACAGTGGTTTCTTTTTATTTGTTTTCAAAATTGCCTTTTAATTCTTAAACAAATCATGGGGAAAACAGGAAATGTAGGAGTACATGGAAGAAAACTGCTTCTTTAAGAATATCTAGCCAAGAGCATCTTCAATAACTAAAAAATTACCATTAAAAAAAATTGTAAAGGGATAATAAGAAAAGTAGGAATCCATAAACAACTGTACAGGGATTGGGCCTCAACCACAGCCTTGGGCAGCCTGTTCCAGTATTTCACCACTCTCACTGTAAAGAACTTCTACCTGATGTCCAACCTAAATCTGCCCTGCTCCACTTTCAAACCATTGCCCCTCATCCTATCACTCCAAACCCTTCTAAACAGTTCCTTCCCAGCCTTTCTGTAGGTCTTCTTCAGACAATTAAATGTAGCTCTAAGGTCCTTTTGGAGCCTTCTCTTCTCCAGGCTGAACAGCCCCAATTCTTTCAGCCTGTCTTCATAGGATTCTCCAAGCCCTCTGATCATCTTGGTTGCTGGGTGAAGATTGTCTGTAGTGCAGATCATACACATGCTTTCTGAGGAATAGGCTATAAACAGGGAATATTACCAAGCAAGCAGTCCTTGTAACCCTTGAACTGCTGACCCCAGACGCAAGCACCCATGCTGGCTGTAGAGTGGGGAGCAGTCCTCCTAAGTATGCTGTATTTTTGACATGACTGAGCAAAAAATGCACTGCACAAAATTTGTGCCACATCAGCTCAATGGGAGACCAAGCAAGCTGTAATGAGATGAGGGAATATGGCCACAATCAGACACTGAAATGCCTGTAGAAACAAACAATTCAGAGACGGAACATGGAATCCCCTGTGTCAGACACTAGAAACAGATGCCGTGGAAGAAAAGAGACAACAGCTTCTTTCAAACAAAATGGTCTGATCCTACTCCCAGAGAGCCCCAAATGAAATTCCTCTTGCTTTCAGCATACAGGAACACACTGCATAAATCAAATGTGCTAAGAATTATCTGGAAAGTGGAGCTGTCATCACTTGACAAAAGCGGATTTATTATCCAACTGCATCATTGTCACACCAAGAGGTTCACTGAGATGAAGTTATCTAAACCTAACAAAGAGTAACTCAACACCACCCTGATACATATCCCAGGTGAATGTACTTTTGAGATGATATGTATCATCTTATCTTGAGAGACTACATCTATCTTTGTAAATTTAGGGGTTGATGGATGGGTATATTATGCACTGGTGGTGCATCCTGAACATGTTATGACAACTAATGTGCTTGCCAGCAAAGAATAATGCCTCATCTAGTGCCAGGATCTTACACCAAACGTGCTGGTTAAACAGAATTATTGAGAAAGACAAAAATCCTGCCAGTGCAAACACTGACCACATCCAAATCCCCACGCTGTGCCCAAAGTGCTGAGGCTGCCCCTCCCACGCCAGGCATTTGAGATGGCTCCAGTGCCCCGGCCAGGGAGCACCGGGCCAGCAACAATGGACAGGATGCTTGCTGCCTGAGTAGCGCTGCTGAGGTCATGTCTGACTGCCATGGAGGCACTCCAGCATGTTTGCCCGTTTAGGGCACGATTAGTCCAGTAGCAGCATTTTGAAATGGTGGCACTCGTCAGAGGAAAGACGAAAGAAAGAGAAAAGGAATCTCTGGGACTTTATCCAAGCCTTCCGGAGTCAGCGACAACTCCTTGGCCTTACTAGACCCTGTGTAAGAAATAAGCTGCAGTCCCGACAGGATGGCCACTTGAAAACACCTTCCTTTCTTGTTTCTATTAGATAGAAATAAACATTGAAAGGACCTTTGTGGAGATGCCTATCAAACCGAAAGTGACAGGAATGATGAAAACAATTTCACCACCACCCCAGTGAAAACACTGCAGCTGCAGTCATGAATAAAAACAAAGCCTCATCAGCGCAGCCTGAAAGCCTGCTTGTACAGCACAAATGCAGGTGGTCGAAGATCAGGTACAATGGCTCCATACTGGCTTTGAACTCCCCAAGGCAATGTCTTGCTCAGCAGATGGCCCATCTTCTTGCTTTTCCACTGTTAACACATCCCCTAATCTGTTTTAACACACTGTCCTCACGCTGAAAAACAAATCGTAACAAAACAAACCCTGCACTCTGCAAAATTATCTCTACCTTGGAGCACTCCGAGCTTGCTATGAAATGAGGCAGCTCCACAGACCAACACCAGCTAGCAGATGCAGACAGTTCAAAGGGCTAATGGTGCCTTTGTTTGAAAGCCGAATTGGTAACTTAGTGAGACAAGTTAAAAACAAAGATGAAAAAGAGGCAAGTTTACAAAGACCACTTAGGAAGAAGCTGAGGTCAGAGCCAGAGAAAAGATGCTTTGTGAAATGCAACATAAAAGCGAAGTGAGTAAATTTCCACCAAAACATCAAAAAGGCAATGACATGGAATATTCTTTTTTAACACGAGCAATGTGCAAACCAGAAGGGAATCAGGGCTGAGTTCAGTTTACGAGAGAGCGAGAAAGACAAAGGTGACCTAAAATGGCTTGTATGAAAATACAAGCACCTTTCAAAAAACTCTCCATTGCCTCCTCCAGGTTCATGGTTCATGCCCAAAGGCTTCAAACAAGGCAGAGTTTCTCTGAACCTTTTCATGCTTTACCGTCTGCTAGCAAAATCTTTTCTTTCTTTCCTAGCACCAAAGAACATCGATTTAGACCCCAGGGGCCACCACTACATGCTGACCCAACGCTGAACAGTTAACTCCATTATCCAGCCACTTACTTCTTTAAGTAGAATTGTAGTGCCAGTCAGCTGACAGCTTCATTAAAAAAAGGGATGGTCTGGTGCCTGTGTTTCTAAAACATTGTTCATGATGACCTACAACTTTCCCCCAGCCTTTTTATTTTCCCCGTCACTATTTCCATGCTCAATAAGTGGTGTCTGAAATGGTTAGCAGAGTATGTCCCCAACACAGGCTCTGCAATAACAAGGTTACAGCTAAGGAAGGAAAATAAAGCAGACTTAAAGACACTGTTGAGACACCAAATAATACAGAAGAAATACATCTCACACAGCTACACCTAAGCCTCGCAGAATATGAGGCACATCAGATATTTTCATACTTCTCTACCAACCCAGCAAAAGAAAAGCCAAAGCAGTGGCTACACAAAAGCAATGAAACCCTCCAAAGCAGTGCAGCTAGATACATGAAAAAAGTTGTGAGGAGAATGCAAATAGCATTTCAGGTCAGAGTATCTCCAACGGCTCAAATGCATAGCATGACAGTTTTACCCCAGTAGTGTGCACACGTTGGCATATGAATGGTTTAGGTTCAAAGGGCCCTTGAAGATCACCCAGTTCCAACTCCTGGCATTGGTACTAGGCTACTTTAAACTACAGCCTGTCTTCCTAGACATAGCATTAAGCTATTAGAAGCATGTGCACCATTACATAAAACTTATGTACATAGAATTCATAGAATGGTTTGGGTTGGAAGAGACCTTAAAGACCATTTAGTTCCGACCTCCCTGCCATGGGCAAGTACACCCTCCACTAGAATAGGTTGCTCAAAGCCTCACTCGTCCATGTTCCTTATATGCCAGAGGTACCAGAAGTACACACACACACTCTGTATCATACCATACACTGAACTACATCTTCCCCAGACCTCTCTTTGCCTTTTTTTTCTGAGCAGTGCATACCTATCACAAATCACATCTTATTGCTTGCTTTCAAATGCACTTTAGGGGCAGGTTGGTTTGGGGTTCTGGTTTTGTTTTTTTTTTAATTATATGGGTTAAGTTACAAAATTAAGAGACATAGATCCTGGCAGATGTAAATGACAGTCACACAATTGTTGCTGTCTACACCCAGATGAAGGGAGGTTGTAGCCAGGTGGGGGTTGGTCTCTTCTCCCAGGCAACCAGCAACAGAACAAGGGGACAGAGTCTCAAGTTGTGCCAGGGGAGGTCTAGGCTGGATGTTAGGAGGAAGTTCTTGCCAGAGAGAGTGATTGGCATTGGAATGGGCTGCCCAGGGAGGTGGTGGAGTTGCCATCCCCGGAGGTGTTCAAGAAAAGCCTGGATGGGGCACTTAGTTGACTGGCTAGGGCTGGGTGCTAGGTTGGACTGGATGATCCTGGAGGTTTCTTCTGACCTGGTTGACTCTATGATTCTATGAAAAGCAACACTTCTGGACTTGATGTTTTATAGCAAGGAGAAGAAAAATGATTCCTATCTAAAAGAGGTTATAACACAGTTGGAAGTTAAACAGAAACTGTTGAGTGGACTTGCAGAATAGCTGCAGACTTTGACTGACATTCATTGTGATGATTTAAAATGTAATGGCCTTTTCTCCTAGCTGTTTGTTTCTGCATCCTGCAAAGAAAGTCACCAAAATGAAACTTTTGAGAGCTGCTTCAACATAACCCTGTGAAACTTTGGTAACACCAGGGTCAAAGGAGTATTGAGCTACAGCCATGGAACATGCACCAATTTCCACAAATTCCTAGCATCTTTAAAGCTGAAAAAGACCTCTAAGATCAAGCCCAACTGTTGACTCAACACCTCAAATCAGAAGCAAGCATCTAGGGATGATGCATAGGCTGCACTTGAATCCACCTCTAGTATTTGCTAAGCAAATACACACCTAAGGCATAAAGCCCTTATGTCTGAGCCTACAGGGTCTCAGCAACTGGCATAAAGATGTTTTTATCCAAAGGGGTGATTCATCATCCATCAATTTGTTGATTGTATTTTAATCAGCATTTTATTGAAACGTCAAAGTTAGAGATGTAACACTTTACACTCATTAGCTTGTTTCTGATTCACTGGAATGGTAAACAAACAAGGAAAAACTCATTTTCTTATTTCAGAGCAGAACTCAATAATCAGCTGGTGGAGATTATGATCTGCTCATCTTCTATGGGGAGGATATAAATCCATATTGCACTTCGCTAAAACAGGGTGAAGCAGTAGGCACTGCTGCCACACATCAGCTGTCTGTCTACCTTGGCCACCAGCTCTACAGCTTCACAAGTAGTCAGTCTGAGCCTGTGATTGGCAGGTGTCACTTTCAGTTCCTGGTGCTTGGCTAGAAGATTTTCATCTTTTCTCTCACTTTACCATTCAAGATCAGACTCACAGAACGTCAGGGGCTGGAAGTGACTTCAAAACCTCATCCAGTCCAACCTCCCCATCAGAGCAGGATCTCCTATACCAGATCATACAGGAACGCATCCAGACAGGTTTTGAGTATCTCCAGAGAGGGAGACTCCACACCCCCCCTAGGCAGCCTGTTCCAGTGTTCTGTCACCCCCACAGCGAAAAACATCTTCCTCGTGTTTACATGAAAATTCCTGTGCCTCAGCTTCCACCCATTGCCTCTTGTCCTGTCACCGGGCATCACTGAGTAGAACAATGTTTATAAGCATTGATGAGGTCACCTCTCAGTGTCCTCTTCTCCAAGCTAAAGAGCCCCAGCTGCCTCAGTCTCTCCTCATAAGAGAGATGTTCCATTCCCTTAATCATCTTTGTGGCTCTGGGCATCCTAATCTAGTTGGAGGTGTCCCTGCTAAGTGAAAAGGGGTTGGACAAGATGACTTTTGAGGATCCTTTTGAACCCAATGCAATCTGTGAATATACTTACACACATATATACATACATATATAAGAGAAGGAGAGATGCTATATTTCACCCTGCACTCAAATGGTACTGTGCAGCCTACTTCCCTCTCTTCTCAATAATGCTCATTAGCAAACAATATTTGGTTCATGTGGCAGTAGCAAACAGGTAACAGGAGCCATGTCAAGTCTACTGCACAACAGTAATGACAGCATAAGTTTTTGTAGCTTCAGGTGCTTGTTAAATGAACTGTTAATATTGTATGATGTCTAGCACAACAGGTTACACAAGGTCAAAGGTGAGATTACACAGCGATATGGCATTTTAAGAACAAAGAGGCCTTCACAGACAAGATACTACAGAACATGAAGCTTGGGTGATCAAGGAACTTCTCTCAGGAGGTTGCTCAAAACTCAGTAAATTAGAGCAGAATTTACCCAATAAGGAAGATGAGGCTAAAAGTTCCCCTGGAGGATAACTGCAGAAATGCCAAGAGGGGTCTCCAGGACCTCTCGGAAACCACCAGAGAGATGCACCCTGCATGCATAATAGATAGGCAAATATGGAGGAAGGTTCTGGGCAAAATAATGTATATGCATGTGTTCAACAAACAAAAAGCTGCTACCTTGTTAAGGTGCAAGATCTGGCACACAAGTCTCCTTGCACACAACACTGTCAGTAAAATCATGCCTGCCTCCTTCCTGATAATCCAGAATCGACCAGGTTGGAAGAGACCTCCAAGATCATCCAGTCCAACCTAGCACCCAGCCCTATCCAATCAACTAGACCATGGCACTAAGTGCCTCAGCCAGGCTTTTCTAGAACACCTCCAGGGATAGTGACTCCACCACCTCCCTGGGCAGCCCATTCCAATGCCAATCACTCTCTCTGTGAAGAACTTCCTCCTAACATCCAGCCCATAGCTCCCCTAGCACAACTTGAGACTGTGTCCCCTTGTTCTGTTGCTGGTTGCCTGGGAGAAGAGACCAACCCCCACCTGGCTACAGCCTCCCTTCAGGTAGTTGTAGACAGCAATGAGGTCACTCCTGAGCCTCCTCTTCTCCAGGCTATACACCCCCAGCTCCCTCAGCCTCTCCTCACAGGGCTGTGTTCCAGGTTCCTCAGCAGCTTCGTCGCTCTTCTCTGGACATGTTCCAGTACCTGAACATCTCTCTTGAATTGAGGAGCCCAGAACTGGACACAGTATTCAAGGTGTGCCCAGTTGAACAAATCTTCAAAGGTTTTCTCACATCCAAATTTTACAGTATCAGTAACAAACCAAAATTTACTACATGGAACAACTTTCTAAACTGGAAGCTGCTTCTAATTATCAAAAGTACTTTTTTAAGCACAGCCCAGCATCTGTAAACATTGTTCACGGCGTAAATCAGCATCTCCTCTCCTTGAGAGACTGGAGAGGATTTGCTATGGAGGAGAGCTAAGACATATTCAACCTAAGCAGGTCACTTTAACCACCCTTACAGACAGCTCAGAGCAACAGGCACCTTCAGAGGACACATCATCTTCACAAGGTATTCCTCGCTCCCCGCATTAACTGTGGAACCCCAGTCAGGCAGGACAACTTGTAAGTATTGTTGGATCCAAAGCTCTACAGCTGTCTCAAGTGAACAACTGCACTGACAATAGCAAGTTCTGTACTTTCTCACATGGAAGTGCAGGGTTCTTTACTTTCATTCAAACTACTGCTTCATTTGTCCACATTACTTCAATCTTGCTCTTTGTAATCCATTTAAGCAAAACCACAAATAATGCTGAAGTTTTAGTTTCTGTATTGAAAATGTTTCCGAGAGCTAGGGACAAAAACACCATTTGGAAAAGATTCAGCAATTACTGGCCAATGACTTTAAGAGGCTTGTTTGTTACAGATCTCTGCAATGATTTGTGTTTCATTGTGGACATCTGCAGAGCAGACACATAAGTGTAAATAATTCAAATGCTAAAGCAGATGTTATCTGTCTCTGAGTAATTAAGGGTTACAGGACAAAATGGTCTTTACCAATTGCTAATTTAAATATCAAGCCTTAGTTCAGTGCTACCCTCACAAGAAGTTAAAAGCATATTAAAAGTCACAAGTACCTCACAAGGACTCTAGATCTGGTACTCCAGAAGTGCTGCATCACATCTCAATTTCAAGGAAAAAGCAAAAGGAGCTCTCAGCATTAACACTAAGTCATTTGCAGGAAAAACTTTTGTTTATGGGCTCCTCTGCCCTATTCAAACCCAAGGGGTATCATTAAGTGCTGATGGAGGAGCACAAAAGCCCAAACATAAGTTTTAGCAGCTGAGAGAAAGAGAGCAATTGTACTAACTGTTGCTGCTCAGATGGTGAGAATTAGCGGAACTCTGTTGGCTCCTAGTACTATACTGATATAATACACCAGCTGAGAATGTTATCCATTATCTGTGACTCCAGCTGTGCCTGCACTGCTAATCCAGCCAGATCTTTGAGTCGAGACTGATAATGGCATGAAGCAGACTGCTTAATATAATTTAAATACAAAGAAGAGATGCAGATAATTTCTGCTTCAGCTCACATTGAATCAGTGGCAAGTGAATATGGCAGAGCAAATAAATCACAGAACCACACAATATTAGGGGTTGGAAGGGACCTCGAAATCACATCAAGTCCAACCCCCGTGTCAGAGCAGGATCACCTAGAGTAGGTCAACACAGGAATGCATCCAGGCAGGTTTTAAATGTCTCCAGCGAAGGAGACTCCACAACATCTCTGGGCAGCCTGCTCCAGGGCTTTGCCACCCTCACAGCCAAGAAGTTCCCCCTTCTGTTCACGTTGAACCTCCTCTGCTCCAGCTTGCACCCATTGCCCCTTATCCTCTCATTGGACATCGCTAAGGACAGCCAGGCTCTGTCCTCCTGACACTGCCCTGCACATCTTGATAAACATGAATGAGGTCACCTCTCAGACTGCTCTGCTCCCAGCTAAAGAGCCCCAGCTCCCCCAGCCTTTCCTCAGCAGGGAGATGTTCCACTCCCTTCAGCATCTTTGTGGCTCTGTGGTGGACTCTTTCAACTAGTTCCTTCAGGTACTTTTTGAACTGAGGGGCCCAGAACTGGACACAATATTCCAGATGCCACCTCACCAAGGCAGAGTACAGAGGGAGGAGAAACTCTCTCTGGACCTACTGTGATGGTTTGGGTGTCCCCCGCCCNTTCTCCCCAGCAGGCAAAGCTCCCCAGCAAAGAGAAGAAGCAAGTGCCCTAATCTTTGTTTTGCCTTTCTTCTTTACACATCCCAGCAAGACTGTGAGGGAAGTAGACCTCACCATTGTTTTCATTTTACAGCCTATCATCTAGTTCTTCTCACCAAAACATGCTAGCTAGGCTCAAACTAGCACACCTACTCACCACACCTCTTCTAATCCACCTCAGGATGCCCTTGACCTTCTTGGCCACCAGGGCACATTGCTGGCTCATGGACATCCTTCTGTCCACAAGGACGCCCAGGTCCCTTTCCCCAGAGCTATTCTCTACCAGGTCAGCCCTTAACCTCTACTGGTCCACGGGGTTGTTCTTTCCCTGATATCAGACACTCCACTTGTCCTTGTTGGATTTCCCTAGGAGGGCTACTAAACAGTCCACCAAGCAGTCCTTGCACAGAAAAAACAAAAAATCAATGCAAATTATTTACCCATTGAAATGATACTTTGTGCAATAGAGAGCAGTTTGTTGTGTTCAATATGCTATATTCAAGTTGCACTCACTCAGCACAAATTCCAAACCTGCCACAAAGCAGGAGACAGTCAAAGCGTTCCTACCCTTAAAACAACTTGTTCTCAGAATTCTTTAACCCTTCCTACTAAGTATAACCCCACAGAATTCAGGGCAAATTAAGATTCATCAAACGTTTTAAACCAAAACCTAGTTATTTGTTGGGAACACATAAAAAAAAAAGGGGGGGGGGGGGAGGCAAAAAATTTCTAGGTCTGAGTGAATCTTCTCATCAAGTTAAAGGATATGCACATAAAAAAAAAGTGTGACAACATATGCCTGGCTTTACCAGGGAGCCACCACCCGAGAGCAGGCAGCTCATCACGTGGCACCAGGATGTCCTCTTTCTTCAGGCTGCTGCTGTCAGAGCTGCCAGGACAGCTTGCACTTCACGAGCGCAGCCTATGCACATAACCACTCAGGCATTTGGCATGCCTCAAAACTTCCAGCAAACTGCATAAAGAGCCTTCTGAGCAATTCACAGAGCAGGCAGCCACTGAATCATAGAATCATTAAGGCTGGAAAAGACCTTTAAGATCGTTGAGTCCAAGCAAAGCCTAACTACCGTGACTACAAAACCACATCCTGAAGCACCACATCTACAGCTTCTTGAACTCCTCCACAGATGGTGACTCCACCACCTCCCTGGGCAGCCTGTCCCAAGCCCTCACCGCTCTCTCAGTAAAAAAGTTTTTCCTTATGTCCAACCTAAACCTCCCCTAGCACAACTCAAACCCATTTCCTCTCATCCTATCGCTGGTTACATAGGAGAAGAGATCAACACCAGCCTCACTCCAACCTCCTTTCACAGAATTGTAGAGAGCAATGCAGTCCCTCCTCTACTTTTCTCTTCTCCAGACCAAACAACCCCAGCTCCCTCAGCTGCTCCTCATACGACACCCTCAAAACCCCTCATCACCCTTATTGCTCTTCTCTAGACATCCTCCAGCCCCTCAATATCTTTCCTATCCTGTGGCATCCAGAACTGAACCCAGTACTCAAACTGTGGCCTCACCAAGACTGAGTGCAAGGCCACCATCACTTCCCCACTCCTGCTGGACAAACTGGTTCTGATCTAGGTCAGGATGCTGTTGTCCTTCTTGGCCACCTGGGCACACTGCTGGTTCATGTTCAGCTGTCTACCAGCACCCACGGATCTTTTTCTACCGGGCTGCTTTCCAGCCACTTCCCTAAGCCTGTAGAGTTGCTTGGGGTTGTTGTGACCAAAATGCAGGACCTGACACTTGGTCTTGTTAAACCTCATTGCACTGACTTCAGCCTGTGGATTGAACCTATCCAGATCTCTCTGCAGTGCCCTTCTACCCTTGAGCAGGTGGATGCTATTCCTGGCTAGTCAGTATGTAATACAGAGGAAGATGAGCCTTGCTTGGGTCACACATTGCCCCTACACCAGTCAGGGAGACAGAACAGCTTCTCTGGCAGGTCCAATTAATCTCTTTATGCCGATTTAATACTTGCAAAAGAGATAGCCAGAAATGTAAGTGCTCTTCACACCAGGTACCTCAACTAGCATCTAAGATTGAAGGTTGGGCAAAGGCTAGGAACACACTGCTCTGGACTTCACTCTGACTCAGAACTGGTCTGTGACTGCTCCTTCAGGATTCTGTTGTACTATCTGAAAACGAAGGACAGAGACATTTTCTCTGCCTTGCCAAATGCTTCAGTCTGTAAACAGCAGCTTGACTTAAGCTCACTCCTTTTACAAAAACCCCCAAACCCCATTTTCTGAAGTGGGACTGAGATCAAATCCTTCATACCACACCACACAAACAATCCTTTTAGTTCCTGCTCTCCTTTATACTTCACAAACAAGTCAGAAACTCTTCCCAAAGGCCAACTGTAACCCTTGCAGCTGGCTGTCAGGCATGCTTTAGTACCACCCACACTGCAGCTTTTCCCAAGGCTCCTGCCTGCCTGTCAGAGAAGGCTGAGAACAGCTCAAGACGTCACTCACCCTTCACATATTTAGACACACATTTTATAGGTATATTTCATATTTTATGCATATTTTCACGTACAAAAACGTTCACAAAGTGGCTAGAATTTATTATTCTAAGACACGTGAGAAATCTCTTGTGCACTGTTTCAAAACTCAAGTGAGACAAATGTTTCATCTCGTTGTACAAGTTAACTCTGAGTCAGAACCTTAGGGATGCGATTTTAGCAGCCTGCCAGCTTCACTGAGGAGTACACAGGTTATTCAGATGCACCAGCAGCATGCCAACATCAGCAGTGCCAAACCTTACAATTCTGCAGTCACCTACTAGAGGGAGAGTGCTGAAATTACTCTACTGGAGTTCTTTTATACTCGTGCTTTACAGCTCCAGCTTTTATTAACAGTTCAACGCCACAAGCTGTCTGCACACTCTGAGCCAGCTTTCTATTTTAGTTGATCAAGTTTAAACTTGTGCAAGCTGGAGCTTATTTTGTGATTATTCCCTGGGTATTCAAAGCCTATTCTTTTAAATAGATTTTTCTCTGGAGCTCTCAGTGTAACCAAGTGTTTGCTATTTAAGTGCAACCTTACAGAAGTAAAGGTGAATGCTGTGTATACACCAGCAAGATTGCAAGAAACCATAGTTTTATGGACTCTGGTAGAAGTTGCTCTGAAACACTCAGACAAGGTTTCTGTTAACATAAATATCAGGATTCTGATCCAGAAATGGCATCATATTCAAAGAGGCCCCTCTTAATTCTTGCCTTATATTCAAAGAGAAGCAGAGTTTCACTGAACCATAGAATCATTCAGGTTGGAAGAGACCCTTGAGATCATAAGGCTCAATTATTAACCCTGTTTTACCAAGTTCACCACTAAATCACATCACTAAGTGTCACATCTGAATGACCTTCAAATATATGCAGGGATAGTGACTCAATTCCCTCCCTGGGCAGCCTGTTTCAATATCTGACCACTCTTTCAGGGAAAAAAAATTCCCTAGTGTCTAGTCTAAACCTCCCCTGGTGCTGCTTCAGACTCTTCCCTCTTGTTCTATCACTGCTTATCTACAAGAAGAAACTAGCACAAATCTTTCTCTATTGTACTTTCAGGTGGTTGTAGAGGGTGATAAGGTCTCCCCTCAGCCTCCTCTTTCTCAAACTATACAGTCCCAAACAAACTACACAGGTTTGTTCATAACAACAGCATAGTGAAAGGTAAGGAACTGAATGCAACCTGCGCATTGGCCAAATGGCTCCGCAGAAAATGAAAGCGCTCGAGCAACGCAGCTGCTGCTGGTTCTGCCAAGCTGTAGAGCTTTGTTGAACTCATCTATGTTTCTGCATTGTTATTCTTTTTCTTCCACTTCCACCACAAGTTAGAATCTGCCAATCTGCTCAGATAGAGTCTCTCATTCCCTGCAATGCTCTTCACTGTTTACTGAGAAAGTAGACACTAATTAACCTCTCTGTCACCTTTTGGCTTGTAGCTAAGCCCACAAGTGTAATTATTGCATCCCTGTGACTGCCTCCTGAATTCGCAGGCTTTTTCTGAAGTTTATGGGATAACATGGCTGAGGATAATGCTAGCAGCAAAAGATTTTCTTTAGAGATGGAAACAAAAGAAAAAGTGGGAATGGCACCATCTGACAGACCGACAGACTGCAGAGTAGTTGTCATCTGTGTTCTTCTGTCTAAAGACTTCAAAGAAAGACTACTTACCTACATGTGGATTAGGCACTTAAAAACCTTTGGGGATATTACCCAGAAAAAACTTGAGGTGCTCATACAGGACACTGAATTACTTGGCAAAGCAAAACACATATAAAGTCATTCCACTGATTTCAAAGATACAACTCACATATTTAAACATTAAGTACTTGGGCACTCTATTCCACATCCTGGCAGAGGGACTTACAAGCTCTCATAGCAAGTCCTACTGCAGCAACAGAAGGATTAAAAAAATCACCTCAATTAGAAGCATTATTTGTATTTTATATTTATTATATAAATATATATATAAATGTAAAATAGAAGTTATATATTTGTTATATTATTTATTATTTATATATTAAGCTTTCCCATTTCACAAACTGAGTAATGGAAAAATGAGATAGTTGAGGTTTCTTCCTGTTGGTTACAACTGGCAGACTCTTCAATATAGTAGTCTTAAGAAGGCACCAGAGGGTGGGAGAGTGGGGGAACAAAATAAACGAAAACCGAAGGAGGGAGGGAGGGAAAGAGGGAGGGAGGGAGGGAGGGAGAAAACAAAGCACAATGAAGTCCAAAAAGCAACAGGCTTGCCAGGAAAATGAAAATGTGTGAGCCAACGTGCTAATGAATATCAGCACATATAGGCAGGCACTGGTGATTTCAGTGAGGCACAGATTTGCAATTAAAATGCCATTTACAACAGAGATAACTGCTAATCATGCAAAACTCGTTTCTTATGCAGGAGCCATACCAATGTGTGTGTAAGATCCTCCTAGTCCTCTCCAATGCCATGATAAATACACATCAGAATTTAAATTGAGGGTGTTTCCACCAGAAATCTAAATGGGTTGCTTTATTGGGGGTATCATCTGTCACTGCTGTATAATAATTTCATTTGGATGTGGTGCTTGGGGATATGTTTTAGGGTACACCTTGCAGAGTAGGGTTATTGGTTGGATTTGTTGATCCTGAGGGCTTTTCCAGCTGGAATATTTCTGTGATTCTGTAACAAACCATTTCTTCTTAAGAGAAAGCATGGAACTAGGGTTTCAAGACACTGATTTTCATGACATCTATTTATCATTTCCTATTTCATTCCCTTGTTGATTAGCTCTTCAAATTACTGAAACACGGAGACCGCTAGAGAAGTGCTCTGGAAGGTTCTTTCTAATAGCTAGCAACACTTTCTGCTGGTGAGACATCATCCTCACCTCCACCCTGGGAACCTGTAACAGCTCTCTTCAATCTGTCCTTCTCCCTTCTTCTCTCCTACAAGATGAAACAATTGTTCCTCCCAGTTCTAGTTTTCCCTACCCCATATTTCAGTTCCTGATCTTACCAATGGCAACTGCTATTTCTCTTTGAAGCCACTGGTACCTTTTGAGATACCTCTAGATCCATCAATGCTTTCCTTGGATCTTAGGCTTCATAGATCTCTTTCTTCCAGCCCTTTGCTGTGCTTCGCAGTTGATAGTCCAGGTTTGGGATCTGGGCCTTTTTTTTGAACATATGATGTTAAAATGAAGCACAGTACCCAGGTGAGACCATAGGAGAGTTAAACCTTATCTCTTCATGCATGACACTTATTTAGATAACAACATTTGCTGCCAGCTAAATGCTAGGACATTGTCCATTCACGCTCTCTCAGTAACCTAACCCCACGTGCTGCTTCTCAGCAGAAATGCCACCCAGTCAATAACCGCCCCCAGTTGTTTCTGTATTCCTCCCCTCTGTGGAGGACTCTACATTTGCTTTTTCTGGGAACATTCTGTTTAACATAAATATTTGTGATACTTTTGAATTCTAAAACAAATCCTTGCAGTGCCACTTTCATTAATATTATCTCTGCATCTGTAGTAGAATTATAGAATGGTTTGGGCTGGAAAGGACCTCCAAAGGTCATCCAGTCCAACCTCCATGAAGTCAGCAGGGACAGCCTCCACTAGAGCAGTTTGCTCACAGCCTTGTCGAGCCTGACCTCAAATATGTCCAGAGATGGGGCCTCAACTACTCCCCTGGGCAACACACTCCAGTGTTCCAGCACCCTCTCGTTCCTAACATCCAATCTAAATCTGCTCTTATTTCAAACCATTGTCCCTTGTCCTATCACTGCAGGCCTTGCAAACAGTCCCTCTGCAGCCTTCTTGTAGGCTCTTTTCAGGTGCTGGAAAGCCACTCTTAGGTCTGCCTGGAGCCTTCTCTTCTCCAGGCTAAAGTCTTCTCTGTCATCACCTGTTTGCTTCCTTTCCTGTTCCAGTGGTATAAAATAGCTGCACCCAGAAGAGAGAAACTCATCATCTGGCTTCTAAATAAAGGAGAAGATGAGCAAGAGGGGTTTTCCTTCACCAAGGCATTTTATGCATGCAGGGTCTTATTTTGTTTCTTTTTCTGATCTTTTGCAATTAGCAAATGAAAATGTACCTATCTGGGAACAGAATGGGCAGTTTTTACATGGAGGCACAGTCAAGAGGAATTCTCATGTACCATTTTCATGAGTGTCAGCAACAGGTTGAATACTGTACAAAGGAAGCTTTTATCAAACTGCATAATTGCCTCAGTTCCATTTTTTTATTCTCATGGCTTAAGTCAATTAGATTCAAGATGTCTTCAGGACTGAGTCCAGGAAAGATTATTAGCTGGCTCTAAGACACAGGGAGAAGTGGAAAACAAATTTAAACCCACTCAAATTTTGTGGGATCCTAATAAACAACCACAATATTTAACTGACATTTCAAAGCTCAGAGACACAATCATTGCATTTATTAGCCTTCAGTCTCATCCCTTCATCTTGCTTTAATACAGGGCAATGGATGCAGTAAAAATCATAGAATCATAGAATGTCAGGGACCTCGAAAGATCATCTGGTCTAGCTCTCCTGCCAGAGCAGGATCACCTAGAACAGATGACACAGGAATGCATCCAGATGATTCTTGAATATCTCCAGAGAGAGAGACTCCACAACCTCCCTGGGCAGCCTGTTCCAGTGCTCTGTCACCCTCACACGGAAAACACTCTTCCTCAGGTTCATACAGAACCTCCTATGCCTCAACTTTCACCCATTGCCCCTTGTCCTGTCACTGGACATCACTGAGAAGGGGCTGGCTCCATCCTCCTGGCACTCACTCCTTACATATTTATGAACATGAATGAGATCACCCCTTAGCCTCCTCCCCTCCAAGTCAAAAAGCCACAGCTCCCTCAGGCTCTCCTCCTAAGGAAAATGTTCAACTTCCTTAATCATTTTTGTGGCTCTTTACTGGACTCCCTCAAGCAGCTCCCTGTCCTTCTTGAGCTGGGGGGCCCAGAACTAGACACAATACTACAGATGAGGACTCACCAGGGCAGAGTAGAGGGGAAGGAGAGATCCTCCTCGACCTACTAACCACACACAAAAAAAACAAAAACCTTGTGAAGCATTGCAGAAATCAAAAAAGTGAATTAATTTAGTGGAGGGATGTGTGTGGAAATGTTCACATTCAGTCACTGAAGTTCATACTGAGCTGCAAAGTGTAATGGCTGCTCCTAAATACAGTCACCCAAGTTTCATAGAATCACAGAATGGTTTAGGTTGGAAGGGACCTCAAGGATCATCCAGCTCCAACCCCCTGCCATAGGCAGGGACACCTCCCACTAGAGCAGGCTGCTCAAGGCCTCATCCAGACTGGCCTTAAACGCCTCCAGGGAGGAAGCATCCACAACCTCCCTGGGCAACCTGTGCCAGTGTCTCACCACCCTCACTGTAAAGAACTTCCTCCTAACATCCAGTCGGAATCTCCCCTCTGCCAGTTTAAACCCATTCCCCCTCGTCCTGACATTACTAGACCTGGTCAATAGTCCCTCCCCAGCCTTCCTGTAGGCTCCTTTCAGATACTGGAAAGCCACTCTAAGGTCTCCTCGAAGCCTTCTCTTCTCCAGGCTGCAGAGCCCCAACTCTCTCAGCCTGTCCTCATAGCAGAGCTGCTGCAGCCCTCTGAGCATCTTCGTGGCTCTCCTCTGGACTCGCTCCAGCAGTTCCATGTCCTTCTTGTGTTGGGGCTCCAGAACTGCACACAAGTTGGACTATTCAGTTGGAATATTTCCATTGTCATTGTTATACAACTGTTGAAAGACTCCCCTATAAAGCTTTCATCTAAATTTCCACATTGCAAAGAATAAAGACTGACACCACCCTTAACTAACCCTTCACTTCTGTATTCAAATCAACAAGGCATGCTCTAGCAAAAATGCTGCTGTAGCAGAACCAAGTATCATCTACACCCTCACTCTGTCTTGGACTGCACAGGTATGTCACAGAAATGTTCATAATAACCTAATTAAAGTAACCTCCAGAGCCCTAAACACATACAGGAATGACCTGGTCCCTGTACAAGAGGATCAACATGATAGGAGGAGAGAATATCAACAAGAGGAGGCTGAGCTCTGCCTCATAGCCCAGTTTTGCAGCTTCTGCACACGAAGCTCCTGCTCTCACAGACCTGAGCAGCACCAAAGCAGACAGAGGAAAACTGGAGGTAAGCACTGGCACCTTGGCTCTTCCCTTCAGCAGAGGGCTCCACTCTCCTGCTAGACCACATCAGTCCACACCGTGCCCCTGCCACAGACTGATGTGCTTTCCAGCATGCAGGGCTCAGGTAGCCCAAGAGAGATAATCCTGACATATTTCAGACCAAAAAAAAAAAAGTAGCTGTGGCAGTCATTGTGAGCCCTCTCAGCCAACCAGGGAGATTTCTATCATAATAGGTCTCTTGCCAGTACTCCTGTATTACATGAAGCAAAGTTACAGGAGGAAATTCCTCAGAGATTTCCAAACTCAAAAGAGAACCAGGCACAATATTCTACAAGTGAACTCTGCATTACCTGCACAGTCACATTTCCTGCTGAAAACAGACTAAGAACTTGAGCTCTGAGTTTTGCAAAAGGCAAGGTATCTCTGAAGCAAGATTAAAGTCTTGACTCTCCCATCCCGAGTCTATAAGCCTGGAGGGAAACACTGGTGGCTCAGATAACACTCTACAATAATTACTACCACCAATTTAGTTTTCCAAAGGCAATAATTCCAGTTTTAAAACAACAGAGCAAATTACCTCCATGTCCCTGGTATGAAAACTTTGCCCTATCCAACATGCCTCATCATAAATTATCTGGTAAGGATAAATCTTTTAGGAGCCATGAATGGCTTGCAGGACCAATTCACTAAATTTGCTGTAACACACTTGAGAGATAATTGAGATGTCAAGGCTCATCAGTATCAACCTCCTTGAAGTAAGAACAAGACGAAAGGGGAAGAACAATGAATAATACCATTCTGTGAAGCTCATTAACTTACAGCTCAGAAACAGATAGGTACCAGACACCAACCCAAATGTCCCTGAATTTCATGCACCGTAAGCAGTATCAATTCTGTAAAAAGCTTCTGCCTATAAAAATTGATAATTCCTTGACAGAGCAGTAGTCTTTTTTCCCCCTACTTTAACTTCCAAGCTTTACTCTCTTTTTCCAACTCCAACTTAACACAGGAGAGGTAAAATCATGAGTTTGAACTACTTCGGGAAAAAAAAAAATCTCTTCCCAACCATGCAAAGTGTCAGATCTCTCAAAAGCTCCAAGTCTCAGAGCAGATATTTGCCAATTTTCAGTGCAATGAATTTTTTCTCTCTGTAATTCTCAGTTCCTGGCTGTGTATTTCCTCCTCACCAATACATGTGCACATACATCCCAGGTCACTTTCTCAGCAAAGAGCCTGTACTGCAGTTGTGCTTTCTTCACTTTGAAAACTCATACTAAATGCAATCCCATATCTTGTTCTCCATTTAATCCTTCCTCCCTTTCTCTTCTCCCATTTGCCTCCCCCTTCCACTTCTCCTTGTGATCCTCCTCTCACAAAGCATCATCTCATTCTCTCCATCTGCTTCTCCAACCATCTGCTCACTCCTTCCCTTCCATCTTGCCAGATAACTCCACAGTCTCTCTTGCGTAGCTCCGTTATGTCTTTGTAGCATCACTACAACTCCCTTTCCCTTTCCTCTTCTGCTCAAAAACATGAAGTACAGCAAGGTTTCCACTCCAGGAAAAGGAGGGTGCAAAATAAATCTTCATTAGCTTAATAATCCTCTGCCTTGACATCTGAAAAACTCCTTTCTAAGCTTCATATTTCATGCTGCTCCTTTTCATGTTTTCCAAAATGCCACAGCCAAACAGATCTCCATTCCCTGACTGGATGTTCTGGCCACTTCATCCCACTCCTTACACCAGCTTGTGCTAGTTTGAGCCTAGCTTGAATGTTTTGGTGAGAAGAACTAGACTACAGGCTGTGAAAAGGAATACAGAATGATGTCTACCTCACTCATAGGCTTGCTGAGAGATACAAGAATCCAAACATAGATAACTCACTTCTGCTGGGGAGCTCCAAGCTGCATTTCTCTCACTAGCCTCTCTGCCGTTTCTCTGATTAATCCACTTTGCTTCCTAACCCCCTGGCTAAACCTCCATTCTTTCTTGGGACTGGGGTAAGGTTGAGAGGTGTGGGGGGAGAGAAGGTGGAAGGGTGGTTGGAAGCCCCTCCTGGGGACTCAGGTTTCTGGGAGGGCTGTTGTGTTTCTGCATTACCTTTTCCCTTGTATCTTTCTGTCTATAACTGTATATACTGTAAATATCTGCTTGTATATTGAGCTAAGCTGTAAATATAAGCTTCATTCAATTTCCAGAGCTGGCTGAGTCTAGTCTGGGTGATTTCCAAAGTGGGGGGGAGGTGAGTAACACCCATACCATCACACAGCTTCTGAGCCATTTATGTCCCACAGCATTTTTAGATTCCACATCTTCAGGTCCATCATTTTTCTCGCCTGGCACCTGGTGCCATCCTCTGCCAGTTGTGCTTGGTTTGCTTCGATCTCATCCCATGAGCACTTCTATTCAGTCACTCTGTGCCTGCAATCAGCTCTTGAAGCCAGTTACTGCTCCATTTCCCTCTTTTTTTTCCTACTCTGTCAAAGACTGCCTTTTCCACACACAAAATTCCACACACCCCCTTCACTTCCTGATAGAAAGGAAAAATACTGCATATAAATACCATCAACCACCCATTTCCAAGTCCATGCCTTTGTCTTTTCCAAAAGACCTGGCTTTCTATTATTCCTTTTATTTCCCTGCTTTACTTTCTTTCACAATCCTTCACCTCCCAGTACCCACATTATATATTTCTTTATGCCTAACCATTTCCCACTCATTCCCTTAGTTTATTCCTTTTTTACTCTCTTTTTCAGTGCACATAGCAGGTTACGACCAGATCTTGTTCCGCCTGAGAACAGCCTAATTCATTCCCGATGATAAACAATTAACATAGCAATTACAATTCAGGAAGGCAATACCAGAGAAATGCTGCTAACTTTCCCCCCACCTTCCCCTCTCTCATCATCTACTGATGTTTGAAAAACTTCAACTAGCTCTAATAAAGAACAGAAAATTGTCCCAGTTTCCTAAGAAAGCAAAGCTTGTGTGATCATAACCTGCTAAGCTGTTCCATCCTAACCACCTTTGCATGAGAAAGTCAATATCAAACAAATAACACAGAGACAGTAAGGACCCAGAGGTTATCAGTGGTGAAGCAAAGAGAAGCTCAAATTAGCATCTTCATTAATTGTGGGATTCAGCAGCCAGCTGGCCTGACCAGCAGAATAGTTTGGACCACACATCAGTATATGCTTGCTTTGAGAGCAGCCAAAGTACCACTGGCATGTGCCCAACACATAGCAAAAGGAGGGAGCTGGAAACAGAGAGGAGTATAGTAGAAGAACTAACTATAAAAGCCAGCTTCCCATAGTTTGCCTGCTTACAGGTCAAGAGCTTAGTTTTGAATTACTCTACCTAACATCAATGGTTATTGCCTGTTTAATCTTTTCCAGATCCTTTTTCAGGATCAGAAGACTGTTAAGAACTCTGATGCATTAATATCTGTAACACAGATGAAGCATTTTTCTCTTTGTTTCCCCAGACCAAAGAAGGAACAATATGCTCTCTACCTTTTCTGAATTATACTAGGATTTGCAGTCACCAGCTGGGTTTTCAATCCAACATCCTTGCTGTATTCACTGGAGAGAGGAGGAAGGTTGCACCTGCATATAGGAAAAGAGTCAGGATTTTAAATTACATTCAGGACTGATGGGTTTCAACCTCAATCTCTTTTTATCTGCAACTCTGGGTTGCTGTGGGGTTTTTTTAAATAAAAAGCAAGCTGTCAGAAAATGTAAAAGTGCTGGAGCAATACTACACCAAACTACAGATGTTCTCTAACACACTACACCTTCGAGCACAGTAGGATATTTTTGTATTAGATTGTGAGGAAATGCTGAAATAAAACATTTTGCAGAGATGATCTTATATACCTAGTAAGCAAAAGCAGACACAGGCTTGGCATTTCTGACAGGCTGAAAGGCTGTGGAAGAGGCCATTATCATACACAGCAAACACATTTTTCCCCCCAGATTCTTTTGAAGTTCTGTTTTTCACTCTGTCATGTCTTGCTTACCAGTATCAGGCTCCAAACTGTTACCACTCTGCAGTACTACAATATTTTTAGCATACAGAATTTACTAAGAAAACACATAGGAAGTGGCTATTATATTTAAATTTCCAAAGTACATTTGCTCAGTCACTTTATCTTTAGTACTTCACCACCCAGCCCACCAGAACAAGGCTATGAGCAGAAGGGAGCTGTACCTCTAAGGTGTAAGAGTTTTGGTCAGTGCCTGGATAGTCACTAGGGTGCACACAGCACAGTCTGCAAGTTTTGTTAATGCAACTTCACACATTCCCCAAGAAAAACAAACACAAACTAGTAGTCCAGAAAACAGCCACAAGGATGATCAGAGGGCTGGAGCACCTCTCCTATGAAGACAGACTGAGAGAGTTGGGGTTGCTCAGTTTGGAGAAGGCTCTGAGAACTTATTGCAGCCTTCAAGTATCTGAAGGGGGCCTACAGGAAAGCTGCTGATGGACGTTATAGGTCGTCAGGTAGTGACAGGACATGGGGGAATGGAGCAAAACTAGAAATGGGTAGATTCAGATTGGATGCTAGGAAGAAGTTCTTCACCATGAAGGTGGTGATACACTAGAACAGGTTGCCCAGACAACTGGAAGAAGCCTCATCCCTGAAAGCTGCCAAGGCCAGGCTGGATGGCGCTCTGCGCAACCTGATCTAGTGTGAGGTGGCCTTGCCCATGGCAGGGGGGCTGGAAGTAGATGATCCTTGAGATCCTTTCCAGCCCTGACAATTCTATGATTCTATATCTGCACATAAATATCAGCTCTTAAAACCGTACTTCTAAATTCTCATCCTCAGGAAATGCCAAGGAGGAGGACGGTAAAATCCCACCTGAATTCAGTCTTGTTCCTCCAGGAAAATAAAACTTCCAGGAATGTTTCTCTTTTCCATGACTGTATTTGTTAAGCTGTGCACAATGTATTGAGATCTCAGTCATGAAACACTTTCAAGCTTGGCTCACCAGAATTTAAGAGAAGCTGGACAAATTAAAAGGACTGCAGAAAAAGGCACTTGAAATAACAAGTTTCATAAAATGTGTGCTAGTTTGAAGCTAGCTAGAATGTTCTGGTGAGAAGAATTAGATCATAGGCTGAGAAATGAAAACAATGGTGAGGTCTACTTCCTTCACAGTCTTGCTGGGATGTGTAAAGAAGAAAAGCAAAACAAAGATAAAGTCACTTGCTTGCTCTCTTCGCTGGGAGCTTTCCCTGCTGGGGAGCTTTGGGGCTCCTAGCTGAACTCCATCTTGCTTTCTAACCTCACCCTCCTTTTGCTTTGGCTGATTCACCTTGCTTCTTAATCCTCTTGGCTGAACCTCCATTCTTCCTTGGGACTGGGGTAAGGTTGAGAGGGGTAGGGGGAAGGTGAGGGGTGGTTGAGAGCCCCTCCTGGGGACTCAGGTTTCTGAGAGGGGAGTTGTGTTTCTGTATTACCTTTTTCCCTTGTCTATTTCTGTCTATAACTGTATATACTGTAACTATCTGCTTGTAAATTGTGCCAGCTGTAAATATAAGCTTCATTCAAATTT
>WAAF01013198.1:0-10786 GCA_013400475.1 Tricholaema leucomelas | reverse complement strand
AGGAGGGGGGGGAAGAGAAAACTGTGAGATGTAGAAATACTTCCTCAAAATCCAGTGCAAAAAACCTCTCTTCTATCAAAACACAGACAAAAACATTGCTTAAGGTTTAGTACCCACCCAGCACTTCTCTTTTAAACTGAGTGTCAGCAGGAAGGGAGGGGTGCGCTAGTTTGAGCCTAGCTGGCATCTTTTGGTGAGAACTAGATGATAGGCTGAGAAATCTGTTTTTTTTTTTTCCCCTTGGAAATAAAGATTAGAAACTTGAAAACCAGGCAGCTATCAGGAGAGCCTCTCAGAACCATAACTAAGCATGGAGCCATGTACCTTTTTTATTGCAGATCCACTGTGCTATGCCTTAGGGGATGAAAACTGCAGCTCTTTTAATCTTTACGTTAGTACAACTGTGTTTGGAGAAGATGCTCAGCAATGAGACAAGGTTAAACTCGTTAATTAACTTGAGTGATTACTATGTATCACAGAGGACAGCTGCAGTCTTACAGCAGAGGAAAACACAGGTAAGGGAAATCAAAGACCATGTGAACGGAAGAAAAGAACAAGGGCAAACCCTGGCATGACGTCTCACCCTACAGAAATACTTCAAAGACATCAAACACATTTCTTTTGCAAAAAGAAGAGACATGTTATGTAAGCAACCATTGTGCTCTTTCTCTCTCAACTCTCAGATTATGGAAATCAGATTTAGAAAAGATCAACTAAATCCTGTCTTCCACCTGCTATAAAAATAGTTCTTTAAATAGGTTTTTTCCCCAGTGGTATATTAGTTACTAACCCAAAAAGAACAGAATCGTTTTTCATCAGTATGACTGCACCTTACTAATAAAATGCAGGCTGCAGGCAGCTACTGAGGTTTCTGTGGGATTCTCCCTGTCACTTATTGCCAATTCAAAATAAGCTCTGCACAGAACTTGCTTTACCCTCCCTGGAGAGAAAAGGATTTTTCTGATCAAGTCACAACAAATGTCGTTGGGTTAAAAAAAAAAAACCACCACCAAACAAACCAGTTCTGTTGTTTTTTAACTGATTGCTCTTGCAGCATTTCAATTTCCCCTCATATCCAAATCATATTCCATTATATACCCTGCAGTGTCATGTATTTAGCCTGTAGAACACCTAAGGAGCGTCGCAGCAAAGGCAATCAGCACTCTGCTTTTCAGCCTCTCTGCCTTACATCCTCTCCTCTGTGAATGCTCTAAGTATATGTTTGCTTTTGCCTTTGGTTTCTTGTATTTCTTTCCTTTAATGTTGAAGGCATTTTGGTCTTTGAGATGCAAACTAGAAATCACAGTTTGGTTTGCAGCAAATTTCTATGGATTTATAACAAGCCATCAGAACCTAATAAGAAAACTTGCTAAAGTGGGTGTTCATTATGCATCCATCTCAAAACCCAAAGAAACTCCATTTGGGCAGCATTCCTCCAGTTTCTTCCCCACGGTATTTTCTGTTCCTGTTTAACAGAGAGGAACTAATTTCTGTCTTTCTTTCTTAAAGAATGCAGTCCTAGAAAGTGCCAAACGTAATCACAAAAGCAGTAACTGCTTCAATATCCCTCCTGACAGGTTCTTACAGCTTCATGAAGACTGGAGGGAACTGACATGTGAGGAATCCCAAAAACTCTGCACCAGAGAAAGACCTTTGGCCTTTTCTCACAAATCAGTCTAGAGGGAATAAAACACAGGAACATTTTAGCTTGCTCTTAGATTCACAGAATGGTTTAGGTTGGAAGGGACCTTGAAGATCATCCAGTTCAACCCCCTGCCATGGGCAGGGACATCTTCCACTAGACCAGGTAATTCAAGATTTCATTCAACCTGACCTTGAACACCTCCAGGGAGGAGGCATTCACAATATCCCTGGGCATCCTCTTCCAGTGTCTCACCACCCCGACTGGAAAGAATTTTTTTCCTAATCTCCAGTCTGAATCCGCCCTCCTCAAAATCCATTCCCTGTCGTCCTAAAGTTTACTCTTGAAGATGACACAGATGAACCTATTGATGCAGCAAGGTGTTCAGTTGTGTCAGAGCTGAAGTGACCAGGAGCAAACCTGATTCTTAAGTCTTGCCCCACAAATCAGTACCTTCCCATCTGGAGTTCAGTGTGTTGCATACGATGACATTAAGAGTTGCAGAGGACAGAGCATGTCGCAAGATGGGACCTTGCCTAGGATTGTATAATGAAAGAAAAATGCAGCTCTGTGACACTGCACAATCTGCCACAACCATAACCCAATCATCTGCAGACTGCTCCCACACTACACACCCATTTGCAGAAACCAGCTAAAAGTCTCTTTTTTGCCTCTCCTCACACTCTTATCCAAATCACTGTCTAAAGCATGCCGCAAAGGTGGGAGGGAAAACAAGGCAAATTATAATTGATTAATCACAAGTGAATAGGTCTGAAAAGTCCAAGACTTAGCAGGGAGCAGGAGAGACAAAGTGTCATTGAGGTTTCTGTCTTACCGCATGACAAAATCTGCTTGATCTATTTGTTTGCCGCAGCCGCTCTTTTTCAGGATCCCACCGTTTCCCACTACGGAGCATCTCTTCAGTGGCAGCTGGAAGGGAGTAGCCTAGCAACACAAAACAAGGACCAGTTTTACAGAAGAGGACACACACATCTTTGTAGCAGCTGCTCCTGGAGAACCCGGGGAGCTGGCAGGGCTCAAAGTGATGAAAGAAAAGGGAGAATTAGGAGCTATGGGGGAGGGGAAAATAAGAAGTACAGAAACGAGCTGGTAAATAGCTGCAGGACAGGCCTTATCCTCTCTCCCCAAACCAGGACAAATGTAGTAACAAACATAAGCTCTTATTTCTGCAACATCAAAACCGCCGCAAGTCCTGATGCAGATACTGACAGAGCCAGACTGCCAGTGAACCTTCAATCCAAGCTGCAAGGACACGGCAGAAAAGACAACCAGGGGGAAAAAAAAATGACCTTCCTGAGCTGGTATACAAAAGACAGCTCTAGGGAAGAAAGGAAGGAAGGAACTAGGTGATGACAGGACACCGGAGTCAGGAGGCACCCTGGCTTGATCCATGGTTGTGTCACTGGGACGGGTTACTCTGAAGCCTTAGGCAAAGATATTTAGAGCTTGACAGCAGCTGCTTAAATGCTCAGCTGCCCAGACACAGCATAAATTAAAATTAGAAAGGGGCCCTTTCAGCGGAGGAGCATTTGTAGCTGCTTAGCAGGGCGTTAAAGTGCAAGGTCAAATTGTCAAGCTATCCCGCGCACCAAACGCGGTAATAAATTACATCTGTGTAGTCTTCTTCATTCCAGAGGACCTCACAACTATGAGTGGGAAATCTCGCTGTCAACCCCTATAGCGAGGTCAGCAGAGTCATTTAAGCAGCACACAGGGCAGCAGTGCAGCATATTTAAAGGTGGTGAAAAGCCTTGTGAATCTGAAGCAGTGCGGCTTAGAGAATAGAATTTGTCTATAGTACAAGAGGTAATATTCTCCTCATGCAGGGATTTTTTTATTTATCAAACCTGTCAAAACCTGACTTTGCAGCAGAGACAAAAGCTGCTGCACAGGCCTCCAAGAATGCAAACGCCACGGCAACAGGATGCAGTAACTCTCCTCTCCTGGAGGCTGCCTGTCAGCACTTGTCCTCACTGACATGCGGAGAACAACTACCATTACATCATACATTCACCAGGCATCGTGATGCCGCATGTGGGCCAGCAAACGGACTCAGCATTCCAGCACAAGCTCTGTGCTTTCTAGAACTTACTTCTAATGTTATTTCTTTTGTTCCTTAGATTTAGCTGCTTTACCCACTTTTCTCAGGAAACTAGACTGCATTCAGCCAGGATAAAGCCACAACCTGATTTCTAATGAAAAACATTAAAGCATTTTGCTTAACTTTGGTCTAAGATACATGCAAGCAGTAAAATAAACTTTAGTTTCCTGAGGCCCAGGCACTGTTAAGATCTCAGTGACGGCACAGCAGAGCAATGCTAAGTGTGCAGCTGCACTCTTGTCCTGCATCTGCCTTCTCAAGAACGTGCTTTAATTTACACAGTTATTGAACTAGGAGCATATCTTGAAATTCAAAGGACATCTCATCTCTGAGGTGACCCTGACCAAACGAGAGCTCACATACTCAGTAAAGGGGGTGGGCGATGAGAATCAGAGGAAATGTAGAAGAGGTACAGTTGATATATGCAAAGGAGATACAGGAAAGGCTGCATCTGGAATAATGTACTCAGTTCTGGGCCATTCAGTTGAAGAAGAACCTCAGGAAACTGCCTGAAAGAGTCCAGCACAGAGATACAAAGAGTCGAACATCTGTGAGAGCCGAGGTTCTTTAGCTTAGAGCAGAGGAGCCTGAGGGGTGACCTCATTCATGTTTATCAAGATGTGAAGGGCAGTGTTGGGAGGACAGAGCCAGCCTCTTCTCAGGGATGTCCAATGATAGGACAAGGGAGCAGAGGAGGTTCCGTGGGAACAAAGAAAAAACTTTTCACTGTGAGGGTGACAGAGCCCTGGAGCAGGCTGCCCAGAGAGGTTGTGGCATCTCCTTCACTGGAAGCACTCTCTTTCGAGGTCCCTTCCAACCCCTAACATTCTGTGATTCTGTGATAAATACCAGTAGTCTTATTTATTCAAGATGTATCAAAGCTCCTTCCAACACAGCTAGTTATACAAAGGCAAAGCTGTGACAAACCACAGAGAAAGGCAGCAGTCATCAACTCCTGCTTTTAACAGTCATGGTCACCATTACATACATTTTGTCTTTAGTTTATATTGAGAAGCTTTGGACCCTCAAAAATAAGTATTTAAGGGTTATTAAATGCTTCAAAAGTCTGAGTTGCAAACAGCCTTCAATATTGCTTGAGATGAACTGCTGTCCTTGAAGAAAGGTTTATATCCTGCTATGGTCAATGATGCTGGAAGCATACATACTTATGCTTCCAAAAGCACGTGAAACTGTGAAACTCTTGTCCTTCAGAGAGTCTGAGAAACAAAAGAACAAGATCAGGGCTGCCAGGGTGATTTGGGAGAGCTAAAGGAAAGTAGAAGAGTCAGATAAAAATCACCACGTAGGTTGTCCCTCTGCCTAAACTGCCAAGAAATCCACCTGCTTTACAGACACAGGAGGAAAATCAGGCTGAAAACCAGGTTTTCTCTGTGACAAGCCACCACACCCATGAGAGTCCACAGAAGCTTTCTGCCTCCCCCAGAAAAGCACTGAAAACTCAGGACATGGCACAGACATCAGACAGAGTCTTTGTGCCACTATTTAGCCAGAGGTGTTCAACAGATGCATTTTCCAGAAGATTCTATTTGTGAGTTTTCTACAGACATTGTGCAAGACAAGACACAGTTCCAGTACCATAATGGAGCTGAGGAGGGAAAGGGTGCAAAGGCCTAAGGATTAAGTGGCCCTGCTGCATGGTGAGATTCCAGCTGCTCTAAGGTGAACGAAAAGCAATTGCTTAGCATAATCTGGGAGAAAGCTGCATTTGTTATCTTGCACAGGACTTTTCTTCCAACATTTAAATGCTGATCTGTGCTACTGCTGAGACTGCAGGGGCAGTTCAGGAACTCTGCCCTGAGCCTCTTTGTCCAAACAAACTGCCTGGTTCATACACAAATCATACAAGTCTTAAACTCCACTGCTGCCCATCAGCAACTGTGAAACATACGGTTCCTTCTTCTGAGCACAAAAAGCATTTTCTTTTCTCTCTTTCAAGGCAACAGGCTCCTGGGCTTTGAAATTACTAGGAAAGTACCTTTCTATCATCTAGGTAGCAGCAGCATACCCAACCTGCTGCAGGACATAAGTGCAATGGCACACTTCCCTCCTTTCCACATCTGAAGGAACCTGTCCACAGACAAATGCACTGAGAGTCTCTTCAAAGCCAAAATGCTGTGACTTGCCATAAGCATTCAGCGCATTCCTTCCTTTGGGCTGCCCAAAACAGAGGCTGCAAACAGCTTAAGCAAAATTGCAACGCCATTAACCAGAAGGTAACTGAAGCCCTAATGGGCAGAGGAATTACTCAGCTTGTTACTAGCTTTCCGCATCACTGCTGGGCTTTCAAGCTGTTCCTCTGCATCCACTCTGCCTGTTTCTACCTTGTGCACATTCTGTCTTGCCAGGGTATGCACTGCGGATTTAAGGTTGAGTTTCATATTTATTAATTATCCCAACCTGGCATTTTTGGTTTTTTTTTCCTCTAAAGGTAAAAATGTCAAAGATGGACTTCATTAATGATTTGTATCCTCATGCCATGTCACTGTCTCATGTTATCTTCATCATGTGAGCTATGTGCCTTCAGCTTTTTTGAATGATAGGTTGGGGTTGAAGGGTTAGAAGAATGGCACAACTTGCTTCAGAATTAAATTTGGTTTACTTTTTTCCTGTGTGTGTAAAATAGAATCAGGCATTACTTGTAAGACAATTTTCAACCAAGAGTGTTACACTTTTAAGGTGATGGTGCTATTTGGAGATAGTACTACATAGTAAACTTAAATTTGCTTCCAGGTTTCCATTACCAGCAAAATATGTTTCACAGGACTTAAAAAAACCCTCATGTTTTCCCTCTTTACCTCCCACAGCATAACTCTTTGCTAGGAAAATTGTCAACATAGCAGCTCTCATACCGTGGGAACTGTTATCTATGCTAAATGCTCACAAAAAAGCTCAGTTTTTCATCCAGAGATTGTAAGCTGGCTCAACAAATTCTGGCTTTGGACTGTAAAGCTGTAACAAAAGCATTTCTATTAATATTAGCTTCCTGAAACTATGTTATTTTCATTATTCAAGCTTTTGTTATTTCCTTCATTCCTAAAATCTTAATGAACAGGCAGAGTCTTATGGGCAGACTGGAAAACAAAATAGAGCAGTTTCCATTCATCTAATGCTAATCCATTGTGCTTTGCACGCATGGGTTCAGATCCCATCCTCGTCTAAGCCAGGCTGGATGAGGCCTTGAGCAGCCTGCTCTAGTGGGAGGTGTCCCTGCCTATGGCAGGGGGTTGGAGCTGGATGATCCTTGAGGTCCCTTCCAACCTAAACCATTCTGTGATTCTATGATCTAATGTAACCAAGAAAACATGAACATAAATGACCAACCCATCCTCATTTTCCAGCAACCACTACCAGGGGATTTGCAAACACTGTTAACTAAAACCGCCTGGCATAAGGGGATGAATTCCCTTGAAGAGGAAGTTTCAAATAACCTTTGAAAGAATTTTGTTCGGTTGTTTTTAAAAGACATCTAGGAAGAAACCAGATACCTAATGGTCCCTTTGTCTCATTTTCCTGACTTTGAAACAATGGAACTCCAACTGATAATCAATTCTGATGTTCTAGTTCATAGTCATGTAAAGAAAGTCATGTAAAGAAGCACCTTGCACAGCCCCCTGCGAATTCAATGACAGATAAGCACACAAAGCAAGAGATTAAAGACTCCCAATTGAATATGGGGCTAATTTAACAAAGCATCCATCCAGCAATTCACTGATTAGGTTCATCATTCATCTAAGTAGAAATAAATCATTGTCATCAGTTAAAAGAACATTACATAGTACTAACAAAATATAATTTATGTGAGATAATACTACTCTAATTCACTCTGATTTCATTGTGAGGTTGTTAATGCATTAAATTCTGCCCACTCCCTGCCAAAGTCTTTAATCAGCAACTATGTTCTTACTGGAAAAACAGGAAAAATTACAGTATTCAGCCTCAGATTTAATGCTGAAGATGTCAAAAAAATTTGAAAGCACTCAGAATCTACATGAGAATACAGTGATTTTGTTTTCAAATAAGCATTTTAAATTCGATTTCACTGTCCCTTTTGAAAAGGGTGGTGCTCTATCAATTCTCCTGAGGAGCCAGGAGTTAACGAGAAGCCAAACTGAGCTCTTCATAGAGCATTTTCTTGCACCATTGCCTAAGGACGCAGTTGGTGCTTTAAAGGATAGGTCTCTGTCAGCCACCGGTGAAGTGGCCCTGTTTTTTCACAGTCAGACATGCTATGGTTGCAAATGTGCCTTTTTTATTGTTTACAAATTATCTTCAGTCTCATAGGCCTTTTGTTCCAACTACAGAGCTGCCAAGACATGACACTGTGGTTGGCTGAAAGCAACCAACTCCAAGAAACAATGATCTCAGAGGTGGTATCTTCTCTAAAGGGAATGTAGAGGGTGGCTATGGTTGCCTGCATTCCGTTCACTCCTCTCTGTCAAACAGCTCCAGTTCTGTCTCAAGCCCAGCACAGGAGCGCAGAGGAAGAAGCAACTACTGACAGCAAAGTAAGAAACATCAACGAGGTCATGGAAGCACAGAATACATCCAGTTGGAAGAAACCTCAAAGATCATCCAGTCCAACCCCTGACCCAACGCTAAAGGGTCAACACTAAACCATACACTATACACATCATACACCACCCCCTAACTGCCAGATCCACAGGCTGCTTAAATACCTCCAGAGATGGCAACTCCACCACTGCCCTGGGCAGATCATTCCAGTGTTTGAGAATCCTCTCTGTCAAGAATTATTTCCTAACATGCAGCCTGTGCCTTGTGCAACTTGAATCATTTCCTCTAGCCCTGTTGGTTGACACTAAGGAGAAAAAGCTGCCCCCTCCTAACTCCAACCACCCTTTAGGTAGTTGTAGAGAGCAATAAGGTCTCCCCTCAGCTTCCTCTTCTCCAGATTGAACCTCAGCTCCCTCAGATGCTCCTCCTAGGCCATGTGCACCAGGCCCTTCACAAGCCTTGTTGTCCTTCTCCGGACATGCTTCAGAACCTGCTAAATCTATGTGTTAGCTGTGACTTACACAAAACTCTCTACATTCAACTACACAGAGGCACTGCCAACTAACAAAGTCTGAAACCTGAAGCTCACTGCTTGCACAAAAGCGGTCCAGATGGGGCACACTTCTCTCTGGTACCATAGAAGCATGATTCAGCAGTGTCTTTATCAGGACTGCAGTGCAATTAAACATTTAAGCTCATGCAGATTCCGTGCCTGAAGTACATATTTGTGAAGAGCACAGTTGTTTTTTTCAGGAGATTAATATCTCATTAAATACTTAGAGGAGGATACAGGACTACAGAAGACCACTTAGGAGACGCAACGCATCTCTCAGCAGCTGCAGAAAACCCTCTTATAGCCAAAAGGATACATAGGGTATTAACTGCAAAGGAACCACACACAAAAGAGAGAACCCTTTGCAACATCCCTGCACATTCACAAAAGACATGGAGTGACAGCAACTAGCTGGGGCAGTCACTTTTAGTTCAAGCTGTACTTTAGGATCTTCAAAACTTGTGCTCTCTAATAGCTTTTCACTCAGCATGAAGTTACTGCAAGGGAGTACTTGCCATGCATTAAATGAACATTTCCCAGTTGCTACTGTGGCATTTGATTCAATAGAAACAACCTTTGCACAGCCAGGACAGCACAGTGTGGAGATGATGAAAAAGAAATGAAAGCCTAAAAACTGTCTACAACTACCTGAAGGGAGGCTGTAGCCAGGTGGGGGTTGGTCTCTTCTCCCAGGCAACCAGAAATAGAACGTGAGGACATGGTCTCAAGTTGTGCCAGGGGAGGTACAGGCTGGATGTTAGGAGGAAGTTCTTCATAGAGAGAGTGATTGGCATTGGAATGGGCTGCCCAGGGAAGTGGAGTCGTCGCCATCTCTGGAGGTGTTCAAGAAAAGCCTGGATGATGCACTTAGTGCCATGGTCTGGTTGACTGGATAGGGCTGGGTGCTAGGTTGGACTGGATGATCTTGGAGGTCTCATCCAACCTGATTGATTCTATGATTCTAAAAACCAAACAAATCACATTTGGAGACTGTAATGCTTTAGTTTAGGAAATGAGACTATCGATGGTATATTATAAAGAGTATTTTTAACAATGAATGCTCTGGGAACAGGAAGGATAGGTGGGAAATTCCAAACTTATAGATTTCTGGATCCAGACTTTATAACCTGCAATGCACTAGGATGCCACACTTTAGATTAAAAATGATAGAAAAGGAAATATTTCATTATTTTATTAAAACAAGAAATTCAGCTAACTAGGGGTGGGGGAGGCTGTTAATAGCTTCTAATATCTACACAACTGAGGGGCCTCAAGCAGCAGCTGAGCTTCTTTCCAACTAGCTGTATTGAGGTGTTCCATGGAGCACCCCAATCCCACGTAAACAACACAAAAATGGAAGAGTAACACACACATTCCTTGAGAGACAGCTTGCCCAGGATTTATAAATAGCTGCTGTTGCTGGCTTCCCTATCCACCTTCTCAGACACTTCAATAACTCACTTGAATTTTTCCTTTTTAATCCTGTGTGGTACAAAAGACAAAGTCTGATTCACTGCTCCGATCACCACTTTGCCAGCAGCCACAGAAACACACAGCGAATCCTTCCTTACACCTGACTACCTGATGCCACCAGGTGCCACAACAAGGTTAGAGGAAAGCACCATCCACTGCTTAGGATTTTTAGCCCTGCTCTGCTTTGCCAGGACCTGCAGAGGAAGGTACATGACACCCTACCGCTTAGATTTCAACTTTGCATTGTAGAGCATTTACACACCAGGCAGCAATTAGTCTCCCACTTCACTGGCACTCAATGGCAGGAAGACACACAGAGATACCAGGTGTATACCTGCACTGTACTGAGCACTTAACAGCAACCCCCTTATCTTTTGGGCTTAGAGATCTAAGTTCCAGATGTTGCTTTTGAACAGTTTGCCCCTTCTTCACTACTTAGAATCATAGAATAGAATCATAGAAT
>WAAF01013197.1:384848-402282 GCA_013400475.1 Tricholaema leucomelas | reverse complement strand
GGCCGGGGGGCCTGCTGGCCCCCCGGTTAGCCAGGATAGAGGCTTGATTGTCACTCTAACATCACACATGGGTGCTGGCTGAGCTCCTCTCTTTTCAGTTGCTTCTTTCTGCTCACTTGTGAAACAGTGAAAATGTCAGGAATAAATCTATGAAACCTTTTGAGAAGCAGTGAGTT
Source organism: Tricholaema leucomelas (assembly GCA_013400475.1). Taxonomy (NCBI): domain Eukaryota; kingdom Metazoa; phylum Chordata; class Aves; order Piciformes; family Lybiidae; genus Tricholaema lacrymosa; species Tricholaema leucomelas. Next base: position 402,106 of record WAAF01013197.1, on the reverse strand, counting down.
AGCACGGAGGGAATGCCTGATGCACCCTGGGATGCCATTGGCTCTCTTGGCCACAAAGGCACATTGCTGGCCCATGCAGAAAATGAAGTTTAGCTTTACTAGCATCAGGCTTATTCATTAATGAGCCAATGATGAGTTCTTAGAGAGGTTCTGATTTTTATATTTCGTTTGTTGCAAGTCACTAATGATGTAATAAAGATTAATTAGTGTAAGTTATAGTGTCTGAAGGGTATACCTTCAAGCTGTTAAATGTGTCGGTGGAGATCCATTACAACAACAACAGGCATATTATTCTCAATAGGGATTGCTCTATTTGCCAGTATGAGATGTACACTCGTTATTAAAACAAAACCAGTGAGAAGGACCCAGATTTGAATGCAGCTGAAATAAGAGCCTTTACACAGCATGATAAGCCTTGATTTTTTTTTTTTTTAAACACTATTACTTTGCTTTCATTACATACTCCTGCTGGCATTACTTCATGGCAGCAGCTATTTTACAGCTTTTATTTGTCATCATACAAAATCAGGCCAACAGATTAGCACTTTGAAGCTTAGAAAAACATAATCAAGCTGTTGATTTATGAAAGATAACTGTTTGAATTTCAAATAGAATCTGTGTACCCCTATCAGTATCTGCCCAGGTCTAAATGGCCCATCAGATGGAAAAGGTTAAAGCACACTGAGTTCCTACAGCCAGTAACATGCAAGGGATTGTTGTGGCTAACAGCACATCTGTACCTTCGGGCATCCTTTTATCTGGTTAAGCAATCATCCTCCACTCACTATTGGATCAGAGAGGGATGATTACCCCAAAATCAAAGCCCAGCTCCATCTGTGCCTGTGGATCCATACTGACAATCAAGATATAGTCCCATGGTCTCTTTAACTTGTGAGAGGATTTGAATTGATTTTAAGGCCCTTTTCAATATATTTTAAAAGAACCATGAAATGCAACAGTAGGAAATTTGCTGCAGGCTTCCTGTTTAAATGTTAGAAATACCAGTAGCAAATGCATTGCTTGGAACCTTTTGAGTGCACAATCCAGTCAGGAAAATTCAGTGCTTGAGATGTTTTTTTTCCCCAAGTGCTGCAAGTAACATGGGATTGGCAAGTCCTTAACACGCTGAGATAGGTACACCTGAAGACGTTTCCAAATCCCCCACAGCAGCCTGGCCACAGCGTGGTGTTCCAGCAAAATGGAATAGACATCTCTTTTCCACCTCCCAGGTTGTCATGCTAAAGGGTTTTCCTTTGTTTGTATTTCTCAAAGGCATATTTTCCCCATGCACACTTAGAAACTGTTTCTGAACACTATTTTCCAAACCTGAGATTTTAGCCAAAAGCTTTCTGTGCATGGCATTCCTTCAGTGTTGTGGAACTGCAGCTAGGCGAGGACATTGGCATTCACAGAAGGGCATTCAGATAGCAAACTTGGGTACCATTTTCTCTGGCCCATTTTTGTTCATTTGTTTTCTTGCTTGCTTTCTTGTTCTTAAATTCTAGCTGGTAAGAAGATTCATCAAGTCGCTCTTCTGTGACTCAAAGGACAGTCTTGNCCACCACCTCCCTGGGCAACCTGTTCCAGTCTGAATCTATCTGCCAACTGAATCTAACATCCAATCTGAATCTATCTACCCACTTCTAGTTTTGCTTCATTCCCCCTAGTCCCCCAATGATGGGACCTCACATCCTCATCAGCTTTCTTGTAGGCCCCCTTCAGGTACAGGAAGGCCACAATAAGGTCTCCTCACATCAATGCTTTGAACCCTAGAGAAGCTTGGGAGGAATTTACAAGTATTTGAAACCGAGGGGGGAAAATGAAAACATGCCAAGAGTGGCTCCCCTGACATCCAGGGAAACAGAGTTCTGACCACAGCCTCCAGTTAAATCAAACTTCAATTTTTTCAAAGCAACATGAGGAAGGTTCAAGTCTAGATCTTCCACTCACTTTTTGCTGGCTTTCTGCTAGCTGACTTCTTCAGGTTGACCTTTGTATAAGAGACAGAAAGAGAGGAGAGAGACATGGGAAAGGGAAAGACCTTTCCTTCCTCTCCTAAATGTGACTGACAGTGCTGAACTTCCAACCCAGAAATGGTCACCTTATCCGCTCTGATAGACAACTCATAGTCTGAGGGGACTTTTCAGTAAATCTGAGGTGTTCACAACACCCCACTTCTGTCTGAAGTCTTTTTCTCTTGCAGTTATGCTGGCCCAGACCAGAGCTCAGCTTCCCACCTGAGGACTCAGCTGGCATTGTAGCAGGAAGAAGATTGCTCATAGCTTTGCTCTGATCCTATAAATCCAGAGTAATGCCTCTGTTTAGCTTGATACATCAAGAACAGAATCACAAGTGCATGTAGTGTCAGAGCCTAAGCAAGCTAGTAATGCTGAGTAGCACACCAAAATCTGTTTCCCAGTGCTGTCAGGCATTGAAATACTACTGGAGTATGCCTCAAGAGAGCCACGAAAACCCAAAATGTTGTCCATATATCGCTGATTGATCTGCTTGTTTGATCAAGATGTCAAAACTGAAGTTGGATAAGGCAGAAAATCCTTTCCACCAAACCTCCAGTTTTCTCAGAAACAAAGACCATATTTTACCCAATATGTAATGAAATAACATCTTTCCTGAAATAACATCACATCGGGGCAACCCATGCTACAGGAACACTGAGAGAGCGAGCAGCTTTTGTAGACAAGGTAAGGTTTCAAGTGAATCTGGACAGCTCTCTTCCCAGTCACAGCTTCTACTGAATGACTCCTGTTCTACAGATCAGGAGTAATACTTAAGTGTCAGTATCTGGTTTTGCTTTCCATAAATGAAAAGCAATAGTAATGACAGCAGCACTGCTGATCAGCATCCCATTTGTAGAAGGTGTTAAAAGAAGGACTAAAGTTCCTCTATTTCACAGGTCTGTAAAAAGAATTAAGACTAAGCAATTTTAAGGTTTTCTACCTTGGAATCCTAAGTCTGGAACTTAACACACCTAAACCACAGCTCATGTTACTGTCATTAATCATTCCTAGAGTTCAAAATATGTTCATTTGCTTAATATGAATCCATTAGATGTGCTGTATGAGCATGTATTTACTGATGATCACATCTGTGCTTTAGCATATTTATAATTAGATGCAGAGTTTATCAGGCAGTTACCAAAGATGTGTATCTGCTGTGGCTCACTTATAGTTTCCAGATATGCAATTTTCTGTTTTACTTTTTCCTAATCACTGATACTGTTTGGAGCTGTATATGGTCTAGTTGATTGGATAGGGCTGGGTGATAGGTTGGACTGGATGATCTTGGAGGTGTCTTCCAACCTGGTTGATTCTATGATCCTATATATTAGACTGCCTCAATTATGCACATTACACTACGAATGAACCTTTATCTAATAACAACATGGCACCTGAAATAATTAAATAGCTGTAGAGCTTATAATCACAGCAGAAATTGAATTCTCAGTTAACATCTTCAAAGTCCTGTTGATGGAGATCCCTACTGATTATGCTTCCTATTGATTGAAAGTATTTTTAATCACTTCAGTTGTCTTTTTTAGAGGATTGGCTACAATATAAATAGTCTTTTCCCATATGAGAGTATTTGCATTACTAGGACTCCTACAAGGATGAAGCTTAAAATCCAGTGTTGGTTTACTTTACCTAGCTGTTTCCCTTGAAAGACAAAAACAAGTCTTATAGAGTCATAGAATCATAGAATGGTTTAGGTTGGAAGGGACCTCAAGGATCATCCAGCTCCAACCCCCTGCCATAGGCAGGGACACCTCCCACTAGAGCAGGCTGCTCAAGGCCTCATCCAGCCTGGCTTTAACGCCTGCAGGGAGGAAGCATCCTTCCTTCGTCTTGTTTGAGGACACTCAGCATCATAATTTTAAATGCGTGGTTATATCCATCTGCTGTGGATAAGACATTAGAAAGGCTTTTAAATTCCATATCTAAGACTTCCACACAGCTCAGCCAGCCCAAACATCTGCTTTCTTGAGTTTTGTGCAAGTGGGAATAATATTTTCCTCTTTTTTTTTTTCCTGATATATATATACCTTATAGCAAATTTAACCAGTGACATGGAATAACTAACATGTTCCATTCAGTTTACCTCAGCCTTCATAAGGGTTATGGCCTAGGATTTCTCAAACCTCCTGTCAGTGACAGCCTCAGCCAGATCAGCTGGTGTTATTGTGATTCCACCCCCTAGTGGGTATTGCTCTTTAACCACAGACTTCAGCGACCTAAAGGAGAACTTCAGTGGGGATAACATGAGCTAGTCTCCCTAAAGGCATCATCATGGCATTGCACAAACCAAAGAGCTCTCTGAGTTGGGACTATGGGAAAAGCTGTCTTCACTCCAGAGACATGAATTTTACTCCAGGAGTAGAAGTCCTGCCAGCAGCCTGNATTGGACACTGGAATGGGCTGCCCAGGGAGGTGGTGGAGTCGCCGTCCCTGGAGCTGTTCAAGGCAGGATTGGATGTGGCACTTGGTGCCATGGTCTAGCCTTGAGCTCTGTGGTAACAGGTTGGACTTGATGATCTATGAGGTCTCTTCCAACCTTGGTGATACTGTGATATTTCCAGGGATGCATCACAATGACCTTTATCAAAACCATTAAGAGACACAACACTGAAGCCTCCATCCTAATGAAAATTCAACTGCAATTCAATCAGGTCTGGCCTATGGAGCACAAGAACATAGTAGCTGAGTCAATGTTGTCCTGTACTACAACACCTCCCTATACATCGGGGAGGTATATGCTGGATGTTAGGAAGAAGTTCGTGACAGAGAGAGTGATTGGCATTGGAATGGGCTGCTCAGGGAGTTGGAGTCATCATCCCTGGAGGTGTTCAAGGAAAGATGCGATGAGGCACTTAGAGCCGTGATGTAGTTGATTGGACAGGGCTGGGTGCGAGGTTGGACTGGATGATCTTGGAGGTCTCTTCCAACCTGCTTAATTCTGTGATTCTATGATTCTGATTTTTCCATGGTCCACAAGAGCGTAGTCAAGTCAGAAATTCCATCACAGCAGGGAGTATTCACTTTCCTTAACTCTCATGCATGATATGGAGAGGCTTACCAAAAAAAAAAACCAAATAGCTGTAACTGGAGCCTGAACACCTGAACTTCAATAAAAAGCAATTGCAAAAATACTGTAAATTCATTATCCACTCTAGTATGTTAAATTGTTCCTTTGCACAGTGTGAAATATCCTTTATTATTATGCACAAGTCTTCCTAGAAGGATCTTGGTTAGGATGAGCTGGTGTTCTACCTTCTAATATTTTAGCACTTTGACTCTGTGGATGTTTGTCAGTTGCAGAATCCAGCAATATTGTGACTTCATCTTAGTGTCTAGTATCAGGTGGGGGATGCTCTTTGTTCCTCTGGCACTGTAATGCTACAGTCTGAGAAGAAAAGCTATGACACCTACAGCTGTTTCCATAACCTAAAGATTTTTTGTAATTAAAAATGTGAATTAAGCCCTTTTGGATAGTGTGAGAGAGAAATTGTCTAAGTAACTGCAACATACAGAAGAGATTCAGGACCCAGACTCTGGCAGTTTCTCTAGAACTTCACTCAAGTCAAGCTGATAAATAGATGACACCATTAAGAAAATCTAGAAGGCAAAAATATAGCCCCCCATGTCACTTTAATGATGCCTCTGCTTATCACAGCCTATATTTTAGATCAACTTATACAGCATTTTTCTAAATCATAAAACTCTCTTGAGCTCTATTTTCTAAAGACAAACTGGTCTGTAAAGATGCATCAGTCAAGCAGAAGATTAATTCCCGTTGTACCAAGTTGTTGTTTTTGGCACAGAAGTCAATATTTATAAGACAGAAAGCAGCTGTAGTATGCAAGTTAGCATAGTACATAAATCTTAGCAGCAGGTTATAGCAAGATGATGATGCTATCCACAGGTAACACGATGGAAGCACTGCCACAACAGAGCCTTTCTAATGGTGGTCATCCATTTACCAGTGTGAGCCACACTAATGAGGTCACACTGATTCACTTTGTGTCATTTCCCCTTTGGAAGCAATCAGCCCAAATATAAACCAGTAATACATTAGAAGAGGTCACCCAACGCAGTAGCTCTGTAAAGAGTGAGCTATTTGTATAGGACTCGGAGCCAGATCCAGCCCTGCCCAGAGCAATAGGACATGCTGCTACTGACAACAGGGCCTGGGAAGAAGATTAACCCCCCGTCCCCTTGAAAGCTGGCTGAAGTAAAGTGCTGCTCTCAGCTTTGCCTGTGGTATTGGTGCTTCATCCTGTCTCTCTCATCACCCTGCCACATCAGTGTAGGGGCAGCAGGGAAGGCAGGAGGTTAACTCTCAATTTTCCTTCTGCTGATTGAAGCTTTTGCCTCCTACCCAGTGATGTCAACCCCGTGGCAGCTCTGGGGAAGCGGAGAGTTCAGGGCACAGCACTGCCAGGAGCTGTGGCAGATGTAGTCCTGCCTCCCTTGCAGGGGGACAAGAGACTTGTCCTCTGACAGACATGCTGCCTCTCTTCCCCATCTCTCCACCTCTTTTGCCCACAGAACCAGCGGCTTAACAGCTGGTGGCATGGGAGTGTCTTAATAACCACACTGGTATGGGATTGTTTTTTTTTTCAAGAGATAAAACATGATGTGAAGCCCACTGAAGCAAACAGGAACATTGTCATTCTTGCAAAGTGTTTCTCACCAGTGCCAGAGCTCCTGGGTCCAACCAAAGGGCTTGGCAGGGATCCTCAGTGCTGAGCAATGCCTCTGGGGCAATGTGATGCCCATCCTCCCTTTCCACCACATCAGAGACCTGGTGTGATTAGTGGCAATGCGAGGGTTCAAAGGCTGATGACTGACCAGCCAAGTGGCTCAGGCAAGCCTTTTCTATTCTCAGCCTCAGCTTCCATGTCTTCAGCCCAGCAATCATTCCTTTCTGTTGCATACAACGAGCTCAGTAAGGGGGAGACTTTGAGCTGATCTAATTTTTGATGTACAAGGTTATCCAGTATCTCCATCAGCCTCTTTCCCTGTGCTGAAATGGCAGATACCAGATTCCTTGCCACAGTGTTCTTTCTAAGACTAGATGTGAAGGAAGTTCAACCTGGAAAAGTATCTGTGTTTTCTCTTCCTTCTTGAGAGCCATATCACACCCAGTTTTGGTTTCCCGGAGCTGTTCAGATGAGCGCCACTCTCACATATAAGACCATATGCTTTTTCAAGCACAGCCTTCTCTCTAACCACTGCTGTACTCATTCTGGTATTTCCAGCCTCACTTGACCAAATTATATGTGGGTTTGGGCAAAGATGTTCAAAATTTAATGTTGAATAGATGCAGATTGAGCCCACATGGGAAGCAGGAAATACAATCGAACTGTGCAACTCTGTTGTATTAATTCATCAATGTACATTCTGCATGCTTTGTAAATTTCACTAGTGTGATCATCTATTTCATCTCTAGAAGACAAAAAGCTAGCAAATATGAATTTCTTTAAATAGGCAGCAGAAAGAGATTGACTTGAAATAAACAAAATAGTTGAAATTAAATTTTCTTGGCAAGATTTGCTTGTGTTGTTCATCAAATAAATGTACATTATGTCTTGCACTGTTACTCAGCTGTGATCCTGTAATGTGTTTTCTGCATCCTGTCAGACATATGATCCTTTGTCCCATAATAGACCCAACTATCTCACAACCAGCTGAGCTCAGGGTCATCCCAGGGTCAGGCTGGTTAAAGATGGCTGTCAGTTCACTGCCTGACTCACAGATGCACTTTAAATCACCTTTATCTTACTTGTGCTGATGCTTTCCAGCCATCACCCTAGCAGGAGCTGTAGCATCTACGTACAACATAGGGAAACATCTTGTAGCACCTCTGAAAATTTCTCTGTGGGTATGAGATGTGCAATGTACCAAATATAAAGGTAGCGCAGCTTACGTAACATGAAAGGAGACCTACTTCAACTACCTTTCTGCAAGATGGCTAAGCAATGTCCTCCTCATCCATCCTGCAGAATGAAAACAAACGTTCAGAAGGTGAAATATCACCTTTCAAATCAGAAATATAATTATTACTGAGCCTGAAATTTCCAGCAAAGCCAGTATTTGCATAAGAAGGACAGATAATCTGGGAAATGCATCACCTGATGTTTTCATTGTGATAAATACCTCCCTTCAGCTCCTGATGCTATACAACTTCTTAATGTTTGTCACTAGTCTCCAAGGTATAGAAGAAAGACAGGCCCTAATTGTAAATTTACACATGCTCTATTGCCAGCGCAATGGCATGAACACATTTAACAGGATTGTCATTCCAGTTAATTATGCTGATTCTGACATGTACCTATCATGTCTAAAATTGATAGTGCTTTTCAACCAGTTAGTAGCATCACAATGCTGTGTCTTTGTCTCTAAGGTTAAGCGTGTTAGAGGCCAGAAAATGGCAGAAGGAAGGAGTCCCTGCATACTAAGTGCTACGAGCTCAACAGCCAAACCTCCTGTTAAGAGAACTGTAAATAGTTCAACTGCAGCACATGTTCTGCATTTCTGTGTGTGCTCCAGTCCCAGACCACCTGCCCCAGGCAAAGACAACAATCTTCATTATGCTTAATAGTAAACAACACTGTCCCAACCCCGCAGAAACTCTTACCCTTGTTCACAACGTGGAATACCACGAACCCAAGCAGATGGTAACACTTACTAAAGATATTAAAGCAGAAGAAAAGAGGGCAGAAAAGGAGGCAACTATTAGAAAACACTTTACAGCAAGGGAAAAAACAATTTCCATGGTTTCCCTGCAGCAGAAGTCTGAGTCTGTGAATTCCAGACTGAAGAAATTGAAGGAAGACTTGAAATCAACAGCAAACCACAAATGAGTATCAAATGAGAGTAAAACACCATCCTTGCCCTCAGCAGAGTTATTGTTGCCTAGATCAAAGCCTCATTTTAAAACCTCACACTGAAAAGGCAGATAGAAATCTAAAGAAACAATGCATCTCCCTTCCTCCCCACACATCCCAGTTTAAATCTTGTGGAGCACTCCAGAAGGAAAATGGAAGTACTTACATCTCACAGTCACACCTGGCTGCAAGGGTAATATTTTCTGATTGTTGGGAAGGAAGGAAGCAAGGAAGGGAGGAAGGATTCCTTCTGTTAAAAAAATTGATTAAAAACTATTTAAGTCATTCATTTGCTACCATGTGGCCCCCATGTCTTTCAAAGAAAAGCAAGCATTCGGCCCACACCCACCTAAAAGTACAAAACAATGGCTGATGTGATCCAAAGTAATGCAAACAGTACAGCAACCTGGAAGAAAGAACCTAGAGGAATTATGAAATACATTAAGTAGCAGCAACCCTGTTGGATGCTCATGTGAGATGTGACCTGGAATATCTCTCCATGCATTATAGCAATTCTGCATTGTGCCCAGAAACCAAAGACTGAAGTCTCTCTTCTCTATCTTGTCCCCTGCTCCTGCCCAGCCTGGGCAGCAGTCAATCCTTCCAGCTACCCCACTGCCCTTTAGCAAATATCCTCAAGGATGGTGGCAGCCATGGCCATCAGAGTCCCTGCCTTGTTATCTGTCTTCTTTCTTTACATCAGCCTTGCCCTTTTGACCACCCTCATCCTAACCTGGATTACAGCAGCAGAAGGGCTGCAGCAAGGGCTGGAGAAATTAAGATTGTGAGGTCTGGAAAACTGGAAAGACTTGGAGCACCAGTGAGCAGATCCTGAAGAGATTGGCCTGTACATGTGGACAGGCATCTGGAAAACATCTAGATAGAGCTTTATATTTTTTAAATTCTTTTAACTCAAAGAGTAAGCATTATGCAAGGAAGGATTCTTTCCCCTCATTTTTCTAGTAAGAACTTCTTCTGCTCTTTACCTTTCAAATGCATCCAATGTTAGTTTTGCTAGTCAAGGAAAGTAGTTTTTGCACTAGTGACAGACACACTGGCTGAGCACATGCTCCTAACTCACAATTAAAGTGATGTCCTTCAGATATAGCTGACAGGATCTCTGGTGCAGAGCATGGTGCCTGCCATTGGACAAATTCACATCAGGCAGGTATATCTCAAGACAGGGCTGCTGACAGACTTCATTCCTTTCTCCCTTTTCTCTTTGAGCTCAAATAGCTCATCCCACAGATAGTGACTTCTGGGGCTACTTGAACATTCCTCTTCCTGATAAACTCCACTTTGAAATAGTTAGGGCACTCTATATAGCAAAAATATAACGTGAGCTAATATATTTTGTGATGAAAGGAGATTTTCTATTTAATGTCTGCTGGCATTTTTTTAATTTAAGTATTTTACTACCAAAAAAAAAAAAAAAAAAAGTCATATCCTCTGAGATATGCATGATAAATCTTACATTATTTAATCTTCACTTAAATGTGGATTGATTTTTTTTTCCCTGAAATGTTGGTATATATTCCTCAGCCTGGAGAATATTTAGGGACAAACAAACCTAATTTTAAGGCTGAGGCTGGAGTCTATCACCTTTAGTGCAGCTGCTCTGAACTGACACAGAACTGCATTGAGAGAAGGACCTACTATAAGATTAAAACCATGAAAAATTGTGCCTCATCATCATGAATCCTAAAGAGCACACCCGTGTACCCATAGATCACTCTCTTCCTTCAATATGGACATCTCAGACACATTAACATGAAGGCAGTTCTGAAAGGTGAATGGTTATTTGAATTTCCTATGTGAGGTAACAGCATCCTTCTCGTGCTGAGGTTATGGACCAAATGCAGCATGAGGGGTACAGGAGACCCTGCACAGCTGTGCAGCGACCAACATCCCACGTGGCTGAACACGCATGCTGCCCTCGAGGAAGGGGCCAGGTTCCCTTCTCCTCTCAGCCAACACGCACCTGAATGCAGTTAATATTGTGCAGCTCTTCCATTCATCTCCTGTCTGGTTTTGTGGTCTCTAAGAGGAAAGGAATTTTACGAAATGAAGATCTAAGGGGGAGTGTGACAAACCTCGCAGCCCTTGTGAGAGGTTGTTTTGCCTCTAGACCAAAGGGGAGGAGACCTGATCCTGCTCCCGTGCTAGATAAGCAGATATCCTGCAGGCAAGCAAAGCTGGCAACAGGCTGAATTCATGGTGAGAGTTGAAAAGCTTGTTTTTCTATATGCACAACAAACCAGAAATGTTGACAGAAAAGCAAAAGAACATCTGCTCATGCTGATCTATGAATGCTTTCCCTGGCTCCATTAACCTCGCTTCTTTCTCTGTCTCTTTTTTCCCTAAACTGAAAATTATCATTTTAAATGTTCAAGGCTTTCATTTCTCTATTAATCAAATTAAATCTCCTTAGCCACAGTTAAAATATTATGTGAGGTGCTTCGACCAAAGACCATTTGCCTTGCAATTAGAACTCATTTTTAATACAACAGGGGGGAAATAGAGAACCACAGCTTTAGAATCAATATCACTATAAATTACATGGAAAAGGAAACAGCAGCATCCTAGCTTGAAACAACAGATTTATTATCCAAGTGGGTAGTATTGTATCGACAGAGTACATAAGTTTATAAAGAAAGAGAGAAGGAAATGCACAGAGAGAAATCAATGTTAACATGGGCTCACTGTTTGTTTAAATGCTGCATTTGTGGTAACTAATTTTCACTTATTATTTTAAATTGCAAAATGTCACATTGAAAAATGGTTAGTGGCTAAAAATATCCTGTCTGCAGTATTTTCTAAGGCAAAACTCCACTGATCTGAATGAAAAATGTCTGCAGAAGAGGGTTCCATTTTGTGTTCTGTATTTAATCCCAGTTAAAATAGGTTACTAAAAGGTCTCCTCCATTCCTGTCTTTGGAACAGAATCATAGTTAAGGTTTCAGTGAAATTATTTGCATCACTTTTATTCAATAGGATGAGCAAAGGTGTTCTTTCTGAAAGCAGTAAATACTTTCAATTCACCATCTCCTTTCACAAGCAGGATTTCCTTGTGGTTGCTTACATATATGCCTTTTAATGTTTGACCAGAGGACTTCTTGTTAGATTTCCACTGCTTTCAGCATACAATCTGCCCTGCCATCGTCTCAGTGAAAAGAGAGTGCCCACTGTTTGCCCACTGTTGAGTACAGAATTTGCAGTTAGGGCCTGATCCAGAGCCCAGGGTAATGGGTGTGTTGTCTTCTGTTGAAGCTCCAGTGAAAGTGAGAGTCAGCCTGTATGGTTTAGCAGTCTCAAAACACATCATTGTGTTACAAAATGGGAATTACATGGAGATTATCTGGATTTCTAGAGGCCCTTGTCTTATTTGCAACCAAACCAGTTTGGTAGAGGAACCTCAACAGAATTTTCAGCAGTTTTTATCTGTGTTCTTTGTAAGATTTACTGTGTCATTCAGACCATGAGGTGAGCAAAGTGTAATCTGAAGGGGGAGGGGAGGGGGGGGAAGAAAAGAAGTTGTGTTCACTAGTCTATTACCAGGTTTGATAAACCTAATATTTTTATCTGGAGACCTGCAGGTCTAAAGTGAGACGAATCTCTAAGAGAATGAGTCACAGTAGGTCCAAGGTATGTGTGAGGTCAGGTACAAGCCTCTGTTAACATTTCTGTTAACACTCAAATCTTTCAGTTTGTGAGCTTACTTGAAAGAAGTGAATAATGCTTCTTTACATGAATCCAAGTTCCAGGAGAGCATACATGTTCTTATGGCTAAAGACAGTAAAGACATTACATATTTGCTGTTCAGTGGGAGCTCAAATGTGTTATTAGGGGTAGGTCTTTTCAGACCTTTTTTGCCTCACTCTATTTTCGTAATCATTGCCTCACCTCCTAGCCCTGTCAGAAAAACAAAACAAAACCAAAAAATAGAAATCAAAACTCCTTGAGTCCTGTCTGTCTGCAATACTTCCATATCTGAACATACTGTTCATGCCAATATTGATTGCTAGAAAGAGTTTTCCTCCAAGATAGCATTTTTATGTAGTGAAATATGTGCGAGTCTTCAATGGCTTATCTCAGCTGGGATCACCTTTCAGCCTCTAGACAGTAGTTTGGGGTTTTTCTTTGTTTGTTCATTTTCTTTTTTCCAGCACAGCATGAAGAACATGACACTAGCTCAACCAATGCGTTTTGGTTTGACCCATCTGTCTCAGAACTATGCATGGATGTTAAATCCACTCATACCACAGAGCAGTGCTGCAGGTAGATTATTTCTCACAAAATAGACTAGTCTGGGACTAGTAAGAAGAGACTAGTTAGTGAGTTCCTTTTGGTGAGGGCTAGTGATTTTTTTTTTTTTACAGATACACTAAGAAAATGAAATAGGATTTAGGTGGCATGTCCACTGCAACAGATGCTTTGTACAGGAGTTAGTTGAGGAAGTAAAGCCATAGCAAAAGTCTAGAAAAAGCTTTGTTTTGTTGGTACAGAGGAGTTTCACTTAAAAATGTGTAGAAATTCTCACCACAACTTAGCTCCTTCCATAATCTTCACTATCTCATGAAGGCGATGAGAAGTCCGAACAAATGGTTATTTTCTGAAGCTCCTTCAATGATCTACCCCTGATCTGTCCCCAGATGAAGTCTGTGATTTACACAGATGTGCTTTGCACCTGAAGGCTCACTGGTGTACAGTGAAGGAGAGATATCCTCTGCCCCCTGCCCCACGATTGCACTGTCAGCCTCTTCTTAATACCCATCTCTTTTCATTACCTAACGAACCTAGTCTCCTGTGTTTTCTCTGCTCTTTATTCCATGTCACTGGGGATGAGTGGCTGCTGAAGATGAGAGGATATAAGGAGTGTGAAGAGGAAAGCTTCTGCCTTTGGTCTGAGCCTGATGGGGGATGATGAAAACCACATGGGCTATGAAATAGTCCAGTCCAACTTTCTGTTTACTGAGCTCCCTAGAAAAGTCAACATCTGTCACCGAATTGCCCCTAAAAGGGGCACTCCCCTGCTACAGAACCCCGATGGCAGGTTCCATCCTTCTTACGCAGCACGGGCTGAAGCGGAGGGCTGTTGACAGAGGAAAAGGGAGGTTATCCGGAATTTGATGATGACTGTATTAGTAGACAAAGGAGATCAGAAGCGATACCCCTGGGTCAGCGCTGCGATGCCACCTCAGACGCGGTCATTCGGCCCGCAGTCCCCTGCCCCTCAGCTCGCAGCCAGCCTGCAGCTCTTAGAGTCCACCGGGGGCACCCCAGGCTGAGCTCGGTGTTTGCCCTCCCTGCAGCCGGGGTCTTTGTAGGACAGTCCGCGGAGCTAGGTGCAGAGGAGTGGGGACACTGGGCACCGTGCCCGCCCCTCAGCCCCGGGCAAGGCGCGGGATAACGCGAAAAGGTGCAGACCGGCCCGAGGCTGCAACCCCGCTTCGTTGTTATTGCGATGTACACAGCGAATTTTTCTCGTGTTACCCAATGATCAGACACTAAAACAGCTGCGAATGCAATCGATTGCTATAAAATGCGTTAGCATAGCGCTCAAAGTAGATATTTCCTTGGATTTGTTTAGTTTATTTTTATTATTTTAAAATAATCGATAACATATTGCTGTTGCTTTTGAGGTTTGCTTGCTTGGTTGGTTGTTGGTTTTTTTTTCCTGACAGAGAGGCACCCGCCGAGCTACAGTACAACGTAGATTAGTATTAGAAAACGTATGGTTACTTATGGGCAAAGCCAAAAGTATGGGATGCAAAGAGCAACTGCTGCGCAGCGCGGACGAGAAGGTCCCCGGCTCCCGACTGCTCGGACAATTCCTACAGCTGTTGCAAGAGAAACGTTCCATGAGTCTCTGTATTCTCCTAATCAGTCCGCTTCCCACTGGTTACAACACATCTCAGATAGACGTGAACATGGGCGAAAAGAGTTTGTGTCTGAGATCGGTTTCGAGTCCTCTCGAGCCCCTTCCCTCTTTTAATCTTCGATATGTTTTTTCTTTATTTTTTTCTCTTTTTTTGCTACTTTTGTTTTCATAAACAGGGAGAAATTTTGCAATACGTCGAGTTCGTATTTATAAACTGACCAGTGGAAAAGCTGTGAGCTGGATATTGGTTTAATCAAAATCGAAGTTCATCTTTATTTGGCCACATTTTTGTACTAATCGATACTCCCGATTTAACTTTACGAGATATATGTTTTCAAGGAAAGTCGATCGGAAAGCAAAAATAATTGCAAAAGTAGCTGAAACATTCTCCTTGTGGAACAAATGCTTAAAATAAGTCACTGCCCCGTAAAAAAGTAGTGCGGAAGCATTTTTCCAGGCCAATTTCTGCTCGTGTTACTGTAATGTGTAAACCTTTTGAAGTTTTATGGCAAAGAGGATTCTTTGCATGATCAAAATCAACAAAGTTTGCCCCTAAATTCTGAGGCACAAGGGAATACTTCGTTCCCCAGGGCTCGCACTGATTTCAATGGTCTTTCTGAGCTTGCAGACAGAGTTAACCTGTAATGTTTTATGGCACATAAACCATAAAAGAATGACGTTAACAGTGAAAGTCGGCCAAGCAGTGTGCCTAGGGGAAAAAAGGAATGCTTGACTTGGAAAGGAAGGGGGGGGCGGGGGAAGAAAAAAAGGGGAAAAAATGAAAGAGAGAAGTGAGAAAAAGACAGAAAATAAATAAATGTTTTGATTTAAGACATGGTGCTGCTATTTATTAATACGTTATTAATTTCTTCGTGTATTCCCTTTTTGTGTTTACCGATGTACTGCGATCTCACAGAACTAGTTGCTAAGGAAAAACCAACAAGAGATGCCGCTCCTAAACTTGCGCGGATAAGCATTCCAATACGATAATTTTCCCCCAAATCACTTAAGCCCTCCAATTCTCCGCCTTGCCGCGGGCCGCTGCGTGCAGCTGTCGGGGAGCGGCCTCCCCCGAGCGCTCTCCCCAACGCTTCTCAGGCTCTCCTGCGGCGGCCCTGGGACCCGGCCCAGCCCGGAGCCTCCCCGGGTCCCAGACGGCAGCTCATCGCCTTGCGAGCCCGGGGTCCTGGCAATGCTGGAGTGGGAGCGAGGTATCTCTGAGAAGCGATTCGCTGCTATAGCCTAAACGTGAGCTGCCATGAGAGAGGTGCTAATAAATCCTATTAAGCATGTATTTATTCAGTGATTGCGTGAACTTTGGCCTTTGAAGAGTCCCTGCAATTAACAACGACGTCCATCGCGTCTTGCCCAGATTTCTCTCTACTCTTTTCCCGTGAAGGATGTAGCAGACAGTACAGCGCTGCTGCTTCACCAGCACCTTCATCTGTAGAGCGATTGTCCATCCGCCTCTGACCATCCCGCGTAGCTGAAAGCCCCAAGCATCCCTCCCTTTGTCCCGGCACACTCCCTTAGAAAGGTCGGATCCCTTACTGGAGAGTTTGTTCCCCGCACTCTCGGTACCTCTCGCCGGGAGTACCCGCTTTTACAGTGGTTTCGGCTGCAGCGCGGGTGAGGGGGAGATGCCAGAGTTTTGCTGTCTCCGCAAAACAAAGGAAAGCGATTAAGATTTAGTAAAAACTGATGGGCAAAAATGAGAAGAAAGTTGCCATGCCGGGGAGACAGCGAGAAGGAGAGAGGGAGAAGGATGACTCTGTAATTGTTGCCTTTACCAAGGCTGCGAGATTAACCACTGGGACTTATTCTAAAGCGACCCATCACCGAATTCATTTCTGTTTGAACTTTCGGTGAACCTGAGATTAAAGAGGGGAGAGCAGCTAAGCAGTTTGTTGTTAGCTGCCTTTTCAACAGCCCTTTCAGACTGAGTAAATATTGATCGGTTTCAATCTGATTGCCCCAGAGGAAAACACCAAAGCATCTCAATAGCCTCCAAAAGTAAACTTTAAAGGTGAACAGCAGAAATGGCCTTAAGTATGATAGGAAGATGCTGAACTCGGTTTGACATTTGGACGCGTTTGATTTGGGGCTTTTTTGGGGGGGGTAGAAAGTGTTTCTTCATTTTTTTCCTCTTGAGAATCTAGACAGAAGAAATAACTTTTAGAAGTTACAGGATTTCTGCGAGGTGAAGGGCAAATTAGTGTCTCAATCAGGCCAAAGCATTCTGATATTTTAGCTATAAACTATATATAAACTATATAAGCTATAAACTATAACTCTAAGCTAGGTATTTTCTTTTCTCTTCCCCACATCCCCGGCTCGAAAAGCTGGTCGTGTCGAAATAATAACGGCAGCAGAATGAGCCAGGATCGAGAGGTTTGGAGTGTCTTTGCTGAAAATCGATCAGGGCTACGGGGAGGGGGGGGGGGAAATAAGGAAAGGAAAAAAAAAAAGGGG
>WAAF01013197.1:371311-383824 GCA_013400475.1 Tricholaema leucomelas | reverse complement strand
GGGGGGGGGGAAGGTGGCGGTAGTGGCGAATGGGCTGGGGTTAATGCCAGTTGCACATTACCGACAGCTTGGGAGCTATCTTCCAGCTTGGCACCCATCAACAGCTTGGGATGGCAACTTAGAGTGAGTTTGGGGAGAGAAGCAGGACCATCTCAGTGCAGGGGCTGATTAAATGTGCAGAGATTGTCGAGAGGCCTGCGATGTGAGGAAAGACTGGCTGAAGACAGTTTTTGCTTTTGAAGGGTGCTCTGTTTATGTAAGTGTCAGCATCTATCACGAGGTGAAAAGGTTAGCACTTGACCCAGGAAGTTCTCGTGTTTGTGCTTCAGAAATAAGTCGGGATCATAAATTCCTCCCAGTTACAGAGGAATGAGAGAAGTGCCTTATGTTTTCTAAAAATAATATTAATTGAGCATAAGAAAGGAAGAAGCTTTGTGTTACGAGTCAAGCCGGGCAATCAGAGCTCTGACCTGAGGAAACAACGCATGAGGAGTAACGTTGGGAGACTCTTCCTCCCTTCCTTCCCATCCCCCCGACCCCCCACNCGAGGGGTTTGGAGTGTCTTTGCTGAAAATCGATCAGGGCTACGGGGAGGGGGGGGGGGAAATAAGGAAAGGAAAAAAAAAAAGGGGATTTGGGCTTGGAAGGAGACGGCATTCTTTGCCGATGAATCGCTCACCGCAGACTGACGCACTGACAAGTGTCTTGTCTCTTGCATTTAGGCTATAATTTATGGCCACTCTAAGTCAACACCGGGGGAGCCGAGTTGCGGATCCGGATTTCAACAATGTTTAGATCCAGATTTCGATATTGAAATGCCCTCATTGGCATACAAATGCCACTTTAACACATCCAAGTCTCTGGAAGAAGGCCATCTGTTTTGTTTTGTGGCTTTACACTAATAAACAAAAGGTAAAGTATATGGCAGGCGGGAAAATGAAAGAAATAGAGGCATCGGCGGGAGCCTTTGGAGACAGCCCTGCTCCCTTGCAGATAGCTCGGCTCTTGATATGGCCGCCTCGCCTTGCAAATCAGGGCTTGTCTCTTTTGACACCAAAGTGAAGAAAATGTCGTTGATTCTCTGCGGATCCCGCAAAGCAAAGCCTGGTGTGGGCAGCCCGGTCCCTGAAGAAGCTCTCTCCCGCAGCTGGAGATGTTACGCGTGTTTGTTCTGAAATTTAAAAGGCACCAGTGACTTGAAACACCTCCGTCCAGATGAGCGTGTCTCTGCCCCGTCCTGCCACAGGTTTCTAAACACACACGCCAACCCCCTCCCCATGTTTGACACATCCTCGAAATCCTGAGATATTTACCTGTTNGTGTTTGTGCTTCAGAAATAAGTCGGGATCATAAATTCCTCCCAGTTACAGAGGAATGAGAGAAGTGCCTTATGTTTTCTAAAAATAATATTAATTGAGCATAAGAAAGGAAGAAGCTTTGTGTTACGAGTCAAGCCGGGCAATCAGAGCTCTGACCTGAGGAAACAACGCATGAGGAGTAACGTTGGGAGACTCTTCCTCCCTTCCTCCCCCTACCCCCGACCCCCCACCCCCCGGAAAGGCCCCAGCAGTAGAAACTAAGGGAAAACAAACTGCTGAGCCCAGCCTGTGACTCAGCGCTGACGTCACGCAGCAGTAGGCAGAGGAGGGCTACCTGAATGTGGGATATATTTATTACAGATATTATAAGGACCCGTAAATCCTGCCCTGGTTTCCATCACCAGCGGAATCCCAGAGCCTTTCGTGATTGTACAGAAAATCAGGAGGACATTTCGTTCACACACGACAACTGATAGAACTCAGTGTACCTGCAGTACAGACAGCACGGTGCATCATGCAATGGTCCGGACACCAACCACAGAAATTATACATTCATTTGGCCATTTGTCACATTCGCGAGTAGGCTGAAAAGACATCGAGTCTAAAGGAAGTTTAATAACATGAAAATAGGAAGAGGTCTTTTGATGGTTATACCCTTCTGCTGAGTATAATCCAGCACAGCTTTCGGGAAGGCGAGGGAAAGAGGGAGTAAAGCACACAGGGTAAGGTCTACAAAACCTAGTGCAATTGAAGCCTTGTTTGTCACATTTAAAGATATAGCGCTACTTTTTTTTTTCTTTGAGGTATCTGCTTGATCTTAAGACGTTTACTTGATACTGTCATCGGCTTTACCAATATAAAACTGGATCCAGTTTGGCAAATGTGCTCACCCTGCTTAACCAGATAATTGAAACGTCATTTCTAGAAAATTCTGTAAAAAGATAAATCTCTCGGACAAAGTATTTACAAGCAACAAATTCATAGACACGAACAAATAATACATTAAATTAAGGGGGTGAAAGTCCTATAGGTCGTGTAAACACTGGCAATAGTGCATCTCTTCGTGAGGTTATGTACCCTAGACAACTCGTCTTTCACTCAGGGATACTCAGAGGAGCGTCCTTGTAGCAGAGGAAGAAGGCCCTTACGCTTGTGCCAACACAGATGCTCCAGCGAAAGTTTTGGGCGCGTGGGGGGGTGGTGACGCAAAAGAGAATCCCCTGGCACCAAGGTGCCGGGACACGGCTGTTGAGAGGCGAGCGGGCGCAGAGCCGGAATCCCCGAGGGAGAGGGAAACCGGACGCCGGACTGCTGGGACCTCTCGGGGAGACCGACCAACCGAGGGACAGACCCAGGGACCAACATAACCGCGGAGAATGGACGCGAGCTGTACTGTCCGGAGCATCGCGATGGGGGGGCCGTAGGGGGTGCCCGAGCTCAGTTGGGAGCAGCGAGGGTGTCCGAGGCGGAGGATGCGGGCGAGGCGCTGCAAGGCGACGAGCAGGACTTCTCCGAGGAGTCCTCCGCCTTCTCCTCACAGCTTGTGGGGGTGGAGGGGGAGACGGGCAGCAGCCCCTCTTTCTCGCGTTTCTTTTGCTTCATCCGCCGGTTCTGGAACCAGATCTTCACCTGCGTCTCGTTGAGCTGGAGGGAGGCGGCGATTTCCACCCGCCTGGCTCTGGTCAGGTACTTGTTGAAATGAAATTCCTTCTCTAGTTCGGTGAGCTGCTTGGTGGTGAAGTTAGTTCTGACAGTGTTGGGCTGTCCCACGAAGCCGTACTCGCCAGCCTTGCCTGCAGGGGAACGTACAGAGGTAAGTAAGCGCAAATGATTTATAGGCAACGTGATCAATATGTCCACACCTGCGAAGCGATAGAGAGCAAGAACTTCTTAGGATAAGAGGGAAGACCCGGCAGTGAGTGATGGAGTGCGAGGTGCTAAACCGGAGTCAGCCTCTAGTGTCAGAGGAAACTTGATAAGTGGTTTATGAATTACAAGAAATATGACCGCGGGAAAGGCGAAGAGAGGGAGTTAGGAATACGCAGCGCTAGCTTCCAGGGCTGCGGGCAGATGGCTTGCGGCTGCTGGCAAAGGTGCGGGCCGCCCGACCTGACCAGCACCCCGCGGGACACAGCGCATCTTCCTTCGCATCCACTGCAGGGAGAGAGAGAGAAAGAAAGACAGAGAAAGGAGCGGGCCCCGCTCTGCCCTCCGAGCCGGCCACTGACCTGTTTTGGGTGGGTTTCTTTTCACTTTCATCCAGTCAAAGGTTTGCGCCGCCGGCGAGGTCTCGGTGGAGGGAGAGCGGGCGTTTTCTCGGTGGCTGGCATGGAGGGGAGACAGGGCATGATTGTAGGTGCTCAGGGGCAGGCTCTGCTGCTCCTGCCCGTAGTGGGGAGGCACGTACTGAGCAGGACTCCCCGCGTAGCCCTGGTGCGGGTGCTGAGCAGCGGCAGAGGAAGAGATGCTTCCCGAGTACACGGCAGGGGCACAGGGGGGGAAGCCCCCACCCAGCTCCGCGTCCTGCCCGAGTGGGTAAGGGCTGTACGCCGGTCCGAAGCCCTGCGCGCCGTAGGTCGGGCCACAGCCCGGGTGCGCGTAGGACACCCCCAGGCCGCCGTGGTGCTGGTAGGCGGTGGGCTGGGCCGGGGGATGGTGGTGGCGGTGGGGGCTAATAGGCACCCCGCGACCCCCGAGGAAGCGGTCCTCTCCGCTGCAGCTGCCGGCGCTGACGGCGCAGGGCTGGAAAGTTGTAATCCCGTGGTCTGGATGATAGGCGCGGGCGGCGCATCCCCCCGCCTCGCCGCCGAGAACGGGGTACTCGAGGAAGGAGCTCATCCTCGCCGTTTCCCTCTGTCACGCCGCCACCGGGTCTTCAGCGTCCGGCGGGGCCGCGCCAACTTTTCCACTTCCTCCATGGGGCCGGCAGGAAAATGACACGAAGGAGCAGGCAGCGGGCAGGCACGTGGGAGGCGGCAGCCAATGGCTGCGGCGCCTGTGGGACTTTCCCGGCTCCTGCCGTTGATAGATAGATCGCCGCGTCGGGGACATTTAAACGCCGAGCGCTCCGACGGCGTGGCATGGCACGGCGCTGCACCGCGGGGCAGGGCAGCGGCGGCCCCCCGGGGAGGCAGGGGTGGGCCGGGCCAGGCTGTCGCGCCGCCGCCGAGGTCCCGCCTGGCGGCTGAGAGGGGAAGGCGGGAGACACACGGAGGCTGCTCCCGGCCTGCGGAGCCCGCTGGCCCTCCCCTTCAGGGTGAGTGCTGCTGCAGACAGGGTGCCTCGGCGCCTCCCCTGCTGTCGGCACTGCCAGGTCGGTGCAAGGCATCTCCGCCATCCCTTCCCCTCATCTTCATGTGGCGGTCGCGAAGGGGTGGCTGGATCGGTGTTTCGGGTCGGGGGGTGGGGGGCAGGACGGCGAGGGCAGAGCTGAAGACATCAGGCCTGGGGGTCGGAGATGACACGGGACGGTATTTGTGGCTGCGGGCTACTATAGAGACGGCGATGGTGACAGGGACAGGGATGAGGATGAGGTGTGTAATAGGGATGGGTCAGAAGACATGGATGGCGATAGGGATGGGAAAAGGTTGCAAATGGGATTGGGGACAGGGCCAAAGGATCTCGCTGCTCCTTTTCAACCACAGTCTCATCGCGACGCCAAGAGTTAAAGGGGCTTGGCCAGGACTATGACCAGGCGGCCGCGGACATTAGCATGGAAATGAGCCTCTTTTGGGACTGACTGCCATTGTGTTCTCCCGTGCTCACTGGCCTCTCCCTGGCCCTTATTTCTACTCCCCCCGCACCTCCACCGGCCTTACCAGCACCAAACTGGGTCTCGGGTGTGGGAGAGGAGGAGCCGGAGACAAGGGGACGGATGACTGGGCGGAGACCCGCGGGCTTCGCAGCCCGTCTGCTGGGTCCCTGCGGTGTCGCGGCCGCCTGCCCGTCCTGGGACGAGACGGGGGAAAGGCTGCCCAGGGTGCCGCGAGTTGCAGCCTGGCGGCCCGAGGACGCGGCCCGGGGCAAGGGCAGAGGAGTAGCAGGAGGCACAAGGGCCCGCTGCCCCAGCCCCTTTGTCCGTGCGCTCCTCCATCCGGGCTGGCAGTGGCGGAAGATGGCAGATGGCCAGTGGCAGAGGAGGCCCCAGGACCCTTGGGAACAGAGCTGAACGTCGACTCAAACCTACCCCTCCCTAACGGAAAGAAAGAGTTCTTGGATAGTGAAGAAGGGAAAGCGGTGGGATGTGGGTGGTGAGCTCATAGCAGGTTTGCATCTGTGGGAAAGCAAAGGGAGGGGTAAAGAATGGGTATTCGTCCGTCCCGGGCCACCGAGGGAGAGAGAACAGCACCAATATGCTTTCAAGAGGTATCCTGCAAAACGTTAACCTCGGGGATACACGGATGGAAAGACACGTCCCCTGCCACCAGCCCCGGGAGGAGCTGCCTTTTCCGTTTCTGCAGGTGCATTTCCAGGCTGCGCCTAAGTCGCTTGCTTCTCACACTCGGTTCTTGTTTTGAAATCCAGAAGGCTTTTCTACCCCACCGCCTCTCCCTGCTCACGAACAAACACACACATACAAATCCTCAAGCTCCTCCCTCCCACATGAACTGCGGCATCCTCTCCTGGGGCAAAGCTCTCCTACTGCTAAGTCAGCTTTCATCTCATGCCACCTCCACAGCATTTCTACTGCCAGCCAAAACAGAAGGGTTACTCTCTCCACCGTGCATCTGTCCGTATGTCCTCTGTATTTCCATTTGTTCCGATTTACTACGTAGACACAGCTGGTTATGGGCCCTCTTGAAAGGTTCCGTCTCTTAGACTCCAGGGAGGCAGGGTGGAGGACAAGAGTAACAGCACTCTAGAGGCATTTATGGCTTTATACTGCACCAATTTTAGCTACGGATACAGCTGTAAACACATCTATTTGATTATTGTAACACAGTTGTGATAAATACCACATAACCGCATAAGGCAGAGAAAAAAGACAGGTCGCTGGGACTGTTTACCAATAAAAGGGCTAACACCTTTTCATTTTTCTCAGAGAGCCAAGAAAAAAACGTATCTTTTTCTATAAATCCAGTTTAGCCTTAAGTTCCGTCGAACCACAGCATCTCTCAGAGTGCCCAACATTCTGGAAATCTTTTTTCTCTCTTTTTTTCGTGCCGTTGTCTCTTTTGTTGCATTGTCTTTCTGGTGAGGCGTTGGGGGGTTGCTGCCTGTACTGTTCATGGGGGCAACGCCATGAGAAGGGCCGGAGCAGAGGAGAACACACCGCCTCTCCCTTCTGCCCTCAGGCAGGTCTGTCCTCTCCGCGCCCGTCCTCGGCTCCGCTCCGCGCTTCCTGCCTCGGGAGTGGGGCCGAGGGAGCAATCCCCGGAGTTTTCCATGGCAGTGTGCCCTTACTGTGGCTTCAGGGCTCTCCGTGAGACTCGAAAGGGACTCCTGCTCACTACACTCCCCCATATATTTAAGTGGAATTTAAGACAAGTTTAAATCTAGTTTGGGGTTGCGTTCTGGGGTTGTTGTGGGGGTTTTGTTTGTTTGTGTTTTTTGGGGTTGTTTGTTTGTTTCCTGGGTTGTTTTTGTTGTTGTTGTTTTGTTTGTTTGTTTGGGTTTGGGGTTTTTTTTAAGCGTTGTCATCATCCAAAATTCTGGGCACACAAAACAAAAACAAAACAAAACAAAACAAAAATCTTAACCCATACGCGCTTGTTGCTGCCCAATTTAACCCGGTGGTCGAGGAGTTAAAATGCCAGTAAGGCGGCTCACTTTCCACAGGGACAAGGCTGGGGCGGAGAGAAGAAGAAGCAGGGCCGAGATTTCCCCGCGTCCGCAGCTCAGCCAAGATGTTGTTTTAAAAGAGCAATAAAAATGAGTTATGACTAAACGCCTTTTCACTTAATGGTTTTAGACGGGGATCCCCAGCCCTGGCAAATACGTAAGAGGATTTTTATTTGTGCATGTGTTCCTGCAATTGATCTCTTTGATGACATTCTCATTCATAGAAAGAGTTTGATTTATGGCTTTCGGAAGAATTGCGTTCAGCCCTTCCAGCTATAACCCACGCATCCCAGATCCACAACGTGCTGCAAGGCTGAGAGACCACACTTCTCACACGGACGGACAGCAGAGCCCAGTCCACAAAAACCTTCGCTCAAGCTCCGCTCGTCTCCCCAGTGTAACCACAGGCTCACACGCTCTCATGTATACAGAAAGCTGCGATCGCACCCGCCCGACATCCCTCGGGCCCGAAGCGGTAGAGCCTCACTGGCATCTGTTGCTCGGTTTTAACCCGAAGCACGAGGCTCGCCCTCCTCTTTGGGGTCCGGAATCCCGCTACCCGGGTAACAGGCAGTTTCATGAAGATTTCTGAAAGCCCATTTTTGCTGCCACCAGCAGAGTGGAGAGTCCCGGGAAAATCCTAACTGTAAAGTCAGTTTTCCCTTTTCATTATAGTTTCTTCACCCCTTAAGGATATTTAAAGAGAAAACTGTATGTCTGTGTCCCTGCACCATTCCTCAGAAGGACTGAGTGGAATGGCTGATTCCTCCCTAAATGCTTTTTTCCCCTCTGCGTTTCTGCCACCCTTTTGATTTAACAGACACTAACTTCTCCGTTTCTTATCCTTCCAGGACTGATTTCTTGGATCGTTCAGAACGCTTTGAGCTCTTGTATTTTTTAGGATGTGCCTTCTGAAACAGCTCACTGGCTGCTAAGCACTACTTTCTAGAAAAGATGGATTAGTACCCCCGACAGGAAAAAAAAAAAAAAAAAGGAAAAAAAAACCCCAACCACAGAAAACTAAAAAGCTTTTCGTGTATGTAACAGGCTAGTTTCTGCAGGAGATGCTTATCCTACTGAGTCTGTCACGTTTGCCCTGTAACAGAGAAAGTGCTTTTGTTACAGCTCAGTATTTCCAAGCTTTGTATCCTCACCGAGAAAAGAAGCTACATTTATACATTAAAAGGAAGAGATCTCCATCAAAGCTGTGAATGGTTTTGGTTTCTGTGGTTTGTTGTTGGGTTGGTTGTTTTTTTGGGGTTTTGTTTTTGTTTTTGTTTTTTTAACTTGTGAAAACGCATAGAATAAAAAATTGGAATGTGTTTTTCCTCTATAATAGATGTCCTAAATTGCCAAAGGGGCAAATCCCATAGTCAGCATGTTGGAATTTGATTATTAGTAAATTAAGAATAGAAGAGAGGGGAAGAAATGTCCATTATGTTATCAATCTTGGAAAGAGAGAGAAAGAAAAATTAGAAAGCTCCTTGTAGCAAACAAGAATTTATTCTACCAAAAATACTTATGACAACGCATCCTAATGCAATACAAAAATAAAAAGAAAGTGAAGATACAATTCCTATATGATCACTTCCTTACAGACCTCATATATTGCTTTCATAAAAGAACCTAGGATGTGGCTAGGTTGAAATTGAACACAACTAAAACTTTGTAAGAAATGGCAAAATGGCACAGCAGAGGGAGGTAATAAACAGAAAATACTGACCAGGAAAAGGGAGGGGGAAAATTAATTCACAGGAAAAATAAAGAAGAATAAGGAGAAGAAAGCAGGACCCTTGGAGAGGACGTCTTTACTTTCTCAGTAATTCAGATGCTGCAAGTCAATTGTAGTGAGTGTGTCTGTAAAAAAATCAAAACTGTCAGCAGAAATATCTACGGGACTGTCCAGAGATCCTGGCAAACTGGGGGAAACTGCATCCGAAAGCTGTAGGCAAGAATCTGTAGAGAAGACGCTAAAGTCCTGTAAAGAAGGGACATCTAGGGCCTCAGGACTGTCATTGTTCAGGCCAGCTGCACAGTTCTGGGCCATTGTTGAGAGGCAGTTTTGAACAGTGGGTGACTGATGTTGAAAATGTTTCAGATTTTTCTCATTGCTTGTTAAAGGAGAAACGGGGAAAGTTTGGGACTCGCCATTGTGCGTATTCTGTGCCTGCTGCTGGGAGAGGGCATTCTGCTGGAAAGCGTAGCCTTCCCGCTCCAAGAGAGCACCGGAGACGTTGGTGAGGGCTTGCTCAAAGAGGGATTTTTCCTCCTCTTCTTCCTCCACTGCTTTCTCGGGGTCCTCTAGGCTCTTATATTTCCCCTCGCTGTTTTGGTTCTCCTTGCACTGGGTCTGTCTCTTGTGTTTCATCCTTCTGTTTTGGAACCAGACTTTGACTTGTCTCTCAGTCAGATCCAGCAAGGCTGCAATCTCAACCCTTCTTGGTCTACAGAGATACTTGTTGAAATGAAATTCTTTCTCTAGCTCCAAAAGCTGGGTGTTGGTGTAAGCCGTCCTCAGCCGCCTAGATCCACCGTTACCGCTATCAGGGATTTCAAGGGGATCTATTAAAAAAAAAAAAAAAAAGAAAAGAAAAGAAAAGAAAAAAAACAAAAAGAAAAAAAGAAAAAGACCACCACACGCAACCCAAAGCACCACCGCCAGAACACCAAAGGCAAAAACACACATACACACACAAAATAGATAAATGCATGGGTTGAATTGAATTTCAGCACCGAGCACATCGCATCCCGCGGGGTGGGGAGGGTGGGGGTGGAGGTGTGTGTGGGAGTGCTCTCTGTGCACGTATGTGTCTGTATCTATATGTCCATATAGCATAAAATAGCAACTGCAACAAAATGGCCGCCTTTGGATGCAGTAAATCCATTGTGTTGCACTGCTGAGCGCCTGGTGCTGCGTGCCCCTCGGCCACCCTCGCAAAATTACCGCCTCCAGCTCCCCAACCTCCCCACACCAGAGCAAACTTTATATTAGCCATACCGCAATTTATAATTAATGCATCAGCTGCTTAGCTGAGCGGGAG
Organism: Tricholaema leucomelas; assembly: GCA_013400475.1. Lineage (NCBI taxonomy): Eukaryota > Metazoa > Chordata > Aves > Piciformes > Lybiidae > Tricholaema lacrymosa > Tricholaema leucomelas. The sequence continues at coordinate 373,683 of WAAF01013197.1, read as the reverse complement.
CAATCTATCACTCTTCATTACTGTCAAATATCCCAACTCTAGGACGGCGAGACAAGAGAGGTCAGCTCCAACTCAAATAAATCATCCCCCATTAAGCAAGTTTGGGGAAAGTTTGGGTTTCCAGAGAGCCCCGCCAGCTCTGTCCTCCCTACCCGCCCGCCCCTCTGCCTCGTCGCTCCGCAAAGCCGGGGGAATGTGGGCAGCCAAAAAAGCGGCCCGGCGGGGCCGTCGGCAAGTGTTTGGACTGACCTTTGTGGCTGAGGCAGGCAGGTCCAGCGGCTGAGGCGGAGGCCGAAGCGGGCGGCAGCGCGGATCGCTTGGACGCCTTTTTCTCTTTCATCCAGGGGTACTCCGGGGGCGGCGGGGCGCCGGCGGGGCCCGGGCTGCCGCTGCGACCGCGGGGGCTCGCCTTGGGGCGACCGCCGCCGCTGTGGCGAGGGTGGCTGCCGGGGTTCAGGCTGGGGATGGTCTGCTCGAAAGGAGGTGGAATCAGTGTCGAGTGTGAAAGCGTCGAGTTCTTGATTGATGAACTTTGAAATGTATCACCGACAGGGGGAAAAGATGTCAGGCACTCAGCAAGCGATGGCTGGCTATTGATAAAACCGATCTCTCGCTCAAATGCGAAATTCATGGCCTTCAACTGGCAGCCCCCGCGGAGAAAAAGTTCCCTCGGATTCAGGGGGCTCGGGGGGGGAAGGCCCAGGAAAAAGGAGAGATAGGAGAAAAAAAATATAGCATAGAAGATCGCTGGTGGGGTGTTTTTTTTCTAATTCACTGATTACAGCCGTATGGGGACCGTGCTACTATTAAACTATTGAATTCATGGAGACAAGGTTGAAATTGGACCGAATTGGCTGTCACATGATTGCCTCTGCCCAATGACAATTTGGGCTTTAATCAAAAGAAGCCACTGTCTGTTTGATTGATCCAAAAAAGTCGGGAAGGAACGCCTCATTGGGGGCCAGAAAGGCTTTATTTACACTTTTTTAAAGAGGGAAATGATATGTCGAGTATCTATCCCCTCGGCGTCCTAATCTGAAATGATCTGGGCTAGGGGGGGAGGGTGCGTGTGCGTGGATATGTTTGTGAAAGAGGCTGCGAGTGTGTGTGTGCGAGTGTGTGTGTGTGAGTGTGCGTGTGGCTGCTTGTCCTGCAGCCTGCTGCCTTCCTCTCCTCCACCCGCACACTCTTCTCTCATTGTTTGGGACTGTCAGGAAAACGCTTTGCACCTCACAAATCATTTAAGCACCTCAATCTGACGCCTTGAGTCATTAACAAAGTAATCCATTAATCTTCAAAGTTTTGACATCGCCAGGCCCTCGCATAAGAAGTTGCACCCAGGCAGGAGTCTGAATCAGAGGGTCTTGATTTTTTCCTAGGAATAGCACTTCCTCCAAAACTAGTTTCTCCTTCCCGACTCAGCTTCGTGGGCTCCTTTTTCTCTCCTTCCTATTTCTCTCTTCTTCTTCTTCTTCTTTTTTTTTTTTAATTTTTTTTTTTTCTGGCTATCGAATGTACAGTAAGGAGAACAATTGGCCGCCGGTGCCGAGCCATTGTTTAACAGGATCTTCCTCAGCAACCTTGCTTCTAGGGGAAGAGTCACATAGGCAGCAACCCTTGTGCTTCATGACTTCCCTCTCCAGTTGGCTTCCCGGGATTGGACCATGAAACATAACCCTAGGAGTACCTCTCTGGCTGAGCCAAATAGTGAAGCTGCAAAAGCGCCTAGCTGTTGCCTCTTCTAAAAAAAACAAACCAAAACAAAACAAAAAAACACCACAACAACAGCAACAACAACAAAAATCCCGTGCCTTAGCTTGCGAACGATACTCCTGTCTGCTGGCACGATTTTCTTAATAACCGTAGTAGGCTGGGTCTGGTGAGTATTTTCGATTACCAGGAAATGTATGGGCTCGTAGCGGGTTTGTTTTCACGGGGCCAGGCAGAGAGAAAATGGTGCGGGGCTACGACTTGAGAGACGACACTCGCCTCCGACGCTTTGGGTCTTGCCGCCGCCGTCTCCAGTCGCCCCGGATAGGTCGAGGCAAGTCCCGAATTTGGATGCTTTGGGCACAATTTTCCAAACAGACTCAGGCGAGAGTGAGAGCGATGACGATAGTGGCCGCAATCAGCAGCCTGATAAATCCTATGGTCACAGCCGCCCTGGGCAGCCCGGACGGGGCTTGCCTTCCCGCGAAGCCCAGGGTGCCCGGCGGGATGGGCTGAGCCGAGGGCTGGGGTGGGAAGACGCTTGCTTCGAGCCGCTCTCCTCGTCCTCAAGAAGACAGGGACCATCTATTTCCAGCGTGATGCGATGCCGTCTCTTTTTATTTTCCGAGATGCCAAAAAGGCTTCTTCATAATTGGGGGGGG
>WAAF01013197.1:356884-369332 GCA_013400475.1 Tricholaema leucomelas | reverse complement strand
TATATATATATAAAAAAGTATGAGGGACAAAATGAAGGGAAAAAGACCAAAAACCAAAACAAGCAACAACAAATCTTCTTTAAGGAAAAAAAATGCGGCGGGGGTGGGGTGTGTGGAAAGAGCCGTGTCCAGAGGCAGTAGTGCTGGGCGTCCCCCAATCCATCTGGGGTTTGGCCGGGACCCTGCTCTACCCTCCTTACTCCCTGCTGCCAGCCTTGCTGCCGTCCGCCCTTCAGCCCCGTAACGAGGTAGTTCCTCTGTACCCACGCGGGGCTTCATCCTGAGATCCAATGTGCTGCTCCCATGTGCTTCACATACAGACCGGGAGGCCTGCCGGGAGCCAGGGGACGGTCCCCGCGCTATTTCGCGGCCGATGCCACACCGGACACTCAAGGCGGGGGTGATGTAAGCCCACCTGCCCACCTCCCCGGGGAGGCACGATATGGGGGCCGTGAAACCCCTCTGGTAAGTAAGTACAAAAAATAATCAAATAAATAAATAAATAAATAGCCAGATAAATAAATAAATAAATAGGTCCCTCTCCATGCCTATGAAATGCTGAAAAGGCATTGTGGGGCCCTCGGGTGGGTGAGTGGATCCTCATGTGAGTTTCCCATCTCCCCACATCACAAAGAGGTCTGCCTTCCCCTCAGCTGCAAAAAGACATGTTCTTAACTCCTTATTATTCAGAATAAAAACTTTATTTTGTTTCTTTTTTCAGAACATGAGCAGCAAGGAATGTATAACTTTCAAAACAAATCTAGCCTTTTCAGCTTCACACGCTTTCCACCTAAGCTGGATCTTACAAGCATAAAATATTCAAACCATGATATTTTTTTTTTTTCCCAGATTTTATTGCATCATCATCGTTATCATCATCATCATCATCATCATCATCACCATTTTTAATAAAAGGAGTTATAGTTCCCTTTCAAATGAGATTTCCTATGCTTGCCGATATGCCATCTAACATATGGCCAGGTAAATACCGCCTGAATATTCAGGGTACAAGGGGGTTTTTTATATATATATAAATATGAACAAATGGGGATAAATAAAATCTTAAACACTTAGATTATTCAATGTTTGCAAAAAAAGAAAATAAATAAATCTGAATGTTCACCAGCATACACACATTGAAAGACTTACACGTATTAATAGTTGCCCAGGGAGTCCCTGTCCAAGAGCTTTTGATGTCTTTCTCGCTATTTAAAAGAAGTGCAATAAAAAAAATTGCTTCCCCATGGGATCAATCATGTACGAACAAATTCACATTTAAGAATTCCCTTTATAGAAAATTTGTTCATATACCCTGTTTTGTTAAAAGCGTAGAAGGTAAAGTATAAAGCCTCTGCATACTCTCAAAGTGAGACACAAGGCTACAGTTCGAGAAGATAAATATTCACTAGTGAAACTATGGAGCAATTCAAGCAACAAATATTGCTACGTCACATAAACTAGAAAACGCTTTTACCAAAGGAAACAAAACAAACCAAAACGAACAAAAGAAATAAGAAGGGGAGGTCACACGGAGGGAGGAGGAGAGAAAGAAGAGAAGGAGAGTACTTTCCAAAAGTTGGGGGCTTGGTATTCCACTTAGTGACTACTGTCTCTTACAGATGGGTGAGTTTGGGTGCTTCCTGAATTCTTCCCTGAGAAGGATGGTGAGCGGTAAGGTCTGTGTATGTTGGGTGTGGATCACAAGGTCCATGGTGGTGATTGTTGGCCATTGGCCCAGCCCCACTGTAGTCCATGTTGCCAGAGGGAGGATGAGGGAGATGAGTTAGACCAAAGATGGAAGGCCCAGAATTGGTCATGGTCTCCACGTAGTTGCCCCCTACATAGACGGGGCTTCCCTGTATATGTGGATTCCCATAACCGTTGCCTTGAAGAGGATGAGTATCATATTCAGGTGTCACAGCTGCCGTCCCCGTGTATCTTTTTTGAGGAGGTGGGCAATTATTAAGAGGAGTGGTATATGATGCAGGGATGCCATAGCTGTTTTGATGAGGCTTGTTAAATGGTGGAGGTGACTGGGGCTCATAGGGTACACTGTTTACTAAAGAATGCATAGAGTTTAGATATCCCCCAGCAGCTGGAGGGACAGGGCTTCTGCTCGGGGACTGTCCTCCTGAAGAGGTCATCATGCCCTTGCCCTTTTGATCCTTTTTGTATTTCATTCTGCGGTTCTGAAACCAGATTTTGATCTGTCTTTCTGTTAGATTGAGCAAATTAGCCATCTCTACCCTTCGTGGTCTGCAAAGGTACCTATTGAAGTGGAATTCCTTTTCCAGTTCTACCAGCTGGGCACTTGTGTAAGCTGTACGGGCTCTCTTAGAGGAGGCTTGCCCTGGAGGGCTTTTATCACCAGCACAACTCTCACCTATGTAAATCACACAAAGAACACAATCAGCATGGCAAACCTAGACATGGCAACCAGAATCAAAAGCCAACAACACCAACACCTGGAGAGTTCAGCTCCCAGATACAAGATAGACGCTCATGTAAGCAATGAGTACTCCCTCTTGGCCTGAATTCAGTCATACTAAGATACAACCCTCAACAGACTTCTTTCACTTCATTAGCATCATTACAACTATACTTACATCCTTTAAGAATAACAGTGTACAACATATCCTGAGCTTCTCAGAAAGGAATAGGAAAAGTTCAGAGAAACACATTGGAGTTTAGAAACTCTGAAGATCAGTCTATGGCTCTGCTGACATGGTGCATGACAAGGTCATCAAGAATTAGTTGGTTTCCATTGCTGTAAAGATCAGCAACCTTCCTTTTCTGAAAACCCTTATATATACATATCAGTTAGAGATGCCTGAAAGTTAGGTATCTACAATAAACCATTATAACATATAAGTAGATAATTGACAGTGTTGTGTTTCTATCACATCCAGCATAAAATATGAACACGTGGTAGTGATTGGGAAGTATAGTATTTATAAGAAGAGCATGCAGTGCCTAGATTTGTGTATAGTCCTACAGACATATTTAAATGTTGCTGCTTTTTAATAAAATAAGTACATGCTATGGAAGGTTGTAAACAGCAATGTTAACAGGTCTTTAAAAAGCAGACTGACAAAGACACTTGATAAAATTTTGGACTCTATTTCTAAGGTACATTAAAGAGAAAGAGAGGAAGAGCTTAATATAAGCCAAACTCCTGGGCATTGGAGCTAGGGCTGTTCTTATTGATTTGGGTTTCTTCAACTAATAAAAGCATTAATGAATACTTCCATCTCTCAAATACTGTTTTATGGGCCAGTTTATGGTATTCCAGAATGATTCTTGTTTACTAGGCTTGTAACTTTGCCAATCATATTGTTAAAAGAGGAAGAGCTTTTGACTGAATGCAGGTCATTGATCCTGTCTGCACATGATTATGAGCTATTTTATTTCCGTTACACTTCAGCAGAGATAGGTCACTGTCTTATTAGTCTAAGAGTACCAACAAAATACTTGGGATAGGCCTCTGGCTTAAGGCCTGGGCTGCTCTGCAGTGACTTGATATACTGGAAGGGGAATTGCCTATGAAATGCGACAGATGAAGGAGGGCCCAAGTACTTTAGCTACAAGTAAACAAAATTACTTTGGACCCACCCTGCACGGCTGGGAATGTTTTGCAGGGGTTGATTTGCTCACTCAGTTCTCCTTGTGAGTGGTGACAACCCTTTTCCAAAAGCTCAAGAGAAAAAGCTCCCTCTCCCCCAAAGTGAAGGTGAGTAGTGTTGCCTTTGTCCACACAGGATGTGTGGCCAGCCCAGGGGTACCCAGGGAGAGGGGGAGTGTGTTTCATACCTGAACTGGAACTGCTGTTTTTCTGCTTCGTGTTTTGCCGAGACTCTTTCATCCATGGGAATATCTGTTTGGACATGGTGGGTGAGTTAAGAGCTGGGCTCTTGGTGGGGTTGGCTGGGGCAGGGTTGCTGCTGGCATTTTGAGATGGTGAGGCAGAAGACGGAGGTGGAGGTTGTGCCTGCTGGGCTGGAGGTGGCTGTGGTGGAGCCTGTGTGTCAGTGAGGCCGGGGGTCTGAAGAGGCTGGCTGGGGAGGGTCCTCATGCAACTCTCACTGATGTCATTGGCCTTGTGGTGGGTCACAGAGCTGCCAGGGGACTGGAGGGAGCACGCAGGACGGTGGTACTCAGTTTCCACAAGTGATGAAGATGGAGGATATTGCTGCTGACTTGCATTATAAGTGAAACCATTTGCTCCTTGGTAGGGGTAGGCACCATAGATTGCAGAGCTGTCGTAGTAGGTCGTTTTTTGCATTTCGTTGTTTCCCAATATTTATTTCGCAAACTGACAGGGTCTTGACACCCTTGGAGAATAACATTGGCACCCCTCTGTCACGTGGCACTCTTCCTCCAATGGCCTCTCCGGGCAGACCTGGGGTGTGGGGAGAGCAGAGCAGGGTGAAGAAATGGTACAAATCCATCTTACTTTCAATAGCTAAGTGACATGAAAGCCATAAAAGAAAAAGTGGTCAGCAATATTTAGCAGCATGACTTGGCCTCAGGCACAGAGCATTTCGATATAAAAGCTGCCTGGACTTAGTGGCAGCTACAAATATGCAGTTTGCTGCACTGGAATAGGAGCTTTCCAGGTTTTTTTTCTTTATTTATTCTTAAGAAACAGAACAGGGCACCACATGGCTAGGGGGTTGATTGCTTATCACTGGGAGGCTGTTTTAGTACCAGTCTCTGCAATAAGGTTGATAGAGGGACGGCTAATGTGAAGGGTTTGGGCTGTTCCTTCACTTCAACTCTAAGATCAAACCCTTTGCTGTAACTGGCATCTTTCCCTCCAGGTTACAGCTCTCTATACAACTTCAAAGAAATACATGGGATTGTTCCTGTCTATGTGTGATGGGGGCAGAAACAGGAGGGAAAGATTTCCTAGCCAGGGGTACTTACACTCCCCAATCCCAACTGATGGATTTTAGCTTGTTTATGAAGTGCTCGATAGGAAAATAAACAAAACCAGCGCCTTCTCCTCTCTGCACTGGCATACCAGCCCGAGCCACCCAGGTCATGCACTGCTGCAGCAATAGTTTCTGCCCGGGCGAGTCCCAGCCACTGCCCACAGTGTCTCTCACTCAGTTCTGCAGAGTGTCCAGGGCCGTCCCACGCAACACCCGTGGCTGCTTCCCACCCACGACTCTGAAGGCCCTTCAGCTAGGCCTGCAGGGGCAAGCTGGGTGCTTTGCCAGTTGTTCGTTTGTTTTTATCAGGAGTTATTTTCAAGACACTAACTTTTCATGGAATCAGCCAGATCCTACCTGTTAAAACATGATGGATTGGGGGAAAAAAAACACACTAGGAACCTGAAAAACCAGCGTTCATCTCCATGACCACGGCTTGAACTTTCCTTCCAACTTAGCGATAATAGGTTCTGTCTTGGAAACTGCTATGTAGTTTGATGTATGAGGGTCACTTGGCTGGGGAGAGGGTGGACACAAACCTAGAGAATGCTTCTGCTAGGGCGAATCCTTTTCCTCCCCCTCCTTTATTGTCCCACGTCCTTCCTTCTTTCTGAGTTTGGGATTTGTTGTGTTGTTGTTTTGGGTTTCTTTTGTTTGTTTGCTTATTTGTTTGTCTGGTTTTCCGACCAAAGTCTACTTGACTTAAAACAACCAGTTAAAGAATCGCCCACATTAACGACAAATTAGACTTTTATGTGATCTCCCATCTATCTCCTTCCTCACACACTTACATTGTTCTCAGAAATTAAAGTATGTTCCTCACAGTCTCCCTACCCCCTTGCTGACAAACAACCATGTCTTCTCGGAACAGAACTCTGGTTTCTTTTGCCAGTTTCCTTGTNCCCGCCCCAAACATTTAAAGAGGACAAATGCTTAGGGGCGGAAAGCCTTACAGAACACAAACACCAAACGAGCTCATTCCACACCTTTCAAGTTATACAAGTTCTTAGAAAACAGTATTCCTTTTGTTAGATCGTAACAAAATGAAGATAGCACACCTACAGCAGGGCGGTTGCCCTGTTATTGCACTAATCAAGCTGCTCGGATGTTATTAAGCTAATAAGGCGATGGAGATCTGAGGCACGCACGTAATTTCCAGCTCCTCGCCTCCCCTTCCTGATGCTGTCGAGGCCTGGTGTGATTTTTCTCAATTCCTTTGAAAGAGAGAATATAGACACCACTACCGGAGGAGAAAGAAGAAATAACGAGCCAGTGGTGATTTCACAAAGGCGTGCGCCTTTCATGATCGCGACATCAAATATATTGTCTTCCCCTGGCCACTTGGAAGTTTGCTAGGACGGGCAGAGCTGAGTAGGGATGCGGAGCTGGGATGCACCCGCCGCCGGCTGCCCGCAGACAATAGGCAACTTTGCTAAGAAGGCAAAATATCATTGAAGCTTCGGCTGACTGCCAGCAACTGAAAAAAACGGGTCCCGCTTTTGGCTTCGCCAAGTTAATCACTTCCTAGAACGCCGTACAGAAGCAGGGGCAACCTCATGAGTGCCCGACCACTTCTGGTGAAAGCGGCAATAGCCGGAGTAAGAGAGACCACGATCAGGATGATGATAGTGTCCTAACGAGAGGTGGAAAACAAAGTTTGCCACCTCAACCGATGCCTAGGATGAGAAGAGCTTTCCTCTCCACCTCGAAAACAAAAAGTCGAGTCTCATAAACACAGATCAGCCCTCAGTTTTTCCAGTGTCCATTTAATCGACTCCATTTCCACTTGTGCAGTACACCTCTCTGCCCTTTACCAATTTCTCTCCCCCAGTCCAGACAGCCCGGAGACAGCAGATGAAAGGTACTTGAGGAGGCAAGTCTCTCCCTCTCCGCTTACCCAACTCCACATCAGCTCTCCCCAACCCTGTCCTTCCCTCCACCTTCAACCCTTCCCAAGCACACCAGATCTTTGCCTTGTAACTCCCAGCCAAGACCCAAACTCTGACTCTAGGACGAAAATCCAGGGAAACCACCCCCCCACACACCCCCCTCCGAAAGATTTCCTGAAAGATAAAGACAAAGCTGAGACAAGGGGGGGGTGGGAGGGGAAGAGAGGAGAGAGAGCTGCCTGAACACGAAGTGTAAGGGTATCATTCACTGCCTGGAAGGAAGCCCCAGCTTGTGAACTCTTCTTGAACCGACATTTAAGTCTACGGTCATAAATCACTGGGACATAAACTCCACCATTCACGACTGATAGCAGCGTATTTGTGGCCTGCTTACCTTAACTTCTGACGACTGAGGCGGAAGCCAGCATGCTCTCGCTCTTTTTTTTTTTTTTTTTCCTTTTTTTCCCTCCTTTTTTTTTTTTTTTTTTTTTTTTGAGTGGCGGGGAGGGTGGGGAGGCGGCACAACCCAGGACGGAGGCACTATCTGTCCCAGCCCAGTCCCTGTGGCCGCGGGGTGGGCACTGGCTCAGCTCCTCTGCACCCAGCACCCTTCGGCCGGGAGAGGCAAGCCCCGTCCCGCACTGGAGGCAGACGGATTCTCCGGACACGCACGTCCCTGACTCCCCTCCCGCTTCAGGCTACCCACCCTGCCCCGAAACAGTCGCCGGCGTGCCCCGCTCCCCCTGCACGGGCTACGGAGGACGGGGATGTTTCCCAGGGCTGCTCTGTAAAGGAAAGGAGAGAGGCGAAAAGATAAAGGGGGATGGGAGGGAATTAAAAAAAAAATGCTAGGTGAAAGAAAGAAAGAAAGAAAGAAAGAAAGAAAGAAAGAAAGAAAGAAAGAAAGAAAGAAAGAAAGAGAAAGCCGCCTGAGGAAGCCTGGGGCAGAGTGGGGGCTGGGGAGGGAGCGGAGGAGTGTGGCAGTGAAGGAGTGCAATCTCCTCCTCCCCCCCTCCCGCACCCGGGCGTCACCAAAGTCCAGGAAAATTATGCTAATGAAGACAAACGGCGCTCACAAAGGGTCGCTCTCACCAGCCTCCGGGGGTGCTGCTGGAGGGGGTCTTGAGTTTGTCCCTCTTACCGGTGGCCTTGGGGGGCAGCTGCCGAATATCCCCTCTGCTGCTCCCCGCCGCCGGGAGCCCCTCAAAGTCCTGGCTGAGTCCCGGAGAGGGAAGCAAAGTCGGAGAGCTGGGGCTGAGTCCTGAGAGCCAACCGAAGCCCACCAGGATCCCCGCTCTGGGCAATGCTTTCAGAGCCACGCTGGAAATCATTAGAGTTACTAATTATTAACTCATGCATGCGTGAGCGCACACACACACATGAATACACAGGCACCCTTCCACCCCCCAAATATCCCCAGCTCCCGGGTCGGGCATATAGGCTCTCACACATACGTGCGCTGCATAGGGTGGTCGGGGTACTCGCAGTCCCTCGTGTGGATCGTGGGCGACAGCCCCTCGTGGACGCGGGCCCGGAGTCCCACAGCTTGCCTTCGCTTCTTGCTCCTCGGCAAAGCCGAGGAAGTCGCTCGCCTCTTTCTGCAACGGCCCCGGCTTTTTTCTTTTTTTTTGCTATATTTTTTTCCTTCTCTTTTTTGTGTGGGGAGTGTCTCCCCCTTTTCTTACAATAGAAACATAGCAGGGACCGTGCACACAAGAACTTAAATAAAGTTGCATCTCCTGCCCCTCTAGCAGACAGTATCTGGACTATGGGTCCCCTGCAATAAGTGGAGGCTCTGAATAATGCCTAGGTGTAAATTTGACGTTACTTCGTTAATTAAGGCATTAAAAATATAACCATTTAAAGCATGAGGGAGCCCGGCGTCTTCTCGAAAGCACAAACAAAGCAAGGGGAAAGAGAGAAATAAAAAGCACTATAAGGCTGAGGTGGCCTCTTACGCATACCAATGGTTTTTGTCATTTATGGCTATGCAAGATTTATGACTTCATGCACCAAAGCTGTAAACAGAGCACTAAAACAGAAAACACTTGCTCCTTATGGCATAAGTGAGAAGGCACCACATGAAAGGGGAAACGGACAGCGTAGGAGGAGAGGAAAAGCAAAAATCCCGCGTATGCGTTTTGCTTCAAACAATCCCCTGAATGTTGCATCGGAAGAAAAAGTCTTTTTAGTCAATAATCAACCCCACACTTTCTTCTGAAACTGCTGATCTGCCAATTCCCCTCTTGTCCGACCAAATAGAGAGAGGCAGCGCTGCGCCCCGACGGAGCCCCCCGGACGGGAGAAGTGGATTTGGCAAGACAGAGAGAGATACTGCAGGAGTCTATGGACGCCGAAGAACTTGCTGGTTTGGGAAGCCCTGCCGAAATCCTGGGCAATCTTTTTCTAGGAGTGCCTTTTAAATTTCGAAGCGATGTTCAGCGGGATGTTCTGGCTACATGTCTGTATTTATGAGCGGGGATTGGGACGGGAGTAAGAGATTTTTTTAAAACTGAAGGGGACTTCAGTTGTGAGAACCGAGATGGTTCATAAGAATACTGAAGTGTTTCCTCTCTTCGTCCTACCGCCTGCAAAGAGTATTTTGAGAGTTTTGCTTTGCTAGTCCCTTTTCCCCACGCCCCCTCTCTCCCCAAAGACGTCATTTTAAACATGAGATGATTATTTTTTGTAATGTGTCCTGTGATGTTGGGATAAGTGTCCCAAAGCCCAGATCCCCGCTGCTTTTATCTGCCTTTTCCTCCCAGAGGCCGAATATTTTCTTTCTGCTCCATTCCACGGAGAGCGATAGAATTTAGCTCGAGGAGGGACCGTCAGCTTTTGGGGCTGATGCCCAGGTCAGAAATGGCCTTTTCTACCCGAAGGTCTCCAGTCTACATGACTCTTCACTTTCCTGGATTTACTCTTAGGTTTCGAATAAAATAAAGTCTGTAAAGTGCATCGTCCTTGGATGCTCCGAAATTAAAGCAGGAAGCACTGTAATTCAAGGCTGGTTGGGGGGAATCTCTTAGGGATTAAATAACAAGGCAGGGAGTGTTGAAGAAGGGGACCAATTCTGAAAGTGATGCCTGTCCAAGTCGTTAGAGAGTTAGGAGGGAATAATAGATACCTTAGAGAAGGCATGGAGTGTCGAAGCGAGCCGTGGTTGATTTGAATCATTGTTTATATTCTCTAACACTGAAAAATGGCAAAGGACTCTTTGCTATTTGCTCAGCAGACTGAGATTATTTAACACAAATAGATGAAATCCCTTTCTCCTCCAAAATTTTTCTCGCTTTCTTTTGCTCTAGAGCAGGACTGTATTATTTATGAGTCTTTTAACTGGGTCAATATGCATCCGAACTGGGTCATAAATCAGAGAAAACGCTGCCAAGTAATTGAGCTGCAATTAAAGCTTGCACTTTATTTTCGAGGTCTGTTTCGGCCCGTTTCAAAATACAACAAAGCCCGTCTTGGCTTTTAGACCTACCTGAGAGGGAAACAGCTCTCCTCGCCCAAGAGAGATTCTAGGAAAGGACAATGTGTTTCAGCATGGAGAGAAGGGGAAATAGCATTTCTTTGCGTCAGTTCTGCTCTGAGAGCATCTTAAAGAGCAGGAAAGCAAGAAACGACATCCAACATCTCCTCCTTACAGGTCTCTGCAGTACAGCCGCTAATAGCTCCAAGTGCAAAGAATCTTTTTTTGGTTGGTTGGTTTCAGAGGAGTTTTTAGCATCGTTCACTTTTCTTCCTCTCTCCCGTTCTTTCTGACCACTCAGAAGACGAGCCATTACAAGCACCCGCTCACTGGACACAGAATGGCATCCCAGGAACAGGCGAGACGAACCCCACCAACCCGACCTTTCCCAAAGCCGGAACACACCAGGAAAATGTTTCATACAACATTTTGCTGGCCTTGGGTGGCCAAGCTACCATTTATTTTCGCCATGTAAAGGGCTCTCCTTATATATAGCTACACACACATATTTGTAAGTATATGCAAATACTTACATATGTATACGTACTTACATATATATATATATATGCATTTATGTAAACGTCAGTATGAATTATGATTTTTTTTATTAGTATGTGTTCTGCTAGAAGATCATTTCCACTCCTCTCGGTTTTGCTCTCGCTTTCCAAATCCCCATTCAGAGAGAGAGAGAGAGAGAGAGAGAGAGAGAGAGTGAGAGAAACAAAACCAAAAACCCCAAACGACACACGTTTCCAGGGCTGGTTTATTGTTAGAAGCCATACCCGACTCTTGGTTCAGCTCCTTCTCCTCTTGGAGAAATAAAGAGGAGCGCCTTGGCTCATTTGGGAAGGGGAAGCTTTGTCACATTGCTGAGCGCCCACGAAACCCTCAGCGAACAGAAAACAAAGTACCNGGGGTGGGGGGGACGACGACGACGGGACGGGACACCAAACGACAACAAAAGATGCTTCGCATCTCTGGCCGATCATAAATAATGATATAGATGGCAATCGAGGGGCCGGGGTGGAGGCAGTCGGCCATCAACAGCAGTGTGGGATCTCTATGGAGAAAAATAAATAAAGAAGCAAACTCTCCCTGCTCTGCTCGCTGTGAGAGGAGAGTTGAGTATTTACCGCAGCAAATTGAAACAAAGAGGGAAGCAGCCTGGCTCCGGGTACGCACACACCCGCACACACACACACACACGCACTTACTCCAGCCTCTGCTACTGACCTTTGCCTCGAACAGCAATAACTCNAGAGAGAGAGAGAGAGAGTGAGAGAAACAAAACCAAAAACCCCAAACGACACACGTTTCCAGGGCTGGTTTATTGTTAGAAGCCATACCCGACTCTTGGTTCAGCTCCTTCTCCTCTTGGAGAAATAAAGAGGAGCGCCTTGGCTCATTTGGGAAGGGGAAGCTTTGTCACATTGCTGAGCGCCCACGAAACCCTCAGCGAACAGAAAACAAAGTACCACTAAAGCTTCATAAATAAAATGGCAGCACAATCGCACACTCATCGATTTACGGAGCGGCAGAGGCCGAACAAACACCCATAAAACAGCCAACGCGGCCGCCGCCGCACATTCGAGCACGACCCCGACCAAAGAGCTTCCCCCCTGCCCTCGCATCGCTTTCTCCGTCTTCCCCAAATACGTAAATAAGTNACACACACACACACACGCACTTACTCCAGCCTCTGCTACTGACCTTTGCCTCGAACAGCAATAACTCACCACATAAATGAACAATCAACGGAAATACCTTAAAATAAAATCCATCCTTTCTAACGAAGCATCTCGTCCTCTCGGCTCGACAATAACCTTTCCATAAGGAACGAAAGCTGTCAGCGAAATGGCCAGCTCTTGAGAGGACGGTGATGGGGGGTAGGATGAAAAAAAAATAATAGAAAGCAGTGCTTGCTCTGAACAGAAACTGGAAAAGCGTAATCGCAGACGGAGCCAGACCGGGTCTCCACTCCAAATGCCACAATAATGCGCTGTATTATGTGCTCACGTGGTCATACGTCAACTTAAATCCTTTTATTTGAAATAGGGAATCACTGAAGGAACAGGGTTTCTTAGCGCGACCCTTTGCTTTTTAAAGCCTTAACCCAATACGTTAAAGAAGGGGGGGGGGGGGGGGGGGGG
>WAAF01013197.1:340611-356871 GCA_013400475.1 Tricholaema leucomelas | reverse complement strand
GGGGAATCCAGAAGATGCAGATGACTAGGAGGGGACATTGGTTTGATTCTTTTTCCTCCCACACCAATATTTCTTTAGACAAAGACCATTGGAAGGTAAGAGGAGTTCTTATAGTATGGGATTACGCTGCACTTTGATAGTCTAATTAACCGACATTTGCTCCTCAGGCCCGCCACTCTGCTCCACGTCTCATGTCCTCTGCAACCCCCGAAGAAAGCCCAAACCTTAATACTATTATTTCGAGTCCCCTTGTAAATGGGACAATTACCAGCCTTCCCCCCACCCCCAGATGCCTCTATCCTACCATTGTACAGAGCTTGCTCAACACCCACACGCTACATCAGGGCTCCTGTAGAAACTAAAAAGACCTATAATTACCTGACAAAGGCAAAAAAGAGTCTCTTCTAAGAAGCTAGTTGATTTTTATCCTTGTAACACACTTTGAAGAATACACCTTCCTTCACTGGCGTGTCTCTGAATTTCGCAGAATCTTTTGGGACCCTGCTGTTAAACCTGTGCTTACGCATTTCCTATACGGCTGATTTGAGTGATGCAGAAAATTATAGGTTTTTAACTAGGAGGGGGGAAAACCAAAAACGAGGAGGGGGAGCTCTTTGCCTGAGGAAAGAAAAAAAAAACCACACACACACAGAAAACCCCAAAACCAACACAAACCAAAACCAAACCACAAAAACGACCAACCTACAAGAAACCGCAAAGTTGTATGTGGTCCCCAAGCCAGGCAACTTCACCTATGTGCGAACAGACCACATTTTCCCTTTAAGATTGTTTAAGTTGTGCTATTGACACAGTAAGCTAAGCAAACAAACAAACAAACAAAAATTAACTCACATAAGTTTTTTTTTTTTCCTGGAAGGATTAAAAGAAAATCAGATAGTTCAGTCTTTTAACGTGTTCGTAGTTCAGTTTTGTGACTTCATCATTTTGCAGGGTGCTGTGTATCACCTTGCCTTTATTTTTCCACCACCCCTCATGAACTCAAAGAAAAAACCCATCAGCTAACTGCATATCCCATTTACTGTTTCACCTGCACTTCATTGAACGGAATGGAAGGATATTTCTTGATAAAGGTGATCTTTAGTGTTAGGAACAAACCTTGTATCTCCCCTTTTGGGTTGCAGAAGTAGGCCAGTGGAATTTAAACGCATCTGTAACAGTGTACAGTGGTGGACATTGCAACAAAGTCATCATGACATTACAACAGAGGAGGATTATGCAATATTTCATGTAGAACTCAATAAGCTTGTAGCAGGATATACATAATTATCCCCCTCACTAAGAAGTGGCATAAAAATCATAAACCTTTGATAAAGAGAGTGCATTAACCACACACAACATGCCCAAGTATGTAACCACCAGCACGAGTGGTAGCTCCCCAGCCCTTGTACTCAATGTAAACTGAGACTGATATTTACTCGAGATGGATTCACGACTCTTAAACAGACCTCGTGAAAGAAACACGCAGAGAAGTTCTTCTGCAACAATGAAACTGAAATTAATGGAGAATGAAGCAGATGCTGGAAAAAAAAAAAAAAAAAAAAACCAAAAAAAGAGCAAGACTTTCTTGGGGCTGTTGTAAAAAGTTATCGACTGCTTTGTGTCAAAAGCAGAAAGATGGCTTTAGAAGTTACAGTCCTGAGCAAATAGAAACTACAAAAGCAATAAATCACAATCATAAGTCAACTTAAATGCCTTAACGCTAGCTATGGCTATTGGCTTCAAAACCGTGTTTCTATGAACATCTTTATTAGTATTAATGGTCAAGTTAATGCTAAAACTACTGTTTAACAATTAACTTCATGTATGTAGTGGGGAAACTAATTAATTCTTAAGAAAAGTAACTTCTTGACTTGTAAATACCTTCCACAGGGTGTGCTTTGGGAGGACAGATGGGGGAGTCTGCCTAACTTTATGCTGTCCGGGATCGCAGCTGTAAATTATTCCCTTCCGACGATTTTGGAGAAAACTTTCTTTTCTTTAGTATCGTGATTAGGAGTTTTCAAACACGGATGCAAATGAACTCAGGAATAGCAGAAGCTAGATTTCCCCCCACTACTCCATATGTTGCCACATGTTCCTGTTCCTGGATATTCAACATTGTGTTTTATTACCTCGATGATTTGGAGACCCAAAACACGACTTCTAGCAGAAAAATATGGAATTTATCAGTAGGTCTGCTACTGATTTTCCTGGGTTTTATGCATGTGTCTTCTAGCCAAGATGAAATTCCAGGCTCAGTAACAACAAACAGATCTGAGTTTGTAACATGCCTTCATTAAGAGAGAACCTTTGTGCAATCTCTGGCACTAATAGCCTCTCTTAGCATTAATGCTATTAAAAGTTACCTTCAGTATAACTATATCTAGAATTTTTACTGTCTTTCAATCTTACTTTTATGACAGTTGCTAAGATGTAAGCCTATCACTCCCACGTGGAGATGAAATGGCAATCACTGTTCAATTTAAGTATTTATTTCCTCTTTCCTCGCTTCCTCGAAAGACCAGAAATCTGCTGGGACACAGAGCAGTTTACCTACATCTGTGTATTTGGTAAAGTTGGTCTTTGATCATTTCCAAACAGATAAAAGAATAGAGGTTGTGCCCTTACGGGAGAAGTTCTGCTCAGAATCAGATGAGGCTGCCAGTACTAGGTCTGTTCAGGAATCTCAAATATCTCCGTGCGCAGTGGTGTGGGTACATGCCGCCGAAGGAAGGCTCTCTCGTACCGTATTTTCACTTTTAACTTCCTAACACAAGCATGAATAGACCTTCGCAGCGCCTTTTTGTAGTTAAGATTTAAGCAGCCCATTAAGCCAACACAAAGAGCCCTTGTAGTCCAGTAATTTATGGCCGCTGTTAAAAGGTAGTAAAATATACTAATTATACATCAGCGTCCAAAAATAAGCAGGTAGATACAGCACGAATTTAAGACAATTCTCTGTAATCCTTCCCTCTCGGTGGCTAACATAAGCAGATGGTCACTATGAAAAGCATTACACTTCTGCTGCCAAAGAGCCAAGACCATGAAGGAACTCCAAACAACTCTGAACCACCAAACACAGACCTCCGCCTGGTGGAAATCAGACCAGGCCATACAAATACCTGAGACATATTCGCCATTCACTCTGGTGCATGCACTCGAACAAAAATCAGGTTTTGCAGCATCCCCACACGCACTCCATGTTTGCAGGACTGGCTGGGGGACTCCTAAATGAGGAGGCAAACAGACAAGCCCGATAAGCCATTCAACACCGAAATGGCTTCAACCCGCTCTCCCTCGCCTGACGCCTTTGGTTTGGGAAGGAGCTAAGAATGGACAAAGAAATGCTCAACCTCTCTCGCTCCTTCAGATGACTTTGCATCCTTCCTGTCCTCAATGCCTTTATAGAGATGGCGATCACTCAGGTCCCGTACAGTCTTTGTCTGCCCAGACACGCGCATTCACTACCCACGGAAGATGAATTGAGCCATTCCAGGGGAAAAAAAAAAAAAATCCAGCTAGGTTAAATATTTATCACAACAACAAAAATCCCATTTCAGAAGGCTTGTTCTGCATGCAGGTACTAGACAAATGGCTTTCTTACAGCTGCAATCGGCGCAAAAGCAGCTTCCTGGATCTTACCTCCTCCAACAGCGCAGAGTTGGGCTGAGCGCTCCCAGCTTCCACCGCCCCAGCCCAGCGGCTTTTTTTTCGGGGCTCCCTGTAAACAACCAACAAACAGTGCCTTACCGGGGAGTGAAGGGGGAGGTATTTTACTTCTTCATAGGCAACACATGGTTTGCCGGGTACGCTGGGAGAGCCCCTGAGCGGAGCGGGTGGGGATGGAGTGGGAGCGGACTCCCGGCGCGTAGCGTGGGCTCCCACTCGGGTAAGGAGCACGGGGAGCTGAGGAATAGAAGTGCGTGTTCGGGTCGGTGTTGGGTTGTTGGTTTTTTTTTTTTCCCCTTCCCCCCCCCCCCCTCCTCCTTTTTCCTTTTTTTTTTTTTCTTTTTCTTTCCTTAGACAGCTATGCCTTCTGTCTCCAAGTGTTTGGAAATATTGTCATTCCAAACTCTTGTTACATGAATGTCTGCTTTATTTTCCTCTGGGAAACCTTTGTTTAGGATCATTTAATCAAGAACAGACATTAAACACAAGTCGTGGTGTTCATCTTTGCTGAATAAAAAGCGGAAAGGGTTCCAGTTTAAAAGCAGGGCATATTGTGGTTGGGCTTTTATTCAAACAGTTAGCCGGGGCCCAATCCTGCCACCACCAGCGAAATAAGAAACTAACAACTGACCTCACTGATGCGAGATCGGGCCCAGAGCCTTTTTTTTTTTGTTTTTCGGTGCCTTTTTTTTTTTAAACACAAATAAACAAACAAGCAAAAAAACCCAAACAACCTCACACTGAAACTCGTTGAAAGAAAAAAAAAAAAAAAAAAAAAAAAAAAAAAAAAAANNAAAAAAAAAAAAAAAAAAAAAAAAGGACGGCTTCTATTCCCCTAAAACAAACAATAATACACAACCCGAAAAGACAATAGATTATTCTCATGCCACTTACTGAATCACGTTTACCATACGCATTAGTCAGATATAATAATGTACCCCCCGTATTCATTCTCGCTAATAAAAAACATCTAACGCATCTTAAAATTGTCAGTAAATGTAAATGCTAATAATTAAATAACGCAGTTCTTGCAGAAGGGTGTCATCTGAGCCTTGGAAATATTAAGTCTGTCTTGGGAGAACTTTTCTAGCAGAGACTTTGCTTTGGTAATTTAGTAGTTCTATAATTACGCTAATAATTTTAAATTTGGTCTTGAACTCCAGTCTACATAAAATCATGCAATAATAGCCCACTAAGCTGTTTATTGCCGTCTCATAAATTTGAGAGCGCTGACTGGCAAACACAAAAGAAACCTAAGTTCAGTCTGCAAGCGCAGAGTCCGGGCTCTGCTGCCTGGAGTTACTCTTTACCTTTCTTTCCACTCGGCCTCAGCACAGAGGGAAACCCTTGGCATATTAAGCTCGAAGTCATACCTTAGCCGTTTTGATCCCTAATCAATAGTCATGTTACAAACGGCAATAATAATCGATCAAGAGTGTGGTGACTGGATTGCCCCACTCGTGTTAAATACAGAGCGTGTATCTGAAAACGGTGCCAGCTACTTTTAGTTATTTATTTTGGAGCTATTAAGTCACGTCAACATATTTTATACTGCCACAGTCCTTTAAACTATACTGCTTCTTGAAAGAGTTGCTAAGTAGCAATAAAGCACTTTACAAACGCTATGACTTTTTTTTTTTTTGTTTTAAATTTGTTATCCCAAACTCTAATATTCATTGCGGCACTTTAAGTTCGTACATAAATCGTTCAGACTAATGAGTCATAGAGAAATTCGCCCATGACTTTTCCTTTACAATGCTCACTGCCTTTCCATTGCTTTTTTGGCCCTGCATTAGGAGATGGTGATTTATTAGCGCCAGGAAAATTGAACAAAGCAGGTCCTCCTGCACTGTGGCACCCAGCCTTCCACAGTGTGAATTAGAACATTATCAAATGTGTTTGCCTCGGTAACACTTAATCACCAAAAGCAGTAATGTGACCACAAGGCAGCTAAAACAAAGATTTAATATTTCTAAATATTAAACTTGTTAAGCAAATGCTCAGCAGACAAAGCAAGCACAAACAATTAAAGTCATCAAGCTAGAAACACACACTACCTACTTACCAACACAGACCCTACTGCTTGCTTAAGAAGTTTAGAATCTTTCAAGATAAATCAGGTGGGCATTTTTTTAAAAGGGAAAAAGGAAAATAAAATAAAATAAAACCAAACTCCAGTAATAAGGAGTTGAGTTTCACTTCTGCGAGAATCACTCCTAGTGAGGACTGACGGCCACAGATCCATTCCTGACTATCTGCATTAATTATTTAATGAGTCACGTGACCCTAAAGATTAAAATTTCAATATCTCCCCAGAACAGACGCAACACCTTTATCTGAGAGAGCAGGGATCCTCGTGCTTATGTCCCCTAATCTTTGCTGGCTTTGACAGCTCCTCAGCTTCTAGGGAGAGCGTTTGGGCATTAATAATATGATTTGCTCTTTACAGAGAGATGGGGCAGCTTACACTCACCACTCATTCCCCCCCCTCCCCAAATTAGACAGTTGAATCCATATTCCCATTGTCTGCAGCTCCGGGCGCTGCTGGCAGGGGAACGAACAGGGGAGCATGAGGGGCGGCATCACCCGGGCTGCCCTCCAAGGGTCAGTACTGCTTGTCTTCGGGCCCGGGCGGAGCTAGGAGGGCTGCCCGGGGCCGGGGGGAGGAGGCCACGGAACTTCCTCTGCTCACGCCGGGAGCTCCGGCCCCACCGGGACCTGCTTGGGCCCCCGCACAAAGGTGGAAGGGACGGCCCCAGGGCGACCCCCGGGGGTTCTACCCTGCACGTCGCGTTCCGGACAGGCCGTGAGGCTCCCGTCTCGGAAGGAGCCTCCGCCTTCCCGGGGCCGCAACGTGCGGGGTCCGCCGAGACCGCGGAGATGTGGGTAGGGACCCCAGTGCGGGGCGGGGAGGGGAATTGGAGAAGAACTGGAGGGGCTGGAGTTTCACGGCAAGCTTGTCATGATCTCTGCCTGTGTGAGGGCTCCCCCATCCCTTCTTAGTTTACAAACACTGGGCAAGAAGGCCACGGGATGGCAAGAGCCCTCAAGGAAAAAAAAAACGTCTCAGCACTGTGTAATCTTCCAATGCAGAGTGGCTTTGGTTTTTAAATACCACAAGACGCTTACCACAGCTCAGTTCCTCGTGTAATAAAACACCAGGTATAGCAAAAACTTACAGGCGACACGAGGAGCAGGGGGGGGATCTTGGAAAAGGAGCATTTTTCTCGGTAGGTGGAGGAGCGGTGGGTAGGGGGGTTTACGCCGTGGCGTTCCCTGCGGCCAGCAAATTGACTCTAAGGTGATTTAGCCTTTCTTTGAAATATTGACAAACTTCCAGTTGCAGGGTTTTGAGCCGCGCTCGCCTTTGTGGCTGGAGCAGATAAATTCTTGTGTGAGAGACACCAGGAGAGGGAGAGAGAGGGAAGGGGAGAAAGAAACATTTAGGTCCAAGTGCCGGATTAAAAAGAATACTGTCTTTAAAGGTCAAGGGTTTGAGGGGTCAGTCTGCTCGTCTAAAAAAAACAATTAATGGGATAGAAAATTTGTCCTCTCGGTGAACTCCCGGTTGCCTTAGCAAAGGGAGCACAATGCGAGAATTTAAACTGGACGGTGTAATTTTTGAAGTTATTGTAAAGACTGGCGGTATGGGATGGGGAGCAGAAGGCTCCCAACCCGGGAGCAGCGCCCCACTCTCATCACAGGCAAAGGGGGAAGGGGGAGGGGGGGAAGAAAATTTACCTTAAATGACGATAATCTGCCATGGGGTATTTTGCAGCCCGCCGTTCAATTTCCAGTAAGAGAATGTACATTTTTTTAGCAGACAGCCAAGATGTTGTGTCTTTACACATGATCACTTTTTTCCCCCCTTTTTTTCTTTCTTTTTTTTCCTAGGAAAATCCTTTGCGTCTTCACAGACTTTTCCAAGAGAATGCCTTTCAGAACCGCTGTTGAATTACAAAGAAGTATTTATTGTAAGAAGTGATTAATGATTCTCTCTAAAATTGCTATTTGCAGCGTGATTTCATTTCTCTTTACAATGGGAGAAAAACAGGTTTATACACATAGGCTGCACATAAAGAAACCCTGCATCGCCAGTTAATACATTTCAGCTGGAGTTTTGCTCAGTTGTTCTAATTTTGGATCTAAATATATTGAGGGGTTCTCAAGGAATAAACCACAGTTATACTCTAGTGGAGAGTAGTTACCTCACTCCTAGCTGTATTTTTTCTCCCTCTATAAGGAGGCTGATGGTAACTCGGGATTTAGTAAGTAGGCATATGTGAGTGGAAGAGGTATTTCAAAGCCTGCTCCTTGACCAGGTTTGGACATAGCAGTGTTTGCTGAGGACATTTACAGCTGCCACCTCTCTGATGCTGAATGTGCTCTGCAAGTGGCATTTCACATTTTTCTCTGCTACGATCCATGTTCCATGGGGAGGCAGGGATGCTGGCAAGAGAGTTGGGGCCTAGTGCTACCTCACTCAGGGACTGGTGATGCGCACAATCCCCACAGCCTCACTCCCACGAAAAGAAGCATGGATTCCAAAAATCACTCTCGCATGTGTTTGGGTAAGTAAGCAAGTAAGTCCTGGCCTTCAGCCTGTCCCTGGAAGATTTACTGGCACTTGAGCTTCCTTCCAAGGCTTACCCTACCCTGATCAGTGACACCCTTTGGTGTAGAATCCCTGAACAAGGCTTCCTGTTAGCAACTCTGCTTTGTCTGAGCTTCTTAGCTGCCTTGAAGCAGTGAGATGCACAGCCTTGATCTGGCACCACTTGAACCCCATTTTACTACAGTCATTTCAACAGTCTAGGTCAAATAAACCTCTTGACATGTACCAAAATCCGTGTTTCTGCAGAGGCTTTCTCAACACATTTCAAAATAGTCTTAAAGAGAAAATAAAAGGAAATAGAAATAGAAAAGGGAGCTTGAAGAGATTGTAGGTTGCTGCCCATGTATTCTCTTTCAGAAGTGCTAGGCAATTGCGAAATGATAACAGGGCGAAAATGTGTAAATAAATCACAAGTGGCTAAAGATTTAAAGTGTTATCACGCAGAGCATGTGTGACTTCTCCTCCAGCAAAACCCGTCCTGGGAGCTTATTGGTTTCTAGTAGAAGCAGAGTTTCTCTGTAAGGTATCTGAAAAGAGTCTTGCAGACATTGATGACAGCCTGGCTGATTCTGCCATAGGTCCGCTGAAGCGAACGCCATTCACCTACACAATGAAGCAAAACATTTCCTCCTGCAGCAGTCCTAATTTTTTTTCCTATTCAGGCAATCAGGAATCAGGATCTTTTCCCCTATATTTAAAGCAATCATTACCTTACCGACAAGACGACTACAAGTTAAAACAATAAGTTAAAATGTTGGTTTCCATTCCTGGTGCAAACACCAGCCAAGTACAAGGTGGATGAAACAGCACTGAGTGGATTTGTGTTTCAAACGTTTAATTCTTTTGTACAGAATAATCTTTTATTACCAGCATTTGGCACCGTTATACATTACACCAAAAATCCACAAATTTTACATGGACCCAAACGATTTAGACTGTGCCAGATATGAAGACATTAACAGCCTTTATAGCAATATTTCTTTAAATAAATGCAATAGGGAATGTGGAGAAAAAACTAATAGAACACAGCTACCGCGGGGTCTACACTTAAAACCAGTTAAATTACCTTTGATACATAAAATGTTTTCCTTTAGCGTAAAGGGGGACATTTTTCATAAGTCTTTAACCTCCCCTGGACGTGAACTTTCTGTCTCCCGTGTTGGTCGTGCATACACAGACGGGAATCCACAAACACGCCATGGAACAGCACTATTCAAGTCAATGCCTTACACAAGTGTCTTACGAGGTCTTTGCTTTGTTTTAACCGTCTTTTATTTTAAAAGTGTTCTCAAACAAAATAAAAAACGAACAAAAAAATAAAGGTCCGTCTTAGGTACAGAGAACTCGTCTGTAACAACATCCAGCCCTCTCTTACATCGAGGGCAAGAAAGCGTTTCCATAAATAGAAAAAAAATGATGGGCATGAAACCATTATCTATATACAATGTAGACAATCGTCCGGCTTTTGGTTTAAACATGTGCCCGTTCTTGGGCACGTCTCGTCTTCTTCTCCTGCTCCTGTTTTGTTTTACACAGTTGTTTGGTCCAAATGGCCAGCCTCCACCATGGGGCAGCTGGAAAACCCCCATAGATAGGTAAATATATATATATAAACAAAGAAACAATCAACAAACCCGTATTTATAGAGCGGTTGCACTGGGTGTAGCCCCATCCAGAGGATGGGAATGGCCCTGTGTCTGTGCTTTGGACTGCTGGCTCATTGTGGACTGGTTTGAGGAGCGCATCTTTGTGTTAGGCAGTTTATGGTCTTTCTTCCACTTCATGCGTCTGTTCTGGAACCAGATTTTGACCTGGCGCTCGGAGAGGCAAAGGGTGTGCGCGATCTCGATGCGTCGCCTTCTGGTCAGGTAGCGGTTGAAGTGGAACTCCTTCTCCAGCTCCAGGACCTGCTGTCTGGTATAGGCAGTGCGAGACCTCTTGGGCTCCCCTCCATTGTAATTGGGATTGACTGAACGTGCACACACAGGCACACAAACACACGCAGAGGGGAAAGAAAGGGGGGGAGTGGGGGGAAAGCGATGGAACATAATCATTATATAATAACTTGACACCAGGTTCACATAAGATACATAAGACGGCAAGAAAAATTGTTTCGCAGCCTATCGAAAGTGGGGACAATCGAGGAGCAATAAAAAATGGTGATGGGCATTTGGGTTAGAAGAAAAGCTTCAAAGACACATGGCCCAGAGCCACTGCAGGGCAATTAAATTTATGGGGGCTATAATTACTGCCCTAACAGTTTGGCGTCTCGTAAATCTTTTGATAAAGGACCCCGGATACAAAAGGTTTCTCACTTTTCTTTTCTTTTNTTTCCGTTCTCTGCAAGCGCATCCCCACCTCCCCCTGGCAAGGGCAACTCACCCGTGCTCACATGGATCTTCTTCATCCAGGGGTAGACCACTGGCTCCTTTCCCTTCAGCCCGGGCAGGGTCTTGTCAGCCAGCAGCGGGCAACCGGGCCCGGTGCCCGCCCCGGCGGCTGGGACCGCTTCGCAGCGGCGCTGCAGGGCATGGCCTGGTAGCAGGGGTTGTGGTGGGCCGGGGTGGCCCTTGGCGGGCGGCGGCGGCGAGGCGCCCGGGGGCGGCTGCTCGGGGCCCGGGGCGGCACTGCCGGCGCTGCTGTAGCTGTAGGGAGCTTGGGGATAGGAGGGTGCCTGTGCCTGGTAAAGCGTCTCGGGAGGCGGTCCCGGCGGCCCCGGGGGCGCCGCGGGAGCCTGGTAGCCCGGTTCCCGGCGCGGCCGCGGGAAGTATTCGGGCAGCGCCGGGCCCGGGTGCGCGGTGTGCAGGTGCGGCGGCGGCGGCGGCGGGGCGTGCGGGTGCGGGTGGTGCGGGTGGTAGCTGGCGGAGCTGCCGGTGCTGCCGCTGTGCTGCGTGTACTCCTCGCAGGGAGGGAATTTGGGCTCGATGTAGTTGGAGTTTATCAAAAACGAACTCATGGTCATTAATTTGTGAAGTGCAAAAATACTAATTTTTCTCGCGTTGTCGTTTTTCTGGGCTCGGCGAGGCCCCTCCCCTTCCCCCCCTCCCTCTCCTCCCTCCCTCTCCCCCTCCCGCTACTGTCAAGTGCTCCTCGCTGCCAAAGTTTAGGCCTCCAGCTTCCCCCTCCCCGCCGCACTCCCCTCCCTTCCTCTCTTCCCACCCCTGGAGCGCCTACAACACACACAACACACACCCGCGCCCCCCGCCACCCCGCCACCACCTGACCGCCTGCGCCAATTACCGCGCGGGGCCGCGGACCCCGGATCAGGAAATGGAAGGCGGGCGAGCGGTCGCGGGGCAGCTCCGCGGCAGAGGACCCACCGTGGGGCCCGCTCCCGGGGACAGCTGCCGACGCGCCTCCTGCCCGAGCCACGGCTTGTAGACCACAGAGTGCCCGGTCGGGAGATGCCGGACGCTCACGTCCGCTCCTCACCAGCATCCCCGGCCCTTCGAGCCGCGTCCGGCGGTCGCGGTGTCAAGCGAGATAAAACTGATCCAGCTCTGACAGTCTTTTTCCCCCCGCCCCCACCTCCAGCACTTTTTGTTCCTACGTTCCTCCACTGAACGGGGGGGAGGGGGTGAAGCGGGAAGCGGAGCGAGGAAGCGGAGCGCAGTCCGACTGCATTATTCAGAGGGAGGCAGGCATTGCACAAGGCGTTGCACAATCCAGTTAAACAAGTCCATCTCCAAGTGCCTGAAGCCAGGGTTGCGCACAGGCAGAGGGCGGCGGCTGCTGCTGGGTACAAGCCACCGGCAGCCCTCGGGGTCTGGCCCCCAGCGCCCCGCCGCTGCGGACCACGGCCGGCAACTCAGGGCTTAGCCCTCGGCACATTTGAAGCCGTGATGACTGGAGGAATAAGTGAAAAGTTAGTATGCAGTTGGTAGGGAGGCCGAGGAGGGTCCTCGAGTGGCGCGCGGGATGCGATGGCTCTACTGAGCCTGAGAATAACGGGGAGGAGCGGGGACAGAGAGCCGGGGAAAGACGGACACAGCCGTATCTAATACTTCCTACTGGCGTTCGCAAGGTTCTCTGCGAGCTTCCCGCCCCTCTGGGAAACAGTTTCAAAACTACGAATTTAAGTCCGTGGTATTGGTATGCCTCGTCTTGAGCTTATTTCTTATTTTTTCTGTTCCACGAGAAATTCTTAGAGCCTTCGCAGAAGTCACTGACAAACCCTGGAGTAGGAGGGAGAGGGCACTCGGCCACTTTTGCCTTGCTAAAGCTGGGACTGTTAACGAAAATTTGCAGCTCAGAGAGAAAGGGGACAACGGCCCTGACCTTAGGTAATTGAAATTTGATGGTTAAACTAATTGCAGCCTTATTCTAAGGGGAAAAAACAATCCAAACAAACAAACAAACCCCCACAAAACCAAAACCAACCCCACCCACTTAAGTGGATGTCAAAGAATCTGGTACCCTCGGAGTTAGAAGAGAACTTTTATGATCATTTTTTTTCTCCATTTCAGGAAAGCATATAAACATATACAAATGTTTGCCGCACCCTTCGAGAGTATAATTGCTGAGTGGGTAATCTCATCTGCTGCTATGGGAAAATACATCTAATATATCAAGCGTAAATAAGATACATTTTAGAACTCGCCCTCCTAAAGATATTACATTAACAGTTGCCCTGGTTTAAATCCAGATTATTGTCTTTTGCAGTTTTATAGATAATGGATACATGCAATAAAATTCTATTTGAATATATATTCTATCTAACAAGACACACATAGTATCGATTTATATTTTATCCACACACACAAGCACGCACATTGCAGGCGGCTTGCAATATGTTAGAACATTTCCAGCACTCGGCTATACTGGAGTACTTATCTAAACAATCACTCATTTCCTCCTCCTATCGAATGTCTAATTTGTAAAGAGAGTTAAAACACATTTACTTACTCATTTCCAACATCACCTCTATGGAACTCTTTAACTGGGGTAATAGATAAGTTTCTCTATTTACTCTGCATATAGAGGAAATGCGGTTAAGCACACGCACACAGAGCCGCAACTGTTCAACAGCACACATTTGACAGGAAAGAGGAGACTGTTTTATTTATATTTTTTTAAAAAGAGGAATAAATTTTAAAATATTTTTAAAAGCAAAACAACTGAAACCTATGTTGTAAAAAAAATAGAGCTGCCACCTACATAACTGTAAAAAAATAAAAGGTTGCCAAAGCCCACCACAATCAGAAAGCAGTTTCCCGGCACAAAGAAACACATGCACACATACAGACACATATATACAAATACCTGCCGGCCAGCACCAGAAGAGTTACACTGGGTTCTCGTAAATATTATCCTCGGCATAAGTCCTGAGACACAATGGACAGAGCACTACAGCGGGGTGCCCTGCTCCCAAGCCTTGATAAAACACAACGGAAAGTGGTGTCTCGATTTGAGAGCTCAGCGCTATATTGGGCTAGTTGATCGTGCTCTGTTTTGTATTATTTGTGATTAGATCTCAAAGTATACCTGTTTCGCTACACCTCGTTCTGCTGGCACTCAGTTACAGCAAGAAGGATGCAATTTTGTATACCACTGTAAATCTGCAAGGTGACCTGAGCTGCTCAGATGAAGTCTGTTTTTTTTTTTTCGTGTGGTTCTATTAGTCTGCGAAGATGTGCTGAGGCAGGACCTCCAAAAGGCCTGTTCCATGTCTTTGTGGTTTTGTTATCATAAACAAGAACTCAGCCAAGACCACCAAGTGTTATCTTGCACACGGCCATTTCGACATTTTACTGCAAGATTTATGGCTGTAATAAACAATCTCCGAAACCTTTTTTTCCCTCGATACTTCCCTTTAACCAACTTGTAGCATCATCCTAAGATCTCAAAGAAAAGGAGAAGAAAAAATAGGCCAGATNACAAAAAAAAAAAAAAAAAAAAAAAAAGGACCAAAGGCTCGATTTCACTGGAGAAGGAAACTTTAATCACTTAATAAAGGAGCAAAAGTTTCTTGGACAAGGATGGCTTAGGAGGAGGAGATGGGTGCCTCACAGGAATTAAGTTGAGAGGAAGAGAGACAATTTTCATGCACCAAGAAGAGGCAAACGCATACATACCCAAAGAGGGGAGGAAAGAGAGATCTCCCTTTTTCTTGTGAAACAAGCAGTCACTCCTGCTACCCTCCACATGCGCAGCTAAAACGTAATTATTCCAAAATAATAATAAAAAAATAATAAAAGCGAGGCTAGTAATAGTAATAATAATAATTCGAGTCAACCTTAGCTGTGCCCAGGCATCCTCCACCAAGAGCAGTAGAAGGAAGAATCGCACTGGCAGCCTGGTTTGAATTTGATTTAAACCATTTTGAATATGTTTAGCCCCAGCTTTCTCTCTTGAATGCGAAGCTGTCCCAAGTTTCAAAGTGACCGAAAAGTGACACCGTGTGCATTTTGTTTCTTATTAATCTTACACATTGACAGTCTTTGTTAAATAACAAGGCGTGCCCTTCACCAGGCGACATTTTCATATTTGTTAGACGCGGTGACCTGAAGTTCACCTCGGCCTTGGACTTAGTTTTTCTAAAAGGTCTATAACAGTGTCTTTTAGATAGCAGGGTGCTTTGCCCAGGTCACTACTTCTAAGGGAAAATTAAGAAAAAATCGCGGGAAAATGTAAACGTTATGGAATGTATGGACTGTATTCCATCCTTTGTTCCTGGGAATGACAGAGCCTCGAGGTTGATCCTGCCTCCGCGTGCGGGAGCGCGCTTTTCCAGCCCCTCGCTGCCTGGGCACTGCTAGGGGTTTTGCCCCAAGTTCAGCGTTTAGCAAAAGCGTGGATTTATCCGGCACTGGGCCTCCTCTCAACAACCAGATGATTGGCAGAATTTTCTCCCTCTATCCTGGAGCGGTTAAATAAACAGATGTAAAATGTGATTTGTGCCCGGATTTTAAATGCCAGAGAGCAGTGTGCTGGATGCAGAGAATGTAAGGATAGAAAGAGTTCGTCTTAGATTATTAATTGTTCTCCTCTAGGTTGTTTTGGTTTTGTTTTGTTGTTTGTTTGTTGTTTTTTTTTTTAAATTTAAACAACAATCCGGAATGGTCAATATTTATAGAAGTCACAATTCCAGCGGTTTCCCTGATCATTTATTTATTTATTTATTTAAAGATAGACTGAAAATATGGAATTCGAGACACTAATTGTTTTGGTGAGAAGGCAAATGAATTTCAATCACCTAATCTTGAGCAAGTCAATTACAGCAACAGCTTTCGTTCTGGTTATATGAAAGACGCATTGTTAGTCTTAGAAACAGTCTGCCTTGAATTCTCCAACCACGCTGGCTACGATTTTGAGCTTTTTAACATCCTTGACTCTTACATCAAATAAATACTCTGGATGTGAAAGGTTATATACTATCCCCAGAGAGGATAGGCTCCCCAAACGTGCAATGCCAGGTCTCGGTACAAGTGAGCAGTAGGAGCAACTTGTGAACAAGCCCAACACCCCGAATAAACACTTGCATTACAGGCTTCATCAGGGACATTAGGCAAAATCTCCAATAATCTCTTTGTCTAATCTTAAATCTAGCCTCTCGCATATCTGTTCCCAAGAAATAGCACTCGCTTGCTACGATCCAGCTGTGTCTCAGGCAAATAATTCACACATACCAGCTACACAGAGGCCAGTGTAGCCTTCTGCCTTGGTCGGTGGAATGACAGCAGTGCATAGATGGAAGTGAGATGTACTCTTTCTTGGACTTCCTCATAGCCTTGTCCCCTCCTCCACACATTTTACATCTGTTTATGTGTATTTGAGACTATATTTTTCCTCTTCCATTGACCTCTCATTCTCATAATTTCAGGCTGAATCCGATTTGTAGTTATGACCCACAGAATTAAATGCCCTGAGCAGTATTGGTCAGTTCTTTCCAAACGCTTGTCCGAGGAGCTAAAAATTCGGCACGGAGACGGCACTGGGAACAAAAAATCCCAGCGATGTGGGAATAACTGTCTGCA
>WAAF01013197.1:232448-340585 GCA_013400475.1 Tricholaema leucomelas | reverse complement strand
GGGTGTGGGATTTAAAAATCCGCTAAACTTTTTCTTGGGTACAGTCGATTTGTTGAAGGAAGGGAAACAACTCTCCCTGGTTCCCATTTCTCTGGGAACACTGCTGCCTTGGGTAATTCCAGAAGACTGCAAGATCCATCCAAATCACGGAGCAGCAAAGGGCGCCAGCTTCTCCGCAACATTTTCCATCGGTAGCAAAACACGTCCCTACCACTCCACATTTTAAAGGATCTCCTTCTGACCAAACATGTAATCAGTATTATCTCCAGCATGTCTTGTTTAAGCACAGTTTAGCGGTCACTACAGAAATGGGAATAAAAACAAAGACGCGACTAGGATCGATACACGCATTAATAGCTTCACTACTATCTTATCTTCCTGCCATTTTGCAAAGTGAGGAGGCTTAACACTAATCCTCTTAAAACAAGTTATTATATAGTAAACAGGAGTGAAACATTTTGCTACCTGACTCTCGGAGGAGGCAGCATCTTCGACTACTATGGGAGCAACACTCGCGTTTACCTGCCGCTGCTGAACCCGAGATATTCAGACGCAAATGTGGTCGATAATTCAAGATGAAATACAACGTGTATTACTCTTGAAAAGAGGAATTTTCTATCCTTTCCTCGGTAATTGAGGTCATTCAGCCAGCAGGGTTCACCTGGAGTCCATACTGTGATACACACGTAACTCAAAGCTATTTTATCTTTTGTGCTGATAGTCAAGATCTCGGCTATAACATTGACATCAAACTCTGTCTAGGCGAATGACTAAGAGTGGTGCAAAACGTAAACTTTTGACCCTCAACTTTTTGACCCGCAGTTGTAACGCCCTTAACCACAAAGATATACAAAAGCTATGCAGCTTCTTTTAGGAGTAAGAGACTCGCACTGTTTGTTTCAATAGTTCTGCCGTTTCCCCCAGCTTTCTAAGCCTTTTTTTTTTCCTTTCCCTATTAAGAAATCGGATACTTTTGCATTTTTAATTATTACCTTTATTTCTCTCTCTCTCTCTCTCTTTTTTTTTTCCTCTTTTATCTCGCATCTTTGCAAAGTGCTATTAGATCAGCTCGCACAGCCTTTCGCCAGCGTTGGAAGAAAGCCTGTTACTCAAAGGCGCTATATGGTTACAAATGCAGGTGAAATGCTGGGTAAGTTGTGGGTATGAGGCTGGAAGGAACGTAGCGACGAGCGTTGGGGGGAAAGATGCAGCTCTCTGCTGCGAGGGTCTTAGTCATTTCTCCTTGATTTAAACATAAAGAAACAACTCTAATTGTTTGCGAAGCCTTGTCTAGGCAAACGAGTTGACTGTGAACTTGGTCTAAAGCGAGCTCTGCTGGTGATTCCTAGGGTGTGCAGATTTATCTTTTCTGCATTTACTTAACCTGGCAGTGAACTGCACGGGCTGCCATTTGTTATCCAGAGACAGACTTCACCTCAAGCAAGGACTGTTCCACAAAATTGCAATAATTACCCAATAACCTTCATAGCAAATATTATTATTGAAAAGACATTTTTTTGGGGAGGGGATATAGGAAGTATTCCTTATGCGTGCTATAAAACGAAATCCTTGCAAGTTTTACACGTTCTCTGTGTCAGACTTGATATTGTTGGTGCGTGTAGCTACTGGAACATGTGACCGCGATGGTCCATGAGTATTTGCCTTCCAGAGACATATTAGCGAGGTGCTTTGATTTGAAAGGGATAATATTTTCCAAGATGACCAGGCGGCTGTGAGAGCTGTGTTTTTGCGCTCTAGCTAGAAAATCGGGGAGAATTTAAGGTCAGGCAAGAGAAAGAGATAAGAAAGCAAAGCTATTTCTTAACTTGGTCAGAAGATTTACTTACTTCTGCCATTAATGCGTTAAATATGCATTTGCGAGGAGGGAAAAGGAATTGCTGCAGTTTGAAATCGAAACCTTCTGATCCGCCCCTCCTGATCTGTTCCATTCAATTTCCCATGCAGCAGATTGTAAACCCCTCTATTGTCACCCTTCCACAAATACACACTTTATAAATATAAGAAAATGTCAGAATAATAATTTCCCCTTAATGTTCTGCAATTACGGTGTTTGGAGGGCTTAGACAAGGCGGCAGTTGTAATTTACGGATGACTTTCCACAGGATTGTTACACTTCTGGTTTAGAGAAAGTTATGCCTTGCAAAGTCACTAGTTACACACATTAAGAGAGTTGCCTAATCTTTAATTGGCCTTACGCTTAGACATGACACACTACACTCAAGTATTTCTTTCAAAGGGTTAGGTAAACTGTATTTCAAACTGCAGAACGCCACTTGCCATGCCTAAAGTAAAACAAACCCGCATGCATTAACCCCCCTAATACAGAAGAAAATAAAATGTGTGCAGATAAGGCCTCTCCTGATTCCCAGCTATTATTCTCTATAACAATTTCCCTCGTAAAACAATTAGGACCTGAAAATATTTTGGTAGAGTTTAGAAGTCTCGGGGTGTTTGAATTTCAGATTTCAAAGCGGACTAGAAAATCATAATGTGTTTCTGGGTTTGAATGTCTTCAACTGCCCTGCTTAGGACAGGGCAGGGCCAGAAATATGCAGAAGTTGTCATTTCTAGATAACATTTGTTGGTTGTTGTTAGAAAGTTTCTTGCAGTACAGGCAGGTTTATGTGCTTGTGGATTTGGGGAAATTTTTCTCTTCTGTAGTTCTTGAATCTCTGTATACTGCTTTAGGTGGAATATACTCCAGAAGCCTCATTCAAAAATGTGGAAACAAGCAACAGCAAACCTTTTCACTCTAGACAATGAAAAATTATAATTCGTGATGATATCCAGGTTCCTAAATTATTATTTAAACGGGTGTGTGTGTGTGTGTGTCTGTATAGCCAGCAGATAATTCAAATAATGCAGTGTTGTTGAATGGTGAGTAACATCAAACTGATCGTGTCTGGTACCATTCCTGTTTTCAAGTGAAAGATTTTCCTTGGAAAAGGACCCATATATAAATGAAGCCCAAACTTTCAAAGGGTTTTCATGCCTTTGCCTCAAACTATAAAATTTTATGGCATAGAGTATAATACACACCTATCGTATATAACTTTCTGCTATTCCTATTGACAAAAGTGTGACAGCTAGTGTGCTATAAAATCCCCAGCTGTTTATTATGGAAATTATTTTCAAATGTGCATTTGGATATGCACTTTTAAAGCCTTTCCTTTTTATTTTTTTCCTTTTTTTTTTTTTTTCCTTTTTCTTTCTTTCCCCACCCCCATCCCCTTTTTAATGTGAAATATATGCATATGTGTATGTTTAGTGTTCCTAGGAAGGGTACACAAAGGCTTCAGACTCCATTTATCTTACACAGGAGGTTGACTTTAAATATTAAATATTTGTAAAACTGTGAGATCTTTGAACTGAGTCAACCTTATATACTAACATTTCTTTAACATTAAAGGCAAGTAAATATAAAATAGGAATCAGTCAGCAAGCCACAGTCCTTGCAGAGGTACACAACAAGCTCGCCCTCCTGTACACCTCTGTCTTTTTCTGATTTCTGCTTGCAGTAGCAGATACAGCCTAAACCACAGGATTCAAACGGGATAGCACTAGCAAAATAAAATAAAGCTCATCTCCCATTTAGCATTCAACCACCGTGTTCTTTTGCAAACCTGATTTTATGACACATGAAGGAAAACAATAAGATCTGCTGAAGTCCTGCTACTCCAAACCTGTGCAGAGTAAGAGATACTCACAACTGATTTGGAGATAAATATCTATCTAGATTATATAGATGTTCAAGTGTATTTTATATGCAATTCTCAAATCTCTTCTCTAGCCTGTGACTGGATCTTGGTCTACACTCCTCTGAGATCACTCGCTTAAGTTACAGCTCTGAGGATAAGGATCAGGCCTTAATGCTACCCAGGGAGAGACAGAGTTCCTTTCACCCTTTCATTCAAGTCCTGGAAATTCAAAGACTAAAGTTAAATCCGGCCATAAAGTTTATTGCTGAGTAATCACACTCTAGTGAGAACAGTCCACTTAAATAAAAAGAATGTTGAAGTAAACACGCAGCTGGGGCCTACCCCACAATGGCAGCCAGCAATATAAGGCAGAGAAGGAGAACAGAGCTAGGGGGATATTTACAATCTTCAATAAACCAAGCCAGTATTTCATAATTTGCAGCACTCTAATGACCTGTAGTCTCTTGTATTAATGCTACAAGTTACAGTCAATTGGTTCGTTTAAAAAAACAACAAAAAAAAAGATCACGAGAACACATATATATATATACACACATACACACTCTCTGTATACAAAAATATACCACTATTAAACACACATATGTGTGTGCACAGCTTTCTGCAGGCATACTGATTGATTTTTACATGCATGCACACACACGTCACTTAAACATCTTTCTACTTATGTAATTACATAGAAGATCTGGAAGAAGTTACAGCATCGTTATCAGCGCGCATCCCCAAAGCACACCACACACTCATAGATGGACATACACAGAGCTAAACTTTATGAGCAACCCAATGCAGAAAGTAGGAATCCTAAGCATTTCCGTACAGTTTGTACCATTTTAATACTAGCTCTGATGTGCAGCATATTTCAACAATCCAAATATTATTGCCATATCAGCACACCTCCAACTCTATCATGCCTACAGAAGACACTGCCCAGATAATATCAAACCCTATCTATTTTTATTTCCCCCTTTTTTTTAAATCGCCTGCAGTAACTACTCTGCTAAACAAAACCTCTCAAACTTGGAGAGTCTATTGGAGCAAAGGAAGTAATTATCTTCTGCGGTAGTCAAAGTGATTAAAGCTAGGCCCCAAAATCCATCTCTGCCAAAGTCGCTTATTGTGGTTTACTTTGATTTGATCGTTAAACTAGAGAGCTATCTGCTGCGAGTGAAGGGATGGGGGGGATTTGCAGCGCAACCTGGATCATTACTGGTTGATCCTGCCTCTCGGGCTCGGTGGGACCGTCCTGAAAAGCCCCAGGCGGAGAGGAAGGGAAAAAGAAAGAGAAAGACAGAAAGAGAGAAAGAGAATGAAAGAGAGAGAGAGAGAGGCAGCGAGAGCGAGCAGGAGCCTCGACTTTCCCACTGTACAAATAAACTTTAAGGAACTTGTGCACGAAACTTACCTTTGACTTGCAAGGAGTCATTTTTCATACAGTATTGAGAACTTGTGGTTTGGATACTTCTGTCCCTAAACCTGACAATTTGAATGGCCAGGAGGCACACGTAGCCTGCAAAAGAGTCAAATGAAGTCCAGCGTCAGTGAGATTATATGTTATGTGGTATATAATGTTGGATGTCAACTCCCCAAAACCATAAAACTTACTTTAATGGCACCACGTGACTTTTTATAGCCAGTGAGCCTATCTGTCTGTGCTATGGATGATTTTACGATCTAATTCATAGACAAAACCCTATTCATTTGGCACCCAAATGTCATATAGCCGGAACTGGGGCTTATAAAGTTTACTGTTTTATAACTTTTAAGGGAAGGCATCAATGTAACCAGTCAGTAAATGTGCAAATCTGTAGTTGCTCTTAGAAGCTCAGAAGAGTTAACCATTCAAGCTCTGATGGGGTAAGTAACATTACGTTTATAGAAAACTAATTGTAGCGAAGAAAACCAAAAATTTTTAAAGGGTGAAAAGTGGGAATGTGGCTAGCGAGGTTTACTAAAAGACGCAGAGGGCTCGGACGTGGCTGTCCTGCAAATATACTTAATGAAACCACAGAAGAAACTCTAGAGGGGTGCAAACACCTCTTGGAGCTAGCAGAGTGTTTTAACAAAGCACATGTTTTGTTTTGGTTTGGTTTTCGACCATCAGCAAACAACTAACAGTTGATTCACCCACAAAGGGTGCTAATTGTGGTTCCTACGATGCAGCTTTTCACCTAGCGAGAAACCACTGAGAAGGAACTTATGGGCAAACTTCCAATTAAAAATACTGATAGTGAACCATCGCAGCATCTACCATTTGCAACGTGCAGCAGGAGCCAGGTAAAAATACTACACAGACTGTGCACGTTTCGGTTTTCTTTTTTTTCCCCTTTTTTTTATATATATATTTTTTTTAATTTTGTTTTTCTCTTCTCCCCAAAAGCAAATCAGGAAGCACAACTTCTTGCTTTGCACAAACCAGATCACGAAAACTTTACAATAGAAAGTTTATTTTTTTTGTTGTTGTTGTTGTTGATTTCCAGTCAGGTTTTTTTTCTTAAAAAAAAAATTAAAAAAAAAAAAAAGCTGATCACAGTTTGCTCAAACAGCCAGACTTTGACTATATTTGTAACTTTGTTCACAAAAAACATACATCACAGAAGCTGCGCTTAATAAGAGCCACTTCTAAGAGTTCGTGCAAAGAGTCATATACAAAGGCACAGCAAGGACATACTGCTTGGAATCACAGTTTTCGTCACAGATCCACTATTCACTACACGTAGGACAAGTTCAGTTGATTTCATCATTTCACTTCTACAACAGCATTAATTACACAGGAATTATATAGGTAGTTTGAATAAAAATATTTTTAACAGCTTGGAGCTATACAGACATTAACACTTGACCACACATGCACAGTTAAGCAGGTTGAGTGCAACACATAACATTTGTACTAAACCGGGGGAGGGTTTCTTTCTCTCTCTCCTTTTTTTTAACCTTATTTTTTTGTTCTTTTTTTTTTTCCCCTTAGTTTTGTTTTGTTTTAACAGTTACTTCAAGTAACACAGCTCGCTTCATATAAATAAGTTAAAACATCTATTATTTTTTCAAGACAAAGCCATTCAAGACAAAGAAATGTACGATAAAAGCAGATCTACTTATACACGCGAGAGAATGGTAATAAACAGGCTCATGATTAAAAGATGAATAAGGGCGACAAGAACAGGGTTTCTTCACAGAAGTAACACAAGGAAGTTTTAGAAAGTCAACTTAGTACTGACATGAGACGCAGGGTCAGCTAATACTGCTCAGTACTTTTAATTGATCAAACGCTTAGGGACGGAATGCCCCTCCTGCAGCTGCCATGCTCATACTTTTCAGCTTATTATCCTTTTTCCATTTCATTCTCCTGTTTTGGAACCAGATCTTTATTTGTCTCTCTGAGAGGCAAAGAGCATGTGCTATTTCAATCCTTCTTCTGCGGGTCAGGTATCTATTGAAGTGAAATTCCTTTTCCAGCTCCAGGGTCTGATAGCGGGTGTAAGCAGTCCGAGCCCTTTTCCCTTCTGGTCCCCCTATGTTGTCTGGAAGAGAAAAGTACATGATTTAGATTCTCAGCAGCCACTTGGAGCCCTCGTGTCTTACTGCAGCTACCAGCGACCAAAACCGTTATTCTCAGTCCTGCCTGGTTTTGTTTCTGATTTGGATAAGCGCTCAACAAGTTTCCCCCTCCATCCCCTTTTAGGAAAGTCTTGGGGGAGGAGGATTTGGTGGTCTCGGTAAGTTTTCACTTGGATTTGGCGTTCGATTTTTTTAAATTGAATTTTATTTTGTTTTCTCTGAAGGCTAATCCTCCCCCACCACCTTCCCCCGCCTTCCTCAGATAAGCTGTTTTGGAGGATGCCTCAGCTGCTGGCTCGGTTTTCAGTGATGGGAGAGCAAAGCTGAAGCGTGCAGCCCTTTCCCACGGCAGAGCAGGAGAAGGCTCTGGGAGGCAGCGAGCCTCCGTCTGCTCCCCCAGCACAGAGAGCAGGCAGGGCAGGTACCCGGGGCTGAAAGTTGCTCCGCTTTACCGCGTCCCCCAAGCCCTCTCCCAGAGTTTGGGGCGACTCTCCTCCCCTCCCCCACGGCCTCTCAGCAGTGCAAACTGCCCTTCTCGCCCTCTCCTATTCTCTTTTTAATATGTCTCGGCAAAATAAATGGGGTCAGCCGCACCGTTCCCACTGGAGGATCCCCCTTCCATAGGAAAGCCGGGAGCAGCCTCTGCTGCCGATTCCCTTTCGGGAAGGCTCTTTCTGCTCTCCCGCTGCCCGTCTGGAGCTGGGCCGGCTGCCTTTTTTTTTTTTTTTTTTTTTTTTTTTTTTCCAGGGAAGATGGAGGGGGTTGCGCTTTTTTTTTTTGTGTGGTTTGGTTTGGTTTTGGGGAGCACTCTGCCAGAGAAGGCAGCGTGCTTCGCTGCGAGCAGAGTTGTGCCGTGAACGGAAGCTGCCTGCTCTCACGCCCTCCTCTCCCCCTCTGCCCGACCTTGCTCGGCGCAACCACCCGGTTTACATTAATTCCTCCTTTTCCTCCAGAGAAATAAAGAAAGAACAGGGTATTTGCTTTACCATGACTTATGTGCAGTTTTCGCATCCAGGGGTAGATCTGGGGCTGTGAAGGCTGGGCTGTGCTTTGGTCGGTCGGGGCACTTGCCTGCTCGCTGCTTGCTGGCGTGTCTTCCTCAGTCCCAGACGAGGTGCCAACCCCGTCTCTGCTGATGTGCGTGTTGCTGCTGGAATTGGATGAAGTGCTGGTGGAGTTGGCGAGGGAGTTTTTCACCCCGTGGTGACTCTCGCTGACAGGCGAACCGGCCACGGCGGTGCAGGGCAGAGGGTCAGGGGGAGGCGAGTGGGAAGACGTCGCGGGCTGGTTGTACCTGGGCTCTGTCGAAGCAGAGGTGGTGTTGGCCGGGTAACTGCGGGGTCTCTCATTGGCACCAAAGTGGGTGGAAGCAGAGCGCCCGACGCTGAGATCCATGCCATTGTAGCCGTATCCGTACCTGCCGGAGTGCATGCTGGCGGAGTCCCTGTATTGCTCGCTCACCGAGCTGTGATCTCCATAATTATGTAACTGGTAGTCCGGGCCATTTGGATAGCGACCGCAAAATGAGTTTACAAAATAAGAGCTCATTTGTTTTTTGATATGTGTGCTTGATTTGTGGCTCTTGGTCGTTTTGTGCGTCTATAGCACCCTTGCACAATTTATGATGAATTATGGAAATGACTGGGACATGTACTTGGTTCCCTCCTACGTAGGCACCCAAATATGGGGTACGGCTTCACATCACGTGCTTTTGTTGTCCAGTCGTAAATCCTGCCTGATGACCTCTAGAGGTAAACTCGTGCACTGGTGGGGGAGCTGGGAGGGCGCGGGCGGCCCGGGGCGCGCCGCCGCTGCGCGCCGCCGCCGCCACCACCCGCCCGTCCTCCGGCCTCCAGCGCCACCCGCTGGCGGCACGGGGTATGGCGGCGGCTCGGCGGGGTCGACCCGGGGTGACGGCCCCCGACGGCGGCGCAGAACGGTGCGGAGGAGCGCGGAGCTGAGCTGGGCGCGCCTCCACCACGCCCGCAGCCGCCAGCGGCACGGAGCCGCCGGCGAGGCGGTGGGGCCGGCGCGGCGTGCTCCCGTACCCTGGTCGCTGGAGAGCTTCGCTCTGCTTTGTGCGTGTTTTGTCCTCTCAGCGAGGCTTATTTACACCAGTTCACAAATCCTGTATGATCCATCCTCGGGCGCTGGCAGCGATTGTGTCCCTTTTATATATATGTATGTAGAGAGAGGTTTTTTCTCTCCCTTTTTTTTTCTCGTGCCGGAGGTTTTGAGAAGCGGTCGGGTCCTGCCGATGTGAAATGGCAGGTACCTATGACAGATAAATACCATGCAGCGTTTTTCCAACTAAGGGGTCAAATTCCAGGCGGGTTTATGGCCGCCGTTATTTTTCTGCCTCTCGGGGCGGGGGGGAAATCAAAACAAAAGAAACAAAACCTGTAAATGCAGCGGTGGCCATTTTGCATTAGTATTTTCCATATTTGGCTTTTAAAATATTTAGGGGGTAGCCCAAAATGCGCTGCTTTCCAGAGAGAAGAGCCTCGATGCATATACAAGTGCTTTTGTACACAGCTTCACACGCACACTAACGCACACACAATATAATATATAGAGATATAATGTATATATTAATCAATATTTTTGCTACGCTTATTTTACTTAGACAGAACTCGAAGTGAAAGCATTTTATGGCAGCCACTTTCCCTTGGAGTATCTATTTATTTTTTCCAGTGCTAAAAAACATTAATGTGAGTTAAGATACCACAAAAGCGAGGAAGACGATCCCCGAGTTACTATGACAGACACTTTTCTTTTACCGAAACAAAACAAACAAGAAGAAAGATACTTAAATAAATAAATAAAGATGAACCCAAGCCCCAAGAAACGCAGTTCATAATTCAAAGCCTCTTCAGTGTAGAGCTGAGCTCATTGAAATCTCAGTGTAAGCTTAACAAAACCACAGAAATTCACCCTCCACGAAACCTCTTCCCTCACTTCCTCTGAAATTTAATGTGAAGTTTTTACTTTAATACTAATAGTGCAGATTAGGCAGTTTAGCGGCGTTTTAAAATTCTCCCTACAGTTCACCTTCGTTTTAACTGCAAGATTATACCTACGGGTTTATACAAGAATGTTTTAAAATAACGTGGGTTTTTTTTTTCTTTTGCTATTCAAATATCTCATACACGTGGAAAACTTTTTTTTTTTTTTCCTCACGTATACACAATAAGCTCCCAAACACAGCATAATGGGACAACTCGGTGAAGTGGGAGTTAGCAAAAACATAACCCCAAGATTTCATAAAACTTCTCATATTTCTACAATATGAACATTTCTAATTTAAAATAAAATTTAAAAAAATAATTTTAAAAAAAGAGAGAGAGAGAGAAAGAAAAATAAATCCCACTCGTTTGTCTCTTCTTACACAGGTACACCAGGGACATTCACCCCCACACAAATGCTCACCTCAAATATGTTAAAATCTGGAACATCTCTCTAGTACTTTAAACAATGCCACCTATGCTTTGGGAAAGTGGTTATACACATGCATGCGTGTAGCTGGAAAGCTAGAGCTTCCACATATATTTAGAGAGTCACAGATGATTGCAAATGTACATCTTTTAACCAAGCCTTTTGAGAATTAATAGACTGTGACAAACCTATAGGATTTTAGTAGCAGAAGGAACACAAGGTAAATAGTAATAATAGTAAGCACTAAGGAAAGACCTAGTAGCGTTTATTAAACGTGGTTCTACTCCCCTGACTTTTCCTCTGTTTCTTCGCTGCTGGGCTGTGTGGAATTTATGAATTTGTTTTCCTTTTTCCATTTCATCCGCCTGTTTTGAAACCATATTTTAATCTGGCGTTCAGTAAGACAGAGAGCATTTGCAATCTCAATACGTCGTCTTCGGGTTAAGTATCTGTTAAAATGAAATTCCTTCTCTAACTCTAGCGTTTGGTATCTGGTGTAAGTTTGCCTCCCTCGTCTCCCATGAGTTCCACATACTGTACCTGTAGAAGTAAAGACAAAACGATCGCATTGGACAGGGCCCAGTGACTTCAGACCAGAAACAGGGACTAGTATATTCTGCCTGCTTTTGCAGGCACAATCAAGAGTGGGGGGAGCTGCTCTGGTTTCCTGGAGCCTTTGCTTTTTGGTTCGGGGTTGGGGTTTTTTTTTGTGTGTGTGTCGCTCTTTTCCTATTCTCCCGTCTGACCAGATGTAAATGCTGATGTGCAGCTTGCATACGGCGGTGGGGCGGTGGGGAGACTGGGATACAAAGAGGCTTTAAGGTGGACCATGAGAAAGTGGCGTAGGTAGCTCTGGTGTGAGTTGCTGAGCAGAGGCTGCCTCCTGCTTGTGAAGAGCCTGTGCGAGCAAACACACACACGCATCACGCACACGAGTGTGAGGTTCTGGGAGCTGCAGCCTCCGTGTGTGCCTGTGTGTGTGAGTGCATATGCAGCTGTCTTTACACGAACACACTCCATTGCTATATGACTACGGAGGGTCTGAAATTTAAGTATAATTATAGATATCATCTATCCCCATTTGCTCCGGAATTTATTGCCCTCGAATGCAAAGCAGCGTCATAATGGTCTTGCTAAAAGTTCAACTTTCCAAAAAAAAGGAGATGCGACCCAAAGTCCAGCAAACACAAACTCGGGAGAAAAGGAAAGGAGGAGAGTCATTATCAAACACTGTAAGCAAACATATTAAAAAGGGATTATTAAAAATAAGTGCCACCCCAATAAAACCCTGCCCCCCCAAACTCAGTACCAGTCCTAGACAGAATAGTTCGGTTACGTGAAATTCACTGTAGATCAAAGAAAATTCTCATTGACATGGAAGTGAGCCCATGGCCCTCGAAACGTGCTCTCAACAGCCA
This sequence comes from Tricholaema leucomelas, assembly GCA_013400475.1. Classification (NCBI taxonomy): domain Eukaryota; kingdom Metazoa; phylum Chordata; class Aves; order Piciformes; family Lybiidae; genus Tricholaema lacrymosa; species Tricholaema leucomelas. The sequence goes on along the minus strand of WAAF01013197.1, from coordinate 328,440 downwards.
ATACTTACAGGCTAATGAGCTGGGGGAGGGCGGGCGAGGCGGAATGTGCCACTAACGCATTGGATCCTCAGTACAGAGGGCATATTCCCTACATCGCTCTCTGACAATGAAGAAGCGGAGCAGAGGCTTTGGGGTGACTTTGGAAGCCTACTAAAACTGCTTGCTACCAATGTTATAGGTTGCTGTTGGTGTTGGGTTTGTTTGTTTGTTTGTTTTGTTGGTTTGCTTTGGTTTGTTTTGTTGATCTCCCCTCCCCCCCTCCCTTCCTAAGTATTCCCCGGTAGCCTTCACCAGCCTTCACAAGCTGAGCTCTCGGCCACCGTTCTCAAGGTGCCAACGTGCCAGGTCTAAAATAACCTGGGAAGGTTTCATGTTACGCACTGCCCTGCAGGAACCACATTTATCCACCACTGTGGACTTTATCTAAGAATCAAGTTTTTTAAAAAATCTTGGAAAATAAACTTTCCTTCTTTTCCTTCCTCCCCACCTCCCTCCCCCGATTGCACTGAAATGCCTTACCAGCACAGGAGTTCATCCGCTGCATCCAGGGGTAAACAGGGCTCGTGTACTTCCGGTCGGTGCCTTCGTCATTTACAATTTTGGCTTGTACGCCGCTGGATTTGTACTGTTGATCGGGAGAAAAGTGCAGATACTCCCCAGGCCCCCTCTGCTTACCACTGCCGGAGGGAGAGGCGCTACTAATTTCCTTGTCCGAATAAAAACAAGAGGCTCCGTACTCATAGGAAGCCCGATTGCAAGCAATGACGGTGTTGGACTGTTGATAGAAACAAGGTGAGGTGTAAGTCTTGTCCTGCAGGCTGCTTGCCCCGTACGAAGACGGAAAATGCCTGAGAGCATCATAACCCGCCGGGTAAAGGGGGATCTGCCCGAGGAAAGCGTCCTGGCCCCCAGGCAGGCTCCCCGGGAAAGTGGAATTCACGAAATAGGAACTCATTTGCTCTCCCCCTCTCCCGGACCGTGATTTGTTGTGTATTAGTACATCTGGCGATAACTATTAGGAGTCATCGAAGTGGTTTGTTTCTGGATGGCCGAGCGCCAAAAGCGACAGCAGAAAATAGGAGCAGCTGACGGCAGGGCGGCCAATGGGAGCTCGCGCGGCGCCCGCTCCCCCGGGGCCGCCGCCACCGCGCCGCCAACTTACCGGCAGCCCCGGCCCCGCCGCGCCGCCCCGCGCAGCGCCGCGTCGCGCAGAGCCACTCCACCCGCGGGGACCGGCCGCGCCCCCGGGGTGGCACCGCCCCTCCGCGGGAAAAATATTCCAATAATAATAGTGGTAAGAGCAGTCATAATTTCCGGCGGGAGTAGGCAGCAAGGGCAGCGTGACAACGGCGAACAGGGACCCTCACCTCCAGCGGCTGGCGATTGTGCGTTAAGGGAGAGCCCTTATAAAGTCTGCGGCCCCACGACAGCCCTTCGGCCCGAGAGAACCGCTTAGCCCCGCGGGCAGAGTGGGCGACCAGCCACTGGCACTGCGGTGAAGTTTGGAGCGGAGGGGAAGAGGAGTTCCAAGGGGTCCCACCAGGCCTGCCTCCATTTCCCATCGCCATGCCGCAAACTTATCCAGGAGGTTTTAAGGGTTGTGGGTTTTGGTTTTTTTTTTTTTTTGGTGGGAAATCGGTCCTTCGCCGAGCCTTCCTTTCTGGAACTAGGGAACCCTGCCTCAGCACCGAACGCAGCTTTTGAGAGAGACCAACATGTCCTGCCTGGAAGAGGTTTTGTATCTTAACGAACGCCTCCACAATTAATGCGGAGGTTGCTGTCGCTAAGGCAGGAAATGGTGGCCTTCTGAGAAGAGGGAATTTTGTTTTCACCAAAAGCGAGAGAAGGCCCCAAGAAGGGCTGGGAGGGGTCCTGGTACCCCCCGAGCAGCCCAGATAAAGTTCCATGTGTCTCTTCTCCCCATATTCCCCCCGCCAAAGTCGAGCCGAGGGAATCAAACATTCAAATTCTAATTAATACAGCCCTGCTAATGACTCAGCAGAAGCCAATCGGTTTCCCTGTTGTTCAGAATAATTTGATTAAACGTGGACGTGTGTCTTTAGCAGGGGGAAAAATAGTATATGAAACAAAAACTTCCACCTTAATTTTTCAATATGGCTGTTACCCATAGCGGAAATATAATTCTTGGCCCACGGCAGAGACAGTAACAGCGCTAATGAAACTCGCTGAGGCTCTCTAAATTCAGCCGTAACCCTGCAGTTCCTGGAGATAACATGAGGTTGCTCATTTCCAAGCTGTGTTTACTCATAATCTCTGCCCATTACAACAAATTGAATAACCTAACTTTAAACGCGCTCTAACCGAAACTGACGTTCGTGAGAGCCCTGATTCCTAAAGTAGCTTTCAAAGGAGAGTTTTGTTGTTGTTGTGAGGCTATGTGTCTCATTTCCGGGGGCAGATTACGATACCTATAAAACAGTGGTGAGTTAAAACATCTCTCCACAATAGTTTGTATTGTTCACAGTCTCAGCTGGACTTTACATTCAGATGTTGATTGCCTCCAATATTTTTTTCCCAACTTCCTTAACTGCTTCGGCCCTGCTAATCCATAAACACACCTGGCAGAATTACAGATCACTAGCTGCAAGTGATAGGAAGTTATGTATTTCCTGAAAGTCAGCCTTCTCTAGAGAAAAGTGTTCTTTATTCAATGCCAATAGTTTTAAAAAGGAGGGAACACCAGCAAACAAGCACACCGCACGCTATGTGCCACGAGGTTTTTACAACAGAAGATTTTCATCAACGTGGGTCCGAACAAAAACGCACCTCAAAAGAATGAATATTCGGGGCATGCGAAACCCACCAATAGTACTTTAAAAAGTTGTGGCCAGATTGTCCTCTTTTTTAATGTGTCATACAGACACCATAATAATAATATTTTTAAAATGCTCCAATCTTACTTATATTTATATTTTATACTGTCGGTTACAGACTAATGTATTTTTCTTTCTTTTCTATTTTTTTTTCCTGTTCTCTATAGCTTGGTTAGTTTCTTGCTTTTTTTCCCCAAGTTCTTGTTTGCTTCCAAACCAACCGTGGAAAGCTCGACCACAGGCAGTAAAAATATTTCTTCGTTGATTCCATAATATAGAAAGGAATTAAACGAGCACGTTTGCCTTACTGGGTCGTGTTAGAGTAGTTACAGTGACAGATAAACAATCTGCACTGCAATCTCCTCTTCAGTCACATTCAGGCGTCCTCTCCGCTCCTCCCCCTACCCCCAGAAAAACCCGAATTACAATAATCTATTACCCCCCCAGCTCTGCCTGGGAAATGCTCTGTCCGGACACATTTCACAGCAGTTTCTCTTCACCATTTCCCCCTCTTGGAAAGAAGAAAGTCAGCAGCTGCGTTTTGCCACCGCAACAGAGTCACACTTTGTGGCACCCGTGTATTTCATCCGCCTTTTATTTGTTTTCGGAATTCCCTGCACCCTAGCAGCTCCTCCACCAAACACCTCACTTTCCTCCTCTCGTCGAAAACCCATCTGGAGCCCTAGCCACCCTCGGATACAGGTGCGGGGGCAGTTACACACTTGAGCTTAAAAGCTTCTTTTTCCTCATATAGAAAACCACTTAAAAATCCTTCTCATGCTCGCCAGCTTCGCCAAAACCGACCTCCAACTAATAGCTCTTAATCCAAACAGTTTGAGCAAGGCTAACCGTTGTTTAGACTCGCGGGGTACCGGCAGCCTGGCCGAGGGGATACGGGCGACTCCTCCCCAGCCTGCTCCTATCATGATATTTTTACTGTCGACACACAACGAGGTACAGAGGAAGGCGAGGGGGCAGAGCCGGTCCTGCCGGAATATCTTGCCCGGGGACGAGCTCAGATCCTCCCATATAAAAAGATAAGGCGGTTTTCCTCCTCCCCCCCCCGCCTTCCTTTACCCTTGTCTTTCATTTGGATTTCCCCTGAGCAGAGCAGACTCCCAGGGCTGCCCTTCCCAAGAGCTGTGGGAGCTTCTACGCTCCCGCCTCCGCCTCTCGGCCACGTCGTGGCAGCACTGAGCACAAGCGGGCCCGCAATAAATAATCCGGCCGAGGCTGCAGCTCCAGTCCGGTGGATACCGCAATGCCATGCAAATGCCGTGCTTTATCAGCCCGACAGCACAACCAGAGACGCGGCCAGCGCTCCGAGCCGCTCTTTCGCTCTGAGGAGGCGGCAGAGGAGACGGGCGGCAGCGGCAATCTCCGAGGCGCTGTCCCTGGGGCCCCGCTCCCTCCCCGCCGACACACACCGCGGGGCACCGAGCCGCCAGCCGTCGCTCCCCCCGCCTTAGGGCCGCGCCGTAACAGTCACAACAAGGAGAGAAAAGGGAGGGGAGGAAGGGAAAAGCTCCATCTTTGGCGCTGAAATTGGTTTAATCGCTGCCAAGCCCGCTCCGCATTACGGGGCGCGTAAACTATCCACGCCGGCAGCGCAGGGAACGCGGCTCCAACGGACACGCTCCGGGGCATGGGCATTTTGTAGACAGCGCTCTATCTGAAATCAAAGACACACTAGCTCTGTTTCCACATCTAGAAATAACCTTCCTCCTGGACCTGCCAGAGGAACCAGGAGACATTGCGCTGACTGTTGGGTTGTGGGTTGGTTTTGTTTTTGTTTTTGTTTTTTTTTTGCTTTTTTTTTTTTTTTTTTTTTTTTCCTCCCCTGGAAGACTGAAAAATAAATTACTTCTAAATCGCAGCTAGAGCAAATAAATTTTCAGTTAACACAGCGACATTTTAAAAAGACAGGAAAAAGAAAGAAAGAAATGTTCGAGGGTTTTCATTTTTTCCCCTGTGCTGGGGAAAAAAAAAAAATCTCCTCGGATTCATGCTGTAAATCAGAATTATTAGAAAATAGCCAAAATGTTACAGCACGTCCCCGGCAAATACAAACAGAAACAAACTTCATTTAAAAAAAAAAATAAAGAAAAAAAAAAAAAGGCGGCATCCTTGCTAAATAATAGAAATAAGACATTTTATTTAGTCGTATTTTTGCATGCACTAGTTAAATCGGAATCAACTGAGCTGCAGGCTCGGTTCCGGTAACATTTCCATTTGGTTTAATTGCACATGTCTAATATTTAAACGTATTAAACAATGTTTCCCTGCTTACGGCAGTGTCATATACGTTTCTCACCTTTTAGGTTCTGGCTCAGAGGAGCCCCTGCGACTTTGACAGCTGTCGCTTTGGCTGCACAGGAGACGAATCGCCCTCCTTTTGGTGCCAGAAGAAGCAGGAAATTAGCCAGGTTGCAAGTTGAAAATCTGCCACGCCAGTGCTTTGAATCCAATATGCCACACCTTCCAGCGGGGGAACTGGAAATTGCCATCCCGGATCTGTGTTCTAGTCGGCTGCTTATGCCGAACCTCCGCACACTTTGTTCGCTATTGCCTTACAAAGAACAAATGAAATGGGGATTGAAAGCCAGAGAGATCCGAAGCAGGACAGAGCTCAGCAAAAGAATGCGGCTCTATTCTCGCAAGGGAAATTATAAAAAAGTTCATGTTCACGGTTACCATCCACATGACCGACAACGACCAATGGAAAAACCGAACAACTCATAAAGTTGTATTGCAAAGTTGTAAATTTTCATAAACAACAACGGATTTATGGCCTTTTCCTCATCACTAAGAAGAGGCAGGTCTTAGAGAGGCGCCATCTTACCACAGAGGCAGCATTGGAGTTTTTTAAAAGACCTGGAGTTTGTACAAATTTTATTAAAATTACAATTAGTATGTTGACCAGGAGTGGAATGTAGTAGAAAAACGGAACTTCTGTGCACATGGTGCTCTGGTTCTACCTGTATTTACTCGGCTGAATAAACGGACTTTCAGGGTCGAGCATTTTAATTGTATTTTTTTTTCTCTTTTCTTTTCTCTCTTTTTTTTTTTTTTTGGGGGGGGGGCTTTTTTTCTTTCTTATTCCCTTTATAAAATTTAAAATAGTAGATCTCATCAACGCTAGCAGTACTTGGCCAAAAATGATACGTTTTCTTAGGCGGGATGATTTTCCCCCTTTTTAATGCCACTGATACCCCGCGCCTCCCGAAAGCTGTACATACAGACCATACGTGTACCCGACCAGATTATTCACTCTTGAAAGTTTTGCATCACACTTTCTGTTCATTACGAACTATTATTTCCCTGCATGAGATTTCGGCTGTATTGCCGGCTGCCTGGACTGGGAATGCGACTGCAAGAGGACACGGGAACACGGTGGAAGAAAACCCTCTAATAAAGCTTTCCGCTTTATTAATCAACTGCGCTAGGCGGGAGGGGGAAATCATGAAGTTAAGATAGAGAAATTGACTGATTTGTATCAATTTATCACCTTGACTTTATTTTTTCTTTGACCACGGGAAAAAAAAATTTAAAGTATATGACCTAATTTCCTTATTTGTCTGTGTAAAGTATTATTTGATGCTTCCTTCGAACTGTCCCCTAATAAAGAAACACAATTCATTGTCAACAAGCATATTTATTTTCTGTGTAACATAAAACACATTTATCATGGGAGATACTTATACACAGTATCACTTCCAAAGAGAGTTCACAGACATTTTTTTCCCCACTTTCAATACTTACACAGCATGTCCAAATGTTCACAGCGAACACATCAAAAACACATTGTAACATACAATTTTTGAATAAACTTTAGCCAAACCTTCAAGACGGATTTATACAGAGTTCTTAACAATACATCATGCTACAAAGTTTCCAAATTAATTACATACTTCCCAATTGACATGATCTTACAAATGAGCTCCAAGACGAATATAAATGACTTTAAAAAAAAAAAAAAAGAGTCGGTCAAATATACAGTATCTGCTATTGTAGGAAAATTCGTGGTATTACACATTAACATGTTTGGACAAAAAAAAGGTGGTTTTCTTTTTTCCTTTTTTTTTCCCAGGTAAATTATATGGTCATTTAAATTAAAATTTTCAAATAATGCTGTCTGCTATGTTAAGTAAGATCAGCTTAGAATAAGAAAAAGGCCTTTAGCAGAGGCAGCCGAAGGTAGTGGCCAATGGGAGATATTAAACCGCTTTGTACAATATTGGTGTGTGTTTGCTTCCTCACTCGGAATAGTACAGAATCAAGGACAAGGATATATTGCAGCATATGGTTTTCATTTATAATTGCTTTGGAATAAATATATTATTTTAAATTTAAATATATTCAGCCTTTTCGGTACCAAATTCAATACCAAAGCTATTGATGCGTGCTTTTTGAATGACTACACTTACATTTCTAAAAGCATTTTGCAATTCACATTAGTAATGTTATCTTCTTTTGACTACTAAAAATACAGTATAGTTTAGAAGATAGGTAGGCGGAGCAAGATATATAGGTAGTCTGGCAAATAGGTAGTACAAATAATTGCTGTAGATTGTAGTGGTTTGTGGAAGATCTTTTTTTTTTTTCCCCTTTACTTTCTGTTTAACCTTTTGTTAGTGTAGCTGTTAGTTATGGTACTTTTCTAACAATAACGTTCAAAAAAAAAGACCAAGAAAAAAAAAAAAGAAGAAAAGAAGTGCAGAGTTACTTTTTCAGAATTAGGTAGTTTTTCTTAACGTGAGCCTAATGCATTTTTCCTCTTACACATGATTAAAACTATTGAGTCAGGTAGTTACTTTGGAAGGTCATGGTTTACTATCTCTGCAAGCAGCAGTTCTCCCATTGAAATGTCCCCTGGAGAAACCCACCCAAGTTTGGGTAAACGAAAGAAGAAATGATTGTAGGATGCTCTTAGGAAATATTACCAAAAGAATCGTCAAAGGGCAGGTTTGGGGAGTATGGGAGAGTGAAGAGAAGGCTGGAAAACCTCTTCATGTTTTCATGTTTGCAAACGCTTGCTTGCAAGATGGTTATTAAAATGAACAGATTTTTTTTTCCTTTTTAATAAAAACAGTGAGTCTCTCTCTTTTTTTCTTTTTTTTTTCTTTCCTTTCCTTTCCTTTAAAGGGAGATTTTTTCCAACTGTCATGTGCATACGTTATACTAAGATCGCTTCCTCGAGTGGGACTCCTTAGTCCTCCTCCTCCTCTTCGTCTTCTTCCACTTTCTCGACAGAGGCTGCTGCTGACGTCGGCTCGTTGGGAGCCGGGGTGCTGGAACTCTCTTCCTTGTGCTCCTTCTTCCACTTCATCCTCCGGTTTTGGAACCAGATTTTGATCTGCCTTTCCGTCAGGCAGAGGGCATGGGCGATCTCTATCCTCCGCCGCCGAGTCAGATAACGATTGAAGTGGAATTCCTTCTCCAGCTCCAGGGTCTGGTAGCGAGTGTAGGTCTGGCGCCCTCGCTTCCTATCTGGACCTAAAAGCAGGCATATACGGCCAGGAGTTAGGCAAGAAGAGAGTTGGAAAGTTTTCTCTTATTTAATGTGTTTTTCCTTTTTGTTTTTCCCCTTTAATTATTATTTTTTCACAAATAAACAGATAAGTAAACGAGACGAAGAGACAGTGCATGATCCCTTTCTCTCACTTCCACGCACACCCCCCACCCCACCCCCTCCTCTTCCTTGCCCTAACAAAGACATTTCAGCTACACGACCTGCCCCACTTAGGCAGGGCAAAAAATAAGTTGCTCGAGAGCTAGAAGAAGTGGAGATAAAACATTCAGGAGAGGAGGTGGGGAAGGAAATTGCTTTTGGGAGGAGGAACTTTTTCCCTAGGCAATGTATTTTCCTAGAGCCTTCCAGCCTTTCACATTTCGCAAGGGGAAATAAAAAGCTGGAAGGCCGGGCTGTATTTATTTTATTGTAATGTCGGGGTCTCCCTCCACCCCACCCCACCCCCACCTACCCGCCTGCGTCGTAAACAATACATCGCATTTAGCTCCAGAAGAGAGCTCCCCTTCTCCACACACTCTCGCCCCCCAGCCCCCTCACGCCCCCGCCCCGTTTTCCTGTTTAGTACATTTCTATAGATCCTTATCTCCGTGGAAAGGGCAGAGGAGATGAGTGGCACGTCCCGGCAACGTGGGCTGGCAGTCGGTTCCCCGCTCCTGGGCTCCCCTCTCCTCTCCGCCTTCTGCAGAGAGCGGGATTTTCTTTCCCAACTTCGGCAGAGGACAGGGGAGACGCTTACCCGTGGGGGCTCTGGGAGCCCGCAGCTAAATGTCCACAATTCTATAGCAAACAGCGCAAATCAACTCAATGCTGAAATTCCATAGCAAATGGAGTTAAATAAATTTACGAGGCTAGAACCCATTAATTGGGCAATAAAAAGTTTTATGATACTCATTTACATACAATGCCACGGGCTTTCTACGCAATGGCGCCTCGGCTATAATTAAAACCATAGAGGCTGTGCTGACAGTAATTCTGGAGACACGCTTTGCCTGGCTGCCACGGCTCCGAGCCCTATCCGCTTGCCCCTACCTGAAGACCTCATCCAGGGGTATATCCGGAAATTAGGCTCAGCCTGGTTGTGCAGGTTGCTTTCCTCCGCTTTCTCACAGCTGGGTTTGGTTAGCTCATTGCAGAGGACGGGAATGTTCTGATCAAAAGAGGAACAATGCAGGTTGTAGGCATCAGAGCCCAGGCTGTATCCGGAAGAGAACGGGCTTTGATATATGGTACTGTTCACATTGTACAAGCCGGGCATGGAGGAGGCAAAGGCACCCGCGCCTGGTCCATAGCCGCTTCTCTGGGAGTTGCTTGCAAAGGAGCAAGAAGTAGGCTCTGCATTTTGGAAAAGAGAAGCCCCCGCCGTATATTTGCTAAAAAGCGCATTCACATAATACGAAGAGCTCATAATTTTGACCTGTGATTTGTTGTCCGGCAGGCTTCAGTGTCGGTTTTACGAGGTAGCGTGATATATGATAACATTACACCCCCAGATTTACACCAAACCCCATTTTCTTTTGGACTGAGCTGCCCCGAGCACGTGACCAGTCATATGACGCCTCCCTCCAATCCCCGCCCGCCTCACAGGTGGTGCCGGCCGCGGCCCTCCGGTACCCGGCCATGGACGGGCCGCGGTTGCCCGGCAGGGCCCCTCCAGCCGCCACCGCCCCTTCGCTTCCCGACGCCGCCGCCGCCGCCGCCGCCGCGGGAGGGGGAGCTCGCCCCCCGGCAGGACGCACACACCATGTGGTCCTTCAGACCCACGGCGGGGTGTTGCGAAAAATCAGATCATGAAATACAAAGTTTAAAGGAGGCTGCTCGTCACCCTCAAGTTGTTTTTCCACATGGGGGAAAAAAAAAAGAAGAGAGGGAGATTTTTAGGGGTCTCCCCTCGACGACCAAAATTCACCACTCTCCGCCATGCTGCAAAGCCCCCCTGCCCTGAGGGGCTGCCCGAGCCCCGAAAATCAAGACACCCCCCTTGAGCGAGCCACATCGGTTTCCTTAGTAGGGAAAAAAAACTATCACCTATCCCAGGGGAAAAAAAAAACAAACCAACAATCACACAAAAACTCACAAACAAACAAACAAACAAAAAAAGAAAGGCGAAGAGAGGACTCAACATTCTGAACGTTCCAAACGGAAAAAAACAATTTCAAAATCTCTAGGACTGAGGAAATTGTCTACAAATGGCTTCAAATCTCAGTCGTCTGTTTAATACACCTTTTACCTTTCCGTCCTTCCTACCTTACAGTCTTAAGCGTGAGGCGGCAGCGGTATACAGAGATGTCAGGGAGCGTTGGTGCTTTTCCAAACACTGGGCTCCCCAACAATGCGAATGGCTCTCCATTGAGGATGCTGCACCGTGCCCTTCCTTTAAACGGATCGTAAAATGAGTTTCCTTCCCTCAGACAGGGAGTCCTGGTAAAGACAGCTTTTACTGCCTGCCTGTATTGCACATCATAAACTGGAAGGAGCACAATAGAATTGCCCCGGAAATTCTCCTTTCAATTATAGTTTGGTGCCCCATGTACAAAGACTTTCTCACCGGTCAAAATTGTCCTTGGCGATATTTCGCACGGATCCTAAACTTTACGTTTTGTATAAGTGGGACACCCTTTCCCCCCTCACACACCTCTCCAAAGCAACTTATGGACACACGCACGCACCCTTTGGGGCTCCATGCGCAGTTATTGAAGCCCCATGATTGTAGGTTACCGGCAGAAGCAAGTAAATTCTCTAAAGCCAGATCCTGAGATACTGGCACTTCAGTGTATGCAAATGTGGCGGCCGTATGTAGATATTTGCCAGTGTTAACTACGTGAAAACGTGATTATTAATCGCTGGCAGAAGAGACTACTGGAAAAGAAAAAAAGGCCCAAGAAGTTAAACGAAGTCGATGCAAACAAGACGACGACCAAGAAGATCAAAGAGGCTGAAGTAGATGACATTAGACCAATAAATTGCTCCTCTGGCGACAACATACTAAAATGGAAGAAGAAAGAAACAGCAAATATAACCAATGTCTAGACTTAAATATCGATAGCGTAGGACTGAATAGATTATCTGGGTTGTATTTCAGGCTCTCTGATTTTGTACGTTTTGCAGGTTTATATACTTCAATTTGTGTGGCTGCGTGCGTGTTCGCTTTTCATACCTTTTTTATATGCATATACTTTTTCTGTTGTTGTTTTCTTTTTCTTCCCCCCCCCCCCTGCCAAATCTGAAGGTTTCTTAAAAAAAAAAAAACAAAAAAAACCCACTGAATAAATTTTAAAAGGACTCCCCAGGCACGGGTGCCCGCCACCTTATTTACTCCCCCACCCTCTGCTTGCTAGGCATAATGCTTCCTCTAAAACATCCTCTGAAATGTCTCATTTTGTCGCGCATGAAAATGTACTTTTCTTTTTAATTTTTTCCCCAGTCGAGGAAACAGTGAACGGGTGCAGATTGCAAGGTTTCAGTCACCACAATGTTCTCACGCGCTTTAAAAATAATCCTCCAGGCGGATTAACTGTGTTTATTGTTTTCATGTGAGCTCTGGACTATCGCTCTTTGCCTTCTGAGCTTTTCCGGGAAGTAAAAGGTAGTGATAAAGCAGTGCTTAGAAATTATAAGCGACCTGGGAGCACTAGATGATTATGGCTTTTGTATTAAGCAGTATCTTGATGTGGTTCGTACTAGAGAAGATTTTCTTGGTTTGGAATCCGTTCTCACTGTAATTTATTCACGATTATAATGGAACATACTGTGCCAAGTTATTACTTAGTATGACGACGTGTAAACACTTTTTTATATTTCAAAATAATTTCACTGCCTGAGGAAAAAAAAAATTATCATCATAAGTTTAGCAATGCCTTTGTAGACAAACATTTGATAGGAAGGCTTTTGTTAGAAAGCAGGGAGTAGCTTTTACTCTTTATCCCTAGAAAGAACTTAATCTTTGCAACAGCGCAGGGGGAAGATAGCTCGACGTTTAGATTCTTTCCCGATGCTGAATTTCGATATAAAGGGATTTGCTTTGATTTAAGGAAATGTAAATAAAACGCAGAGAAACTAACTCTGTCATGAAGGACTAGGCAGAGATTTGTTTCCTTGGCTGGCTTAAACTTGAAAAAGACAACGTTCGTACTTCAACCCACATTTTATGCTTTCTTCCCTCCTGCCTTTATTTTGCTTACAGCTACTTTCCCTCACTTCTCTTCTGGCAACTGCCATGTGAAAATACTCACATTTCTTCACTAAGCCTAATTCTCAAGCCGCGAAAGCAAACGAAAGCAAAATAGAGGGAAATATTTTTAAATTACCAAAACCGACTTAAGGAAATAAAAATAGAAGGCAAATAGAAGTTACGGATGACTTTGAGAAACATGTCAAGTTTGCAGAGCATCATACTGCCCGCATCTGCATCTTATAATTGAAACGGGTCGCACAGAGCTGAAACTGCTGAGGACACAAGCAGGGCTTTTTATTTATATCAAAGACAGCTGTTGATGAATTTTACTCGCCGGTAAATAATTTCCAAATGAGAGGTTTGCGGCGCTGCCGTTTTCCCGCACGCTGTGCCTCCACCTACACGAAGCGAAGGACATTGGAAAATATGTTGACTCCCTCCCGCTACGAGGGTGAAGCTCTTCGGGAGCTTTCCTCCCGTACTGATGCGGGGAGAGCCTTCTCCACCTTGTCCGAAGCCTTCAGTCGCCTTTTTCCAAATATTTTATTTCTCACCAGCCCTTCGGGAGGTCAGGACACCTTGTTTGCAGGCTCAGAGCTTCGCCAGAGAAGGGTGAAGATCTGGGACAAGGGAAAGAGAAGCTGGCAGTTCAGTGCCAGGCCTCCACCCGTCTCTAATAGCTAAGAGGAAATGCTTCGATGTTTGGAGAATAATAAATATAATCTATGTCCTTGGTGCAGCGCAAGCTTTACTTGTGCCATGAGAGCACCGAACCCACACCAGGCAGCCAGACGGTGAATATCATCTCGTCCGCTCACGCTGGCAGCAGGGCATCATCCTTCACCCTACTCCAGGGATAAGAGACATCCCCCACCAACTCCCCCAAATCTATCGGTCTTTGTTAAAACCAAACCAGCGATTCCAACGTCAGTTATGCTCTCATAAAGTCGACATTTTAGGAGCTTTCGGGAGGCGGTTGAGCGCTTGATGGCGGGCGGACGGGCTCTCTTTCGCGGGCTTATAGCGCCACCTGCCGCCGCGAGTCCGCCACGGCTGCCCCGCCACGGCCGCCACGCCAGCCCCGCGGAGCCAGCGGCTCTACCCGCCAGCGCACGGGAAGATAAATGTCCACCTCCCAGCCTGGATTTAAGCAAGGGAAGGCCAATAAAAGGTTGTTATTTCCGCTCGCCCGCTTTATCTAAAACAGCCAGACAAAACAAATGAAAAGGCTTTTGTAGAAAATCTTAATTGTGGCTGGACAGTTGTAAACTCATTAAGAGCCGAATTCCAGACAGTTTGCAGACCCGTCATTTATTACACACTCTTAATGCTGATTCTTTGAAGTTTCCTCTGTCTGCAACAACAGAGGGCGTCCCAGCATCCCCAAATACTGGCTCAGGGATCAATTAGGGGCTTTTTGTGTGTGTGCGCAAACCAGAACGAGCTCCCTTTTGCTAATTAAAACTCATCAAATCTTACCCCGGATATATTTTTTTTTAAGGTAAAGCCGAAATCATGGATTTATGTTTGTTTTGGTTTGGTTTGGTTTTCTCCAGCAGTTCTGCACATCTGTAAACTTCTTGCCGGCTCCCTAAGTTTTGTCCTCAGCCCTGCAGCGTTTTACACCCCATAAACGGTTACAGCAGTCATTTTCTTTTATTGCGCTCTGTGACTCTGAATTTTCTTAACAACAACTTCTGCCAAGACCATAAGTGTGTTTCGTCTTATTTCGCTTTAAATACATATGTATGTGTGTAAGTGTACCTCCCTAAAACCAGAAGGCTTTTTATTGTTATTCTGCATATTTGCAAACGAGAGTCGGTGTGGAGCTGAAGTGTTCTGCGGCTCATGTTATGGAGAATGTCTTCTCTGAGTAGTAAGATGTCTGTCCCCCCTAACCCCCCCACCTCAAGAGGGTAAATTTCAGCAAGCTCACAGACTTGGCTATTTTCTTTTGTTGCTGAGCTTGCTTTGGCTTCGGGCGGCGGGGGAGGGGTGCGTACAATGGAGGTGTGTGTGAAAACCTTCCATTCCAAATAAACCTTCTTTCTGTTTTTAAAAATATACCAAATGTCTTCTTTGCTTTAGCCTGCTACCAGCTCAGCTCTTTTCTTCGGCAAAATCAGCGGCTAAAATTGACACTGTAAATGTTACAATAATCATTAGGGAAATTCTGCCTGTATCTGCATCTATCTATCTATCTATTTATGCGTACATATACATGCTAGTAAAATGTGACGCTTTATTTTTATTTACCGCCATACATTTAAAAAGGAGGACCAAAAATATATCAAACGTGAAGGCAAGGGAAGTGAAAAAAAACCGTGGTGTTCGAAATAAAATATTTTACACTCGTAATTATCTCTAAAAGGGAATTCAAAACGCAGGCAGTGGTGATCCTTCTCACCGGGCTCACTGAAGCACACATAGTACTGGATATTTTCTGGTGGAGGCTAATTAATCATTTCAGCTTAAATGTCACTGAGCTGATTTACATTATTGTCCGCACCAAAGATTGTCAGACGTCTTGGTTTATTCTTAAATGCCTTCAAATCGCCACGCAAAGTTATTCAAACCATGTTAACTTGGGGCTGTGCCCCCGTTGCTGACCGAAGGGGCTCCCTCATCGCACTCCTGAGCTCCAGTTTACTATATCATATCCGAGAAGGGAAAGTTGAGCCTCAGCTTAGTGATGCAATGGCATTTAGGACGTGAATCTACCCATTTAGGATGAAAATAAGCCAAATTTTTCGTGACTTGGGGTCTGCATCTGTAGCACCGTGCGTTTGCTTCGGCTGAAAAAAAATACTGCTACCTTCTTCTGCAGCTGCCCTAGCGCTGACACAGATTCGGTGTGCCATGGAAGAGCCCTTTCTTAATAATGTTAAACCATCACGAAATACAAAAGAATCAATATATTTTATTCGGCAAAAAAAGTTAAATATCATTTCAAAACAACCGTTTGGTCAGTAGGCCACGAGGTAACTATTTCAAAANATGCAGGTTTTTATAGCGTATAATTTATTATCAATAAAATTCACCTTCATTACAATAACCATCAAATAATTCAATTAAAATTAAAATGTAAACCATAGGTAGTTACCCTTTTCACATATATGTATAGCTCCAAAATCTGATAACTGCTCACTGGTGCAAAAACAATATTTAATCTATTCTGTTTATTTACTTATTTTAATATATAGATTATATATACAACAGACAGAGACAGTACTATATATATATATGTATATATATATCAACTGTGCATACTAAAAATGACTTGCTTCAGTATTTTGAGAACCATCATTCCCAGACATCCTGGACAAACTTTTTTCCTACCTTCTTTCTTTATTGTTTGGGTGGGTTTTTTTTTACGTTGGGATATATATATAATATATATTTTACAATCAAAGGTTAACTGTCTAATTATACAGAAAAGACTTAATACACTACAGAGCTATACTCTATGCAATTCTTATAATAAACAACCTGAGTTCAAATTGAATTCTAGCTTACACCATTACATCCGGTACAGCACCCAAGCACATAAATTGAGTCACAAACATAATTACCACAATAAAACACAGTGTTCAAGTATTAGAGCAGAGGACTCTCTGCCGTCAAAGAGCGAATAAAATTAACTACGTAGACTAAGCTATACAGTCCGTAAATAGTTGTGCATTATGAAAAGGTAGTTTTTTCTTCTTCTTTTTTATTTTTTATTCTTTTCATTTCCATAAGTGAAGAAACAGGTAGATTTATATAAGCCAGCTGAACAGCCTTGCCGTGCTAATGCCCCCTTTTTCTTTCCTATTAGAATATTAAAAGTCTTACTGTACCTGTCCTGGGAAAATGGCCTCTTTGACAACCAAGATACAATCATAATCAGAATTTATCAAGGGAAAAATATGAGGCCTGGACCCAGATGCATTGTATAGCAGGGCTTGAGGGGAGGTCTTTTTTGCGATTGATTTTTGTTTTGTTTTGGGGTTTGTTCGCTTGTTTGTTTTGGGGTTGTTGTTGGGGTGTTTGTTCAGGTTTTAACTTTTTTTTTTCTCTCTCTATGAAGGTTCAGTATAACCCGTTCGTCGCCATCATTCGTCCTTTGCTCTATCTTTGTTGATTTTCTTCATTTTCATCCTTCTGTTCTGAAACCAGATTTTCACTTGTCTCTCAGTTAAATTAAGGAGTCTGGCCACTTCGTATCTACGGTCCCTAGTGAGATACATATTGAACAGGAATTCTTTCTCCAGTTCCAGAGTCTGATGCTTGGTGTAAGGGCATCGCTTTTTCCTGGTGGACCTTGCGTGGAGCCAATTTGCAGCTGGATTATCTACAACGAAAGCAATAGAAGTTCAGACACAGGGAGAGGGGGCAGCGGGGGAAAGAGGGAGGTGGCTGAGAAGGGAGACCCATACAGGACCAAGCCTCGTAGATGTCTCTGTATTAGAGTTTAGGACATGGCTCTCACTTCCCCAGACACAGAGGATGGTGAGGCACAATGGACTCCATACAGAGACATGGAAAGGTCATAGGCAATCACATGCTGCAAAGACCTGCCACCCACATCTCTCTTCACATTTGTTTGTTTGTTTTTGTTTTGTTTATATGTTTGTTTGTAGAACGCAATTTTGAAATGCTCTTTCCCCTCTTCTCTCTCTCTCTCTGTCTGTCTACTAGTTCCCTCCCTCATCCCTGGCCTCTCCTACGCACACCCCCCCCCCATACTGCCAGCCCGGGGAGTGACCAGCCAGACCAACATGTCATCGAAATAGTTTCACTTTTTCATCTAGACCTTCTCCCGTGTCATCACTGGCAAGACCCAGGATGTTAGCGAGTCAGTCTACAGCTGGCACAATTAAAACCTCACCCACTTAGCACCCTTTTTTCGCTTGGCTTTAATCGCGACAGTAAGCCCAAGATGCTCTCCCACCAGTTCCACAGCCCTGGGAGCAACCAACACGGGGTATTCCACCGAGGAGACGAAGAGGGCAGGGAGAGGACTAAGTAAACGGCTCTCAGCCCCACAGCCGCCTCGGCCTGCGACCCATTTCAGAAAAAGATCAGATTCACATCCAATGCTTTCTAGGCACTCTCTCGCCGTCGACTGCCCACGCTGGGAGCGCGGCGAAGCAGTAGGATGCCAGAATGTCCTATCGAGTTGCCTGGGATCGCCGGGGCAGGGGTGGGCAGCTTTCTCTTTTTCTTTTTTTTCTTCCCCCCCCCCTCCCCTTTTCCCCCTCCCCCTAAAGTTGCAGTTGTAGGGTGGTGTTTTGTTTTCATTTCATCCTGGGAAGCCCGAACCATTCTAGATTCATTTCGAGCCTGAGAAAACCAACGCTGTGTCCTGCAGTCCGCAGAGCCCGGTAAGCTGGAGCAGCGGCGGCAGCAGCCGATACTCGGCCGCGTCCTTAGCCCCAGCGCCTCCGCACCGCCCCGCGGCCGCAAGCGCCCTGAAGTCCAATACGCAGCAGTCCCACTTACTTGGATCAATCTGCGGTTTCTCTCCGTTTGCCTCACTTTCTCCATTGCTTTCAGAGAATGCGCCTTCGTGGCTTTGCTTATCCCTATCAACTGGAGGAGAACCACAAGCATAATCAGAGAGAGACAAAGTGTGAGTGTCAAACGTGGTACAGTCAGCCCTCCTGGCCGCCAGCGGTTCAGGTTTAATGCCGTAATGCCTGCTGGTAGGTAACCCGGGGAAAGACAAGGAGCCCGGCACAGGCTCAAGCCACGAACGCATGTACCTGCCGTCGGGCGGTGCCACGGGCGCCTGGTGGTGAGCGTAGGGGTGGTAGACGGCGGGGACGCCGCTGGCGCCGGCGGGGTGCGCGGGGCTCCAGGGCGGGCCGAAGACGGGCGCCTTGGGTTGGAAGCTGCAGGGGGCCAGATCGGGGTGCTCGGCCAGTGCCGCCGGCCGCGGCGGCGGCCCCAGCGGAGCGGGGGCGTAGCGGGTCGCCGCCAACTCGTCCCCCTCAGGCACCAGGAAGGAGTCCACGTAGTAATTGCTGAGTGTCCCGGGAGCCGACATGGCGCGCGGGCGGCGGACCAGCCGCGGTTCTGGGCTGCGGGTTTCACGTAACAACTTGGTGCTGGCGGGGAAGTAGAGTCAGTAATAAGTTGAGGGCAGCCCGGGAGCCCATTGGCTGCCCCGGTCACGTGGCGGGGGAGCAGAACAATAAAGTATAAATCAGTCCGCGGGCTATTAATGGGTCAGTGTTTTCCAGCCATAATTTTTATAGCAAGGCCATATGTTTTTATGCAAAGGGATATTGGAGTTATACAGCGGGGTTTGTTTTAATTGCGGCCAACTGAGATTAAAAGATCAGATCCGTATTGCAGTGTGTGTGTGTGTGTGTGTGTCCCTTTCCTCTTCCTCTCTCTCTCTCTCTCTCTCTCTTTTCCCTTTTAATTTAAGCGGATTATTTTATATCATAATTAATCATTCCTTCAGTGAGTCGTGTTCCCTACGAACAAAAAACCAAACCAAAACAAACAAAAAAACAACCCTACTACACAACCCTCACCACCCTTGTGATCGCAGACCTTCACATAAAATTATACAATAATTGAAGCAGTAAAACCGGCAAAATAGCAATTGCGGTATAGTGTATTTAAATATATATTTATTATATTTCATAAGGAGTTATTGTTTCGGGAGCCACGGGGTTGTTATTAAGTCAGTAACTATGAACGCGCTCATTTGCATCGCTGTGTTTCACAGCAGTAAAAATTTACGAGTGCTTGGAAAGGTTAAATTATACTATTGTGTTTAGTTTGGGAACTCACTGTAAATAATACCTTTCCTTTCGTCTCAGAGCTGGCAGCGGAAAGTCAAATCCGACGTATCCCCTTTCCGAAATCGCGCCGCCGAGATGGATCTCCCCGCCCGAGCGAAGGAGGACCGGGGCAGTCTATGGCTTAATATTTAGTCTGGCCCTCACCAAACTGCACTTCACCACACCACGCCACTACACCCAGCCAGGCAGAGCGCGACAGTGACCGAAATACCCTCCTCGTCCTCCCCGCCGCACCCCTGCGACAGACAGCCCCTGCCCTTGGACAGGGCCGTAGAGACGGGGGACCCACTCCCTAGGCAGGGAAGAGGAGCCGAGGCTGGGCGGCACTGCGACGACCGGAGCCAAGTGAACCGACCTGGTCGGGAGGGAAGGAGAGCGGGCAGAGCCGGGCGGCGGTATTTATCGCGACGATTAATTCTCTAACTATGCAGGGAAGCAGCAGGGGTAAAGGAGAGAAAAAGCCCCTTCTCCCCGCTGCCGAAAGGCACCCTGCCTCTTAGGGCGGCTGTCAAAGGGGCACTGACAGTCGGCCGTCCCGCATTCTGCTGAATCAAATTTATGTGCAAATATAGTTATTTATTTGCTAGCACCTCCTTTGACTGCATGACACACACTAGCGGCATCGGAAACCCAGCGGAGGGTTACAGTCCTCCGCAGAAGTAGGGGAGGGTGAGCGGGGGAAAAGTAAAGCGCGGCCAGATCCAAGTCCAGTGTTAGGAATTAAAGTCGTGGCTGAGCGCATTGCCTGTGACTCCCGGGTTTTTGTCTTATGGACGCTCATGCTGTTTGTCACTGTGGCTGGTGAAGGAGATCAGTCAGTGGGATGCAAGGGGCATTAAAAAGTCTCCGAAAGAGGATCAATTTACTCGAAACAGTTTGGGGTTTGTTGTTGGTTTTTGGCGGTTTTTGCGTTTTGGTTGATTTTTTTTTCCTTTGTTTTTAATAGAGCCCAGCAAATGGTAAGGGCAGCTGAGTAATAATTAAAATCACGTGTAAATATTGTGCATGCTAAAGTGTGGTTCTAATTAGTTTTACATTGATATGTGGGCTCTCTCCTTCCCGTTCCTTCTCTTTCCTTTTCATGTCTCCCCAACACTTTAACCCGGAATCTTACAGAGATCCTATTTTAACAACGCTCTCTCCCTTCATTCAGGATTACAAAGGCCCATAATGAAACCATTATCCCCCATCAGAGTTCAAAAATTATGAAACAGTTGTAAGAGCTCCACAAAGAAGGAGCCCGCTATTTTCTAACAATTTAAAAAATGTAAATAACCTCTCCGTTGTTAATTTTTTTGTGGCCATTGTATAGACACGCCGTAATAGAAAAAAATAATTGTATTTCTTTCCTGGAAAGACGGAACTCGACGTCACTTGTATTTATTATTAAGAGTCAGCTGTGGTGAAATGTGATTGTAGAACTTCCTTTTTCCATTCAGAAAAAAATAATCCTAGCCACAGGAGTCCTGGTTGTTTATATTCGAATTTGGGTTCTCATCTTGCAGTGGGTTTCATTTTTTTGGTTCCTCACCAAAAATAATAGCAAATGAATAACAATAACACTAACTTTTAGAATAAAAAGTGTCCTCGTTTTTATTTCCCTGTAAAATACTGCATTTTTTCACTGCCAACATCCCAGTGGCAGGAAAAGGTATACAGAAAGCAAGACACAAAATACAGCAAATAATTACAGACGTTTTTCACGCAGTAACATTCCTGATAATAACGATGGAGCATTCGGCTTTCTTTTCATACTTTTATACCCATTTCCCCTCAAAAGTACATTTTACATATGAGCTACGAAGGCTGTTGGGGGCAGAGTGGGCTTCGTACAATTTGAGTTAATAAATTATTTAAGGTTTTGGTAGCTTCCACACTCCAAGGCAAAAGACCCTCAAATATGGCAGAAACAGACGTTCACACCAAATTGCGATATGAAATCGGAGTTACCACGAACGAAGCACAGCTGCACTAAAATACTCCCTGTCTCCTATCTCGATGTAAACAAATTAGCTGAGTTTCCATTCCGCTAGCTCTTACGCCCGGCTGCAACGAGCTGGCTTTAGCGAGGGCCGTCTGCAAGCCCTGTTTCATTAACCATGCACCGCGGAGACGCGGACAGTACGCTGGCGCGGGGCAGGAATCCGCGGGCGTTGGCGATCTCTTCTGAACGGGAAGTTCAGGATCGCCTTTCCCCAAGGTTTCCTGCCACTGCAAACCTCTCTTAACAAACCGCCAATGCCACGAATGCATGGAGGTGTTTTGGCACAGCGGAGAGAAAAAATGATTCAGAATTTGGAGGAAGCAGTCCAAAATCAGGATAATGTGATTCAAGAGGGAAATAAAGGGCATAAACAAACCCACTCACAGACGCCATACAGGCACGCACAGACATCTACATTGTACACACACTCCCTGTACGTATGCAGACCCTGCGGACAGCTCGTCAGGAGCACACTGTGCAGAGGCAGGCATAAGCACTTAAATTTGGCTGTTACGTGCAGTTCTGCTCCTGACTCAAACGAGGACGTCTTCCTCTCTAAGGAACCGACTAGGATGAGTCTAGCTAAAATCCGTTATCCAAACTCCACTGAGTTCCTGTAGCCCAGCCTGGAGTTTCGAAACAAGTTTAGAGCTTACATATATATATATATATAAGAGCTTTTATATATATATATATATATATATACACACACACACATATATATATATATACATATACACACATAAATTTCATTATTAGGCAACAATAATCACGGTCACGGTAAAAAAAAAAAAAAAAGCCCTAAGGAATGAATTTTCTGCTCTTTCCCTGCCTGCATGTCCGCTGCCGACGGTGCCGTGCCGGCTCAGGCTGCCGGGCGGAGGGCCCGGTGGGAGGCCGCCCCTGCCCCCGGTCGTTCTGCGGACACAAAAGGCGACGGCGAGCCCGGAGAGGTCGCTGTTGCCTGTTCCGCCGTCGCGGAGAGCGGCCGCGCCCGCGCCTCAGTCGTGATCGTAACCGAGGCCTTGCGAGCCGCGCATCATCCGGAGCCCCGGAACAGCTCTGGGGGATTGGGCTCGACGAGCTGGGGCGCGGTGTCGGCAAAGCACAACGACAGGCCCTGGCGGGCATCGACCACCCCCCACGGGAGGAGAGAGCCGACGACGGGGCCACGCATCCCCGCCGCGTGTGGGGTCCGCCTGTCCGCGGGCGTTGAGCTCCAGGGCCCGGTTTGTGAAGGTGCGCCGAGCGGGTTGGCAGCTTTGATCTCTCACCATCCCCTCCCCCAGGCAGGCTTTTGGAAATCTGCTTTTTAATAAATACAGACAGAAAAATAAAAACAGTAGCCCCCCCCCACCCACCCCGATCTCGAACCACGCCGAGCAGAATGCAAAAACGCACCTGACCTTGAATGCAGCCTACAAGATATATTAAAATCCCGCAAGCAGGCAGGAACTCGCTTAGAAGCTATCTAACCTTGAAAAACTTGTCAAGTTTCCCCCCTCGGCTGCCTTGTTTATCTGAGGAATCAAAGGAGGCTCCGTTGCAGATGGGGAACAATGGCATTGGGACTTGACGCCTACAGATCACTTCAGCGCTAAGATTTCTTCAGGCAGAAAGGACACTCGCACCAAGCATACCTGGTGATGATATCAACTGAAGTAATTAAGGCAGTTTCGTGCTGTAGAGAGAAAGGTGGAGCCCCAACAACATGAAACTACCTAAACCACAGAACAGTTCTCAGGCGCTAATTATTACTTTCCCCATTGTC
Source organism: Tricholaema leucomelas (assembly GCA_013400475.1). Taxonomy (NCBI): domain Eukaryota; kingdom Metazoa; phylum Chordata; class Aves; order Piciformes; family Lybiidae; genus Tricholaema lacrymosa; species Tricholaema leucomelas. The sequence continues at coordinate 305,347 of WAAF01013197.1, read as the reverse complement.
GTGGTCTTTAACGCAAGGATCCCGCTACGAAAATAAAACCAGAAACGTGACTGGAACATCCCTCTCGCCCGCCCGCCCCGCTGGCGCCCCTCCGTGCCCCACGGCCGGCCGCGGGTGGAGCAATGAATATAAAAGGGAAAAAAAAAAAAGGGAAAAAGAAAAACAAAAGCCCAACCTCTACCCACACAGACAGCTTTCGTCTCTCTGTGCAGACGTAGCCGGGAAGAAAAAGGCCGTGCACGACAGTTACATCATGAAAAGCTAAGGGCTCCCAGTAAGCTCGGGTTCAAAGTCTGTCCACCCCCCTACCCCTTCCCACACCCTGCAAAGAAGCATTAGCCCTCCTTTGCCTTCCCTTTGTGCAAGACTCTATTAGCTAAACATGCATCAAGGAAGGGAGCACTAAACACACCCTCTCCCCCCCAAAAAAAACAAACCAACAAGCCCCCAAACCCCAACTTGTGTGAAATAAGCTCTCCCACATGCAGCCAGGTAGGGAATAGTCTTGTCTTGGAGGGGCCCGCTGTCAGGGAGGTAAAGCTGGGGTGTTCCCTGTCCCCCTCCCCCCATGCGCTCACCTTTACGATTTCTTCTCAGCTCTGAGATACAGCTAGAATTTTTGTCATCATCCTCTGGAGTCAAAGATTTCTAGGTGTTTGTAGGCGTCGATTAAAAAAAAAAAAAAATCATTTCCCTACCGCTAAGAAATAGTAATTTGCTTCCTCAGTCTATGCAGCTTCTTAGTCAACTGAAACCACTCGTTCAAGACAGCAACAATCCAGATATACTAGCAAGTCATAAAACTGAACAAAAGCCGACAAACCTTAGAGCACCATCGCTATATGGCCCAGACAAATTACGACCGTCTAGGTAATATTTAAATAGATTCCTAAAGTAATTGCAGGGGGTTTAGGCAACTATTCCTGTTGTAAAAGTTCTCGAAGACATAAAGTAGAACCTGAGGATAAACAGTCACAAAAAGAGGTAAAATTAAAAGGATTCATTCCACGTTTTTTTATTCTTCTATGAGAACATAAAACATCGTCTCTTTCACGCACAGCAGCATTACAATTTTAATTTATTCCGATTTAAGGTAAGAACTAGATATAACTAGAACTAACATTTATAATAACGATAGAATGCATTTGCTTAAAACAGTATCGGCATTTTAATTATAATAGACATTTATACATATCTATATTTATAACTTTTCCCTTCCTTTTTTCCCCCTTTTTTTTCCGCCTATGCCTTTGATCTTTTAATGCATGTAACTTCACAGTATAAAAGAAGATGAACATATTCTCCCTCGCAATCTCAGACTCTGGCTCAGAAAATCCTCTTGATGTTCAGGATATGTATAGTTTTAAAGTGAAATTAGTGAGGAATAAGTGAGTACTTTCTTCTCAATGGGGAATTTCTGTGTGCTTGTCATGCGTTACCAACGGTAACATTATTTATAGGGGAAAAAAAAAAAATCACTAATTCCACATATTTAAGCCAAACTACCTTATGTAAATATCTACAACCAGAAAGAAGAGCGAGAGAAATTCAGAGGTAAGTGTCATAATTTAGTCCATGAGTAACACGAATTCTTTTATACCTTTAAAGAGAAAAGATTCATTTTCCTGGCCAATTTTAAAGCTGTAACTTTTAAAGTAAAGGAAAAAAAAACACTCTTCACACACATTCCCATTAAGCCCTTTCAAAGGATGCCTGCATTTCATTATTGTAAGTCCTGCTTTTCGAAGGGAAACTGGGGGGTGGAGGGGAAGAGGAAGAAAAAGAGTGGGGGAAAACTCCTACTATATAGAAATATGGCAAGGCTTGAATTCTTCATTCTGCATCTACGTACAGTGCAATTTACTCCGCTTATAATTGAGAAGAATGCACCTTCAACCAAGCTTATTTACTTTTCAGAGAGAGATATGGGGGGCGGGGAGGAGATATTTGCAGCTCCTTAAATGATATTTCTGTGTCTTAAAGCTTAAGGGAACAAATTGGCCTCGGGAAAGGTTGAAGGAAACGGTGAGGTTCATGCAAGGCATTTTGTGCATTAGTGTGGCTTTAGTCCGGCCCTCAACACACACCCTAAAGCAGCTCTTAAGAGTCTAAGGGCATATTGAGAATGTCTAAAATCGTTAATCCATACAGGTGCGGATGACTACAGCCTAGGAAAATGATACTGTCTCTTTAAACCATAAAGATGTATTTATAGGTTCATCAAGAGAAATTAAAGTTGGCTGTGAGCTCCCGAATCCTATTCTCTCTGTTCATTTTCTTCAGTTTCATTCTGCGATTCTGAAACCAAATTTTAACTTGTCTGTCTGTGAGGTGGACTGTGCGGCTGATCTCTAGGCGACGCTCACGAGTCAGGTACATATTGAACAGAAACTCCTTTTCCAGCTCGAGAGTTTGATGCTTGGTATAGGGGCACCGTTTCTTTCTGCCACTTTTTGCCGTGAGCCAGTTTGCTGCATTTTCTCCTTTTGAATTGCCTAGTTTTGAGAAAGTAAAAAAGGGGTGTTACCATCGGGTAGGAGGCAAAGAGCTGGCGGGGAGAGGGTGGAAGGAGCATCTCTGTGTATTTGTGTGTGCAGAGGACTTGCTCCATCAGCTGTGTGAAGGTGGAATGTGGGGTATCCTTGTGGGAACCGAGAACTTCAAAGACCTGGATCCGTGCGGGAAAAATCTGCCTCTGCTCAAAACGCTCAGGGCAACCACTGCAGGGCATCATGCCTCGCTGGATAGGTCATCTCTGACTCCCCAAAAAAGGGTTTTACCCTTTCCACCTTGGCCGCTTCGAGCCCAGTGTTACTGAGGGGCTACTTGGTGCGTGCCTGGAGTCTTACGTCCCCACTCACTCCCCAGCCCGACACCTGCTTCTAAACCAAAACCAACCAAAACAAACAAAAAAATAAAAAAAAGTCCCGAGGATCTGGACTTCATGAATGTGCTCTGAAGGTTGGAAAACAAGGTGAGCTGGGGAGCTGGAGCCTCTCTGCCTCCAGCTCCTGCCTCCCGATGAGTTTCGCCCCGGCCCTCCCTTTTCCAACCATTTAGGGGGAGAAAAATAATAAGAAAATAAAAATTCCCCCTCGCAAGGTGTTTATTCCTATCGGTGGAACTGGCTGGGAGAGAAGTAACATCGATCCCTCGATGGCTCGCAGTGGTTCGTGGTTTGAGGTTGGCTCTAGTAGTTTTCCGCCCTTTTTTTTTTTTTTTTTTCTATTACCTTCCAAGGGGTGCCTGAAGGAAAATCAGGGAGTTTGAAAAGAGGCCGGAGATAAGCGCCTAAACAGTCTGCCACCCAGAGAAGGGGAGGCTTGGGGGGAGGTTGCTTGTTTGGTTGTTTTTTTAATTATTATTATTGTTTTTTCCTTTTTTTTTTTTTTTCCTTCTGTGGAGACCCGAAAGGGAAATAAATAAGCAAATGAATAAATAACAACCCTGTTATCTAGTGAAGACGCTGAAGGATATTTGCTATGCATTCATCAGTCTAATTTGATAGCAGTTCGTAGATGGCACATTTCAGCGCGGCTGTTATTTCGAAAAGCATTCTGGATCGTAAAATATAACTTACCACGTTAATAGGTTTATTTATTGGCACTGCCTATTGCTTATTTTGGATGCTTTACAAACATCTCTGTTATCTGGTAGGCACCTCCACATCACAGGGGAAAGATTGATCTTGTTTTTCGATATGTTTAAGCAGCATGCAGGATAAAGTTGCCCAGAGCGGAGGCTCTAAGGGTTTTAAACTATAGGATGGACATTAATTTTTACGGCAACCCCATGCCCCAATATTACGAAGTTCAGAAGGTCAGGCTGAGCAGCGCTTCTTGGCAGCCCCGCGGGGCAGCTGGGATCTTCCTTTTGCATCGTGATGCCACTATGACCCTCAGCTGCCTTTTTGTTTTGTTTTGGGTTGGTTGGTTTTTGTTTGTTTGATTTTTTTTTTTTTTTTTCATATCATCACCACCACCACCACCATCATCATAATTCGCTTACCTACGTGCTCTTTCTCCGGAGAGGCTTTGCTGCTCTCTGACGGAGCTGGAGAGAGCTCCTCTGCAGTGGAAGATGAAGTCTGAGTGTCGTCCTCCCTCTGGGAAACACATGCCAAAGGGCTGGAAGAGCGCTCCTCGTCCTCCTTTCTCCCTGCGTCTGGGACTGGAGGCAAAGATGGAGGCGTCTGGAAGGGGCCGGGGGGCTGAGGAGGGAAAGGGGCCGCTCCGGCTGGCCCCGCGCCGTAGCTCTTCGAGGTGCCATACGCCTGGGAGAGGCGGAAGTAGCCTGGGACTGGAACCCCACTGCCGCCGCTGCCCGGGCTGACCTCGGTGCTCAGCCGGGGGAAGGAAGCGAGTTCGGTGGCGGCTGAGCCCTTGGGGCATTTCTCTGAGTCATAGAGGCAGTAGGAGCTTTCCTCCTTAATGCTTGGAGCGAAGGAGCACGATGTGGCCTGCTGGCTCTCCGGCTCTTCCATGCGACAGGACCGGGGGGGGTCTAGCCACACTTCCATCCCTGACACGTAGGGGTGCGAGCCGGGGACCATGCTTTGAGAAGTACCTTCATTGCGTTTGCTCAAAACGGGGAAAAGTCCGCAGCTTTGCAGTCCGTAGGACAGATCGGACGCTTGTGGCAGGTAGATACCGCTGTTGGGATAGTAGCCGCCGCCGCCTCCGCCTCCTGATCCCGCAGCTTCCCCTCTGCCCGAGCTGATCAAGGAGTCTACCAAAAAAGAGTTTGCAGCCGGGCTCTCGGAGCATGACATTGTTGTGGAATAATTTGGCGAAGGGAGCAGATAGCCCTTTCTGGCTGACATTTCTTGTGCAAAACATGCTGAATATGATTAGAGATATCCCCGCACCACGGCAGACGCTTGCAGCCAATGGAAGCCCGGGCCTCCCAAGCAACCCCTCCCCATCTGGTTTCGTATGCACCAAGCTGCTCTCAGGTCGACCTCTGAATTTGGGAGATAGATGTATATTAATGTGTAATATGGATTTCCATACACACAGGCACAAACACTTCGCCCACATGGGCGAGTGCCCGGGGTTCTAGCCAGGGGAAGGAGCAGGCTTTGCTACTACTGGCTCTAAGTTTTGCTCTCCTTTTTTCACAAGAACTGCTATAAAATAACCCGGCAGCCCTGATGTTTATTATACCTAGGCTGAAGCGGTGTCCAGATGAAGCTTTTACTATCATTCCTCTCTCACAGCGGTTGGGCTTTCCTGCAGCAGTGCTTGCTCACCTCCCTCCACAGCCTGTGTGTCTCACGAAATTAATAAAGCCACGACTCGCCCGGTGGTTTATGCTCAGGCTCTGCTCATTTTATTTGATTGTCTCGGTTTTTAAGAAATAAAAGACGTGTTATTGTTTATCACGGATCATTTGAAACCGTAAAGGGGCTCTGTGCCTCTCGCGTTAAACTACCGAGGAAGAGGGGTGCTTCCAGCCTAACATTACAACTACAATGCCAGGCCGGACTTAAATTTCCTGGAGATAAAATACTTGCTGCTGCGCTGAAGAATTTCTTAGGGAGCAAGGCCACTGCAGGAGGATTGATTGTGCGGTTACAGCTCTTAATGCTTTAGTTAACGCTGGATTCTTCCCGAGGTCTGATTACCATGTAAAATATAAAGCCAGACACATGCCACAGAAAGAATCCAGATGCGAGCAGTTCAAATGGATCATCGCAGAATGCTGCACGCCCTGTTTATTGATATGTTTATATTTGGGCTATCATTTTTTACGTATACACTCCTCCATATGAGTCATTCACTTTCCATCCTTTCAGAAGCATCATCTCTTTCATAAGCAACATACTAAATAATAGAAAGAGTAAATAGATGATTTCTGAGATACTAGACAGCCCTGACCAGTCAATATGTAATTATGCGGAGGTCGCAGACAAGTATCAGGCAGACAGGGACGCAGACAGAGAGACAGATTTTTTAATGAATCGCTTAATGATGGCTTGCTTTCACTTCCATCGTCTCTCGCTTATGCCATTTCGAAGTCGCCTCACCGCCTGGACAGCGGAACTAGGGGCTCTTTAGTCCAATGCGGATTTTGCCCGATGCTCGCTGCCCATCCCCGAGAAGCAAGGCTCGTTTCTCTCTTCCCTGCGGCTTCTGGGGAAGCAGCGGCGGGAGCAGGGCGGGCTTCAGGGCCCTCCCAGGAGACAGCCGCTGTCTGGCACCCTGCTGCTGTGCCCAGCAGTAGTGCCCCGCTGCCTGCCGGGCGGCGCGGACGTCCAACATCCCCCGGCACCTACCCTTGGCGTTCAAACAGCCTCGGGGAGAAGCGCGGGGCAGGGGCTGGGGAGGCCCCTTCCACCCGGGCCCCACGGATCAGTCAAGCTCCACGTGGTCTAAGTCATACAGTCTGGGCCTACCACGGGGAAATGCCTTTTCTTCAGCGTGACATTTCCCCGGAGGAGTCCCCGCGGGCGCGTTCAGCCTGCGGGGCCTTCCCCAGCCTCTCTCCACGCCCGCTACCAGAGCCAGGGCAGACAGAGGCTGAGATAACTTCATAATACTCATAAAAGCTTTATGGAAACCCTCTGATTTTCCCAGAGTGTTTTGGGGTGAGCTTCACATTGTGGCTTCTTCTGACCAACCCTCGGCATGCTGTGACAGGGGCATATGCTACCGCCTATAGAAACCATTTGAGTTGTTTGTGGTGGTTTTGTTTGTTTGGTTGGTTTGGGGGTTTTGTTTGTTTCCCTCAGCTTTTCTTCCAGTGATACAACCAAGCTAACCCTGCGATGTGTTAATGTGCGATGGACAAACCCTTATCAGATTCCTATGAGGGCCATATCACTGCTAACACAATACCATATAAGGCACCGGTTTATTGGCTGGTTTACAGGAAGGCTATTATCAATAGGCTTAGCATTATAAATACAGATCTAAATAAAATGAAACGTGAGCCCCAACGCTGCCTTCCAAATACATTGCTCTACACAAGTCAGGTATAAAAATTACTCAGGGGAAGTTCACTCTTGTGGTATGTTTATTTTGCGTTTGCCAAATTAAATACAAATGGATTGCAAACTTAAAAGCTATACGGAACAGAGGAGCAACACTTGAAATACCTCCAAAGCTGTTTAAAAAATAAGCAGTTCCCTTTAAAAAAATTGATTAAAGGAGCAAAAGGACTATAAAAGTACGTTGCAATCCTCGTCAGGCAGAAAGAAATGTCTCGAAATGCACTGGAAGAAACACGAGTTGGCTCCTTCTCTGTTCCTGAAAGCTAATGCAGGGAAATAGGACAAAAGGCACAGAGGCCAGCGACTATTCGTGAGGTTTAAAGTTTTCTTTAGCCTCCCCTCTCAGGTTTTGTGACAGAGCGCTGAATTGCACCCCCTTTGCCAGGTCCTGAAGTAGCTGCCAAGGCTGTGTTGTACTGATCGAAGTGAGCGGTGCCTGTTTGATGGTCAAGGCACTTAGTCTAGATCATGAACTCCGCTCGGCGTTGCATTATCTCCGCTTTCTTTAATCGCTAACAAGGCCAAGGCAAATAGTAACCAGCATCGTCAAAACCAGTGAAGTAAAACTAATAATGTTCACTTGATTCGTAACTATAAAAGATAATGGTCAATTCTGACTAAACTGAGCTAATTTGGCATGCGTTTGCTGTAGCTACTGCATTTCCAGCGCTTAACAATACGTCCCTTGGAGCTTAACCCCTATTTAAAAGACATTTTAAAGAATATTGTGGACGCCGAGGGACGAGAAATACTTTCTTTTAAATTCTGCTTCTGTAAGTAAAGCTATCCGAGGGTCTATAAAACGGAGCAAATAAAATTCTGATAAATATCAAAACCTGCGAGAAAGTGCTTTAGCCGGGAATCCAAATTCACAGCGTGCATAGACAACATTATCAAAATAAAACTTTATTGATCTAAGAAAATATAATAGTTATATTAATAGCATCGTTAAGCCGTTTTATTGGTTGGACTAAAATTAAAACCAAAAAGGGAATAAATAAAAACCCGACAGCTCAGCATAAGCGAACTCTGACTGGAAATCTCAAAATGTATCATGTAAAACCGTGATTTATCTTTTTGTTATTGCCCCTTATAACCCAAAAGATCAGCGCTGTTAATCCAAAGACGCATTTTGCGAGCTAATTAAAATATACTTTTATTTGTAGACACAGGCAAACTGCAACTTGTGAAAGCGTAAATGGCCTTTCAGGCTGCTGCGGGACTGCATGCTCTGCCTGGCCAAGACCATAGCTTTGAATTACGAATGATAGCTCAAAAAATTAGTGCAATAAGGGTATAGTTATTTGATATTGGAATTGTCAGGAAGATGCATGTGTGCCAGATTTCTCCTTTCATATAGACGTCTTAGCTTTTTATTTTTTTCCTTTTTCCCTTTTTTCTGGATTTGCTCCAAAGAAGGCGTATTTCAAACAGGAGGTTTGGGAACTGCGTCTGTGCCAAGTTAGGTGACAAATGATAACCTGACTAATTTTATTTTTACTAGAAATTCTTTCACGCTGGTGGTGGTGGTGAGGAGGTTGGCTTGTTTTGGCGGATTATCCTGTTAAAAATTAGACTGAGACTTAATTTTATTCCATCCATCCAGAGGCTTGTTCCTCTAACTGTGTTTTACAGAATATGTGTATCGTTTTACTCATTTGGATTAGGAAGGTATTTTACAAGTAATTCTGACGAGCTCCGAATTACTAGCGTGCGGCAGGACAAAATATACCCAGACCAATTCACTAGGGCTTTATCTCTTCGCCATTTCTCCGGCACTGGAAACAACAACGGAGCTTTCTATTGTCCGGAGAGCCCCAAACACTGTGCAGGAGCAACAACGGTATCGGGTTATATATGTGTCGGGAAAACCCTACACAGCCAAGTCGGTCTTATAAGTATACGCCTTCTATTGTGAGAGATGAGCCACACAGCTGTATTAAGGATTTGAAACTGGATGCACACACAAGTATATTTTGGTAGTTGCGGTATAGCTTGGCTCTAAGACACACAAGTTGGTCTGAAGTTTCGATTTCAGAGCATTTAATGAAAAGATTGTGAGAGGGGAAAAAAAAAAAAAAAAAGACAACAAAACATAAACCCGAAGAGCTTATGAAAAAGCCTCCCAGGGGTTTGGATGTGGTATGTGAGCTGAAGTTGAGTACACGATTAATTAAACACAGTTTAGACACTGAGTTGGCTTTGCCTCTTCTCTCCAAAATATGCAAACCCAAATCGTGTGAAATAATAAACAGTTATTGTAAGAAATAAGTTTGTTTCTTTAAAATATTATCCTATGACCGCGGCCGTCAGTAAACAATTGGTAACCAGAGGGCGCTTTAGCTTCTGCTGGGGTCTCTGTGATTTATTCAGCCCAGCATTGAACGAGGCAGGGGAACAACAAGAGGAAAAATAAATATTTGATAAAATATGCTGTTTATCTTGACTGGTATAAAATGAAATGTTGCAAAGGGACCCTCAAATCGCCCTGCTACTTCCCGACAAGTGGCTTCTCGAGTCCTGGTGTTGTCGAGGAGAGGTCAGAAGAGATCAACATCCCCGAGGTTTTAATGGAGCATCTTTGACGAAATCGATAGGTCCCGATAATAATCTAAAATCTGCTCTTGCCGGCTGAGCATGTGCTTTTAACTAGATTTGCCGCTGTTCACTGGAAGCGCAATTTTAAAGATCTCATTCTTTAAAAAGACTGCAGGCAAGTCGCATTACTTTCCATAGGAGAGCAAGGACAAAAAAAACCCCATTTATTCTCCATTTTTCTTTCCCCCCAACCCCGACAGATTTTCAAAATTTGAAACACGTGGATTAAAATATGTAGCCAAACCAGTATCTGTTCCATATAATACCACCTTCCTTCCTGCCCTTCTCAAATGGAGACATAACCAAAACATATGAAACTTTTATGGGCAAGAAAAGTAACCTGGAGTTAAGGATACTCGTAGCGAGGATAGAATTTCAAAGCTACAACCCAGAGCTACCCTAGGCACACGAGAATGTGTGACTATTGTTTGTTTACAGCTCATGTGCTCGTTTAGACAGATTAGACAGACAGACAGTCAGATAGTAGATGGGTGGATAGATAGATAGATAGATAGATAGATAGATAGATAGATAGATACTCAAATCCAGTCTTGCGTGAACACTGACTTAATATGCAATCATATCAGTAGTTTTTTAAATATTAATGTGTCAAAACTTGTTTAGCATATTCTGTGTTTGACTGCAGGGAAGCAGACTACCCTTTAAAGTTAGTAAACGACTTTACCTAAACTGCAGTTTATGTCCAATAAGTTTGTCAGAATTGTCTGTCATTTGCAGTCTGTGTTACCATAGATCTATTTGATTGAAGACATCTACTGTTCCACACATAAATGTCAAGTTTCATAATATTTCCAGTGCTACCTTTTTTAATTTTTTTTTTTTTTAATAACTGGAGAAAAGCTACAAGTTACTCTGAAAAAATATTTCCAGATAATGTGGATTTTCCACGCGGCTGGCCAAAACTTTACGAAGAGAAAAATTAAAGGTCAACTGCAACTTAGCAAGTCCTTTCTACATTATTTCACATCATAATCACCAGATTCTTGCATTGCTTCCCCTCTCTGCGGTTCTTTTCTGCAGTGCTCAGTGATGGTGTTTGGGGCCACCCCAGCTCTCTAGGTACCACTCCGATCATCGCACACTCCTCGCCCTTCTCCACGCAGGCTATGATGTATAAAACACTTACCTTCACGCATTTCCTAATTTTTTAGGAAACTTTAAGTCCACCGAAAAGCCTCAGCAGCTCTCCCAGACATCCTGAGCGGCGTTTTGTAACGCGGAGCCCAGTAAGTGTAATAATTACCCGTGCTGCTTCAGGGATGCAAAATGAACAAAGGCCATGATTTTTTTTTTTTTCCTCCAGGGCTGCTCCCCTCGCCCTGGGCGGCTTTGACATTGATCTGAAGATCGCCATCTTGTGGCAAAGCATCCGCCAAACCGCCGCCACCGCCGCCCGCCCGTCGTCTTGCTGCGGGGCCCCGCCGAGGGCGGCGGCGGAGGGCAGTGGTCGTTCACCTCCCAGTGTAGGAACCTCCAGGGCGAACCTCTGCAGGCTTTATAGGGGTATGTTTCAGTGAGGCGAGAGGACAAGCCACGGACACTTTTTTTTTTTTTTAAAGAACACATTGTCATAGCAATACAGAGAATGCGATTTTATTGGGCTAGGAAACCAAAACCCCAACCACAACTCGAAGGCTTCACTGTTTCTAGGATTGGCTACGAATGCCAGTTAATTTTTAACCAGGAAAGGAAGCTCACTGGCTTAACTTTCATTGGCATTCAACTCTCCATTCATCTCTCTGTCCCTCTCCAACTGCCCATCCATCTGTCCATCTCCTTTTAACTAATGTTTCCCTTTGCATACTAGACAAACAAACAAACAAAGTTCCCCTTTCCCCCCTTCACTTTTTAACGTTTCCTTCGGGTAGACGTTGTCTGGCTGGGTGGCAGTTGTCAACAAAGGCCCAAAGTCAGTAAGTCCTTCACCTCAAGGTTATGGGTGATGTCCAAGCAATACAGAAGTTCAAAGCCAGTAAACAATGCCAAAACAGAATGTACATTCTTTTCTTGATTACGATTAGGGTCAATATTGAAGGTTCAAACACTCTTCCCAAAACACATTCCTATCTCAGCTATTGTTTGGAATTTGGGGTTTCTGTTTCCCCTCTCTTAACTTTCTCCATCCAGCCGTTCTTGCCCAACCCCACCCACTCCAGTCAACCCCCTCCTGGGCTTGGAGATCAAGGACAATTTCAAACAGTCCATTTCCATCACAGTACTATGCAGAATTTTTTTTTTGTCCCCCTAAAGACCACCATTTTCTTAAGGCTCTCACACTTCTGACAACATCCATCGACTGGCTTGGACCTTCCCTTTAGTGCAAGGCTTATAAATCCTGCCCCAAACACTACCAACACCACAAATATTTCCCAAACAGTTCTCCTGGACACATGTGGTGGGGAGCAGACAGCGATGTCACATCAGACCATCAAGCACAGGCCAGGATAAGTAAAAGGCCTAACACATAGCAAGCTATGATCAAACTTCTTTTCCTTCTCTTTTGACCTGCTGAAAAAATGCTTGAACGAGAACTCCAGAGTAGAGGATATAATGACATAACTCACAAAAGAGGAATGATTTGCCCCCAGTGACTGAAGGAGATCGTGAGGAATTTCGGATCCCAGAGCTATATCAATAAAAGAACACGCAGTAACGTAACACCAGAGTAAAAAATGTGAAGTTTCTTTCTTTGTTTTTTTATTTTCCTTGTGCGCCGTTCCACTGTATACATGCAACCAAATACTTCTGCATATTAAAAGGAAACTGTATATACATACAAATGATACATACTGAAAACAGTGATGTCCTATAAAGAATTTGTATTTTTGTGAACCGTGTCAAAGAAATTACATCAATTTGGTAAATCTATGAATCAAAACACATTCTTATCACCACTGTGTTGCACAAGTAAAGGAATCTCCCCACCCTTTAGCCCCAAAGGAACACAATCAAGCAGGAGAAATAATAATAATAATAATAATAATTAACAACAACAAAAAAAAGCTGTTTGAACAAAATAGGTTGGAGGAGGGTTTTTTTTTTAATTATTATTTACAAGTCTTGTAAAACACTGTTCCTGTATGAAATATACATTCAGATGCTCTCAACAGCAAATCACCTTAGCAATAGAACATCGTATCTTTTGTAAACCGATATAGAATTTTAAATATTTTCCTTTTTTCCCCCCCTCTTTTATCTTTAATTTTTTTTTCCAAGCTTTGGTTCCTGCAGGGAAATATATATATTTAGAGATATTTAAAATAACTCTGAATAACTCTTCATTCTTTGCATATGTCGACTGGGTGACAATGTAGAGCTTGTGTCATTTAAAGTAGACAACAACACATTATCATATTTACATTGTTTGGCTTCTGTTTAAACTCCTCACTAGTCAACTTTAAACATGCAATCGAGTTATTTTAATGATCCAATGTTGCTGCATTGCACAACTCCAACTTTCAATTAAGTGTTGTGTGGTATTTGCTAAACTCTCGTTCTCCACAGGTATTTCCTGAAGAAAGTTTGTGAGCCAGAAGCCAGAAGGTTAGTTTCCTTTATGGAGTTGTTTCTTTAGAAAGGCTGAATTTCACACTCTTTTGTAGATTTATTTTTAGTATTTAAATATGATTTGTCTCAGAAAAGATGACAACACATAGTTGTCATAAATAAACCAAGAACTAATTTAAATTTGCCTTCCCCCCCCCCCCCAGCGATTGTTTCTTTACAATACATGGTGAATTTATACCTGATTTTTAAGTAAATAATTCTTTCATGTAGTCATCTCCTTCCCCCTACACCCTCCTTCCCTACACTCCCAAAGGAAGCGCTGTTACACCCATCACTATATCCATATTACAACTGCTAGCTGTTGGCCTCGTGAAGGTGTAGGCATGTCATCCCCCCCTCCCATTAATTCTCTGTGTGTATATGTCCCTTAAATTCTCTCTTCAAACCCATGAGCAGCGGATAACTGTCTCTAACCTAGGTATTTTCTGCGAAGGAAGGACAAAAGAGTGTTCCTTAGAGTTCGTATTCTGCAGTAGTCCTGTTTGGGTGAGCTCGACCTGGCAGTCTCCAGACAGCTGTTCCGCAGCAGCACAGGGGCGAGGAGGGCCGGGGGTGGGCGAGTCCGGGGACAGAGATGTGCAGTCCCCGCCTGTGCCTGCCGAAAGCGGTAGCAGGGTGATCCGCAGTGCCTGGAAAGGTAAGAGGTATGGATTTTGCACTCAGAGGTGACGTGCACGTTTAGAAATGGATGCCATGTGTGTCAAAATCAAATCGATTCCAGTTGATCTCTGTATATATATATATAAAATAATAATTGATGTTCCAGAGTAGGTTTACATGTAGGTAAAACCTTGGATTCTCCTAGTCCCATCAGATACACACCTCCTTCCTCCATGTAACCCTGTGGCTTGACCTTGTCAAGGGTGAAATCTGAATTTAATCTAGATTTGAAAAATGCTATGAGTTTTAAAGTAGTGGATTAGCTGAGTAATATTGTAATCTGTCCCTGTTAATTTTTTTTTCTTTCATTCTTCTGTTCTGAAACCATATTTTCACTTGGCGGTCGGTCAGATTGAGCATTCGAGAGAGCTGGAGGCGTTTCTCTTTGTTTATGTAGACACTGAAGAAGAATTCCCTTTCTAACTCTCTAATTTGGTATTTGGTGTATGGGCATCTCTTTTTACGGGTACGTTGTCCACCTGTGGAGTGAAGAAAGGCAGAAGCGTTTGAGACCCGGCGGGGGCCGGCGACAGGGGCTGAGGAGAGGTGTTGGGGGAACATCCAGGCATACACTAATGCGGAAAAGATGCGTTTTGCTCACTCAGGGGCCGGCGCTGGTAGATCAGAGGCTGAGCGTCAGCCCTTCGCCTGAACGGGTGCGGGCAACCTGGGACCGGGACTCACCGGAATCAGCCGAGTACCGCAGTACCGCGGCCCCAAGCAGCGGGCAGGACGAACCTCCCGCCGAGATGCAGGGATCCGGCCTCTCTGCCTCCGCGGGGAGGGCAGCCGGAGGAAGGGGTGATGGTGGGGGGTTCCTGCAGATTTCACGAGCCGGAGGGAAGCTTTTGTAGGCTGCTCCGCCGGGCGCCACGCACACGGAGCTGCTCAGGGAGCAGCCATCACCTGGCTGCCCACCCCAAGCTGCGCGGTACCGGGCAGGGGGACCCGGCGCCAGCCCTCCCAGAGCCCCTGACTGCTCGGATCTCCCCCTCACTCCCTAGACTAGTCCCAGCTCCACATCCCCAGCAGAGGAATAGCCCCTGAGCCCAAGGTTAAGGCGCCTCAATTTCCCCCAGACGTTTTTTTTCCAAGCACGCTCTCCTTCACCGCATCGAGGTATTCTCTCGATGAGACATTACGCTTTTGAAGTGCATATAAAAAGCTTTCAAGGTTCAGGAGCTTTCTGCATTAAACTTAGATGCTATCCCTTTAAAAACTTCCTTTTCTGGTACGGTTCATTGTCGAGGCATTTTTTCCCCCCCCCTGAACTCTGCACTAGCTTTTGCCTTTTAAAAAGACCACATAAAAAAAATCAGACTTTGACAGATTGAATAACAATTGTAAGTAACAAACTGTTGGACAGAAGGCAACACGTAATTGCCACAGTGCCTTAGTAAAATGGCTTCCTTTAGACAAAAAGGCCAGCTTTAGGTTAATTTGTTTATTTTAATATATTGGTACGGTTCAGGCGGCTACTTTATCTGTTAAACGCTATTCTAGTGCAATCGTTAAAAGGGTGAAGGCTTTGAATTCATCTCCTAACTAGACTTGTGGTGCAACACATGGCTTTTATAAAATCACTGGATTACACTGATATCAAAGGAACCGAATCTCCTTTTTTTGCCGAATTTACAGGCACCGAAGATGCGTTATTATGTTTCGAGAGCTGACCACGGAGCTTTTTTTTTTTTTTAATTATTATTTTTTAAAAAAGGAGGGGAGGGGAAAAAAAAAAAAAAAAGGAAGGAGAAAAGGAAAAAAAAATAAGGCATCCATTGCCCGGTGGGTATTTCACGGCCAATTTCAGCACTAAACACGTGATCTCGCCTTTTATAACAAAGTTTTGTTGGGGGAAATCTAAAGGCCCTTCATAAACCTTATATGCTTATAAAACAGCATATAAAAATTTAACAGCGGCGGTGCGCTAGGTTTCAAGCTGCCTTTCCTAAAAGCTCTCGGGCGCTGCCTTTATACGTACTGGAGCTGCCGGATTTCTCCTCATTGTTGCCGGAAGATGATTCGGGGCTGCTGCTGCTCTCCGGCCGCCTCCGCCTCTCCTTCTCCTTCTCCGCCGCCGCCCTGCCGCAGCCGCCCTCCGAACTTGAAGTTGCCGCTGCCGCCGCCCCGGCGGCCGCAGGCGCCTTCTCGCCATTCTTGTCTACCGGGTAGTCCGCCGAGGACAGGTTTTCCGCCGTGCCATAAGCCGTCTCGAAAAACTGGTCGAAAGCCTGGGGTAGGACCCCGTTCCTGCCCACCGTGCTATAGAAATTGGAGGAGACGTTGGTGCTGGGGTGGTAGACGTTAGCTGTGTTTTTGCCGAACATCTCGCCCATGCTAGCAGTGTTGGTGGCAGGCAAGCAGTCTCTGTGCATGATCTCCTCTGCGGAGTAGCAGTGGGGCAGATTGTTCCTGGGGTGCCATTTACTGGAGGGATCAATGGCATATTCCCTGAAGGTAACTTCTCTCACAGGTTGGACCTGGGGTAGGTTGGAGGAGTAGGAGTATGTCATAGGGCGAGAAGACGGGGTCTGGGGCAAAAAAGAAGGGAGGCTGGAAAAATCAGGACCCGAGACGTAGTAAGTACAACTTGGCAAATACATGTTAGAGGAACAAGGAACACGCTCATCAAAATCCATCATTAGGGCTACCTCGGCTTCTCCGCATTAGCTGAGCTTAACATGATTCTCTAACGCAGCTGCCTCTTTGAAGCAGATCCGTGAAGTAAGAGATGGGGAGACGTAAGCTGACGTGGAAAGCTCTCCCCGGCGGCAGGGAGGTGCGGTCACGTGGCCCGACGTTGACATTGACGAGCGGCGGGTCCAGGCCCCGCTCCCTTTGTGGCCATCGCGGGGGGAAGCAACAGCTCGTCGCCAGCGCCTACGGGCGAGCCGAGAGCAGGTTGCCCGGGAGTAGCCCGGGGGACACACACCCCCGCCTGGCCACTGCCCCAGTCTTAGCTGCCTGGGCCATGGCACCCGCTGGCTCTGAAGCAGAGAGACTTAGCAGTCCCCCTAGGGCTAGGTGAGACCTTTCTGTCTGTCTGTGTGCTTGCTGGGGCGTTCGGCGGCTGGCTGGAAGGCTCTGAGAAGGAGACATGCAGGCACACTTTCTTCTGGAAAGGTGCTTCCGATCAGGAAAAGATCCTGAAGAAGTCGGCTGTAGTTTTTTTTGTTTGGTTTGGTTGGTTGTTGTTTTTTGTTTGTTTGTTTGTTTGATTGATTGATTTTGTGGGTTTGTTTGTTCGTGGTGTTTTATTTTGTGTGTGTGTGTGATTTTTTTGGTGTGTGTTTGTTGATTTGGGTCCGTTTGGGCTTCTCCAACTCCCCCTTAAAAAAAAAAAAAAAAAAAAAGCCTTCGCCCGGTAGAGTTTTTCTGGAAACCTTACTAGGAAGAATGTGCCAGGGTCAAGTCTGCACTGATTTTCATGGTGAATAGATTACATGCTTGCATTCATGTTCACTTCCGAAGCGCTTAGTGTCTTCCTTCCCTTACTTACATATTAACCTCAAATACCTCTCGCGGCTTCAGACAAGCTTTACTGGGGGTGGTTAACAATGTCGAGTTCTCAGGAGGCAGGGTCCTTCTCCTCACCCTCTCCGAACCGTTCCTTGCATTCGCAACGCCAGAAAGCCCTTTAAATTGCAGACCACGGAGCTAAAAAGTGTTTGTGGATCTCTCCGTCCCAATACTGCCGCTAAATACTTGGAAAACCAGTGGATGTTGGACTACCCTGGCTTGACAAATACTTCTAGTTTAATTGCCAGAAGCCTAGTTAAAATTATTTGACATACTGTTAACCCCTAGGAACAAACTTGCCCTGTCGTGATACTTTCCTTTTTGGTTCGTACCGTTGCTGAAGACTGAGACCCAGAGAGACCTGTATTAAAAACGTGGTTAAACTTTTACTATTGTTGCATGAAAGAGATGATATAGAAAGCGAATTGTACAGGGCAGAGACTAAAAAGTACTTCTCTGCCAATAAAAATGCACACCCCACGGAATGAACAGAGCCAAAGAAAACAGAGAAATACGCCAAAGAATACAGCACCTTTTGAGACATGGACATCCCTAGGCTCTCGGAAAAAATATTTTTTTGCTATTCTGATGCTCGATTACAGAAAACAAATATTTGAGTTCCGGCTGGATTTCATCAAAATAGAAAAACAGAACAGCAAAGGGCTATTGTGAAGTCGGTGCTCTTAGAAAGTTAGATATAGTTCAAGATCCATGCCCCCATGGACTTTGTAAGCTAATGGAAGGGAAAAGAAAATGCTGGGGAAAGAGTATTTGGATTTTCCTCCCTCTTCCTCTGCAGTATTGTGGAAGTATTTATATATCCGGAGAAAGTTCTCTAGTAAATTCTGGAGATCTTCGTTATTTAAATGTCAACATCGATTTGTTTATTTATTGCTTAGCTTATCGTAACTGACTCAATAACAAATCTAATCATCTTGTGCACAGAGAAAATACTCTCATTATGTATTTTCCTTACATTATAGTTAACAATTGCACTTGAATTCAAGCTGTAAATCCAATATTATCAAGTAATTACTTTGTAGTGGAGTAAACTAATTTATTAGCATTAATGTTTATATGCCTTTTTTCTTATTTTACAAGGGTAACCGTTCACAAATCAAATGCTCTGGACGTATCCCTGTAATGAACTCTTTATTTTGGTTTGCTGCAAGAACTTCTTATGCTTGCTGCATGTCTGCAAGCTGAACTTGAAATTAATGAATTAATCTTCTAGTTTGACGTATTTGCTAGAAAGGGGATGGAAAGAGATTGCATAGCGTCAAAAGGGTAGTGGTAGCAGAGGACTGCAGTTTCGTTTAGGGATTGTAAAAGGGTTTGGGGGTTTCCCTCTATCATTATTTTTTTCCTTCCTGATTTGGAGCTGGGGGTACAAGAGCTCTGGTTGCCTTTTTCTCAAGGCTATATTTTTGCTCGCATTTAGTTCCCCCCTAGCTTTTGCGGGAGGGTGTGAGATTGGGGAGTCGGAAACCCACTTTCAATACCAGATCACTGTTTATTTTCCCTTTGTCCCCCTCACCCTTAAGTTCCATCGATTAAAAACCTTTCCTCACACCCCTGTACACACGCAGACACCCCTCCCTTCAAACGAGAAGGAATGTATAAGGATTTCAGTGACTTAGAGATAACAAAGGCGCCACCATTGCAGAGCCTCGCCCCGCCTCTGTGTGATGGCAAACAAATTCTTGTACTTGTATTAGGGCTTTTAAGGCTATAATTGAACACAGCGCGTCTAGGAGAACGAAAACAGTTCTAGACTGACCTGGGGTTTTATAGCACTTTGGCAGTCAACTTCAGCTTGTGTCAGCGCAGACATGACAGAGCTGCCTAACGCTTAATCGCAGGACGCCACTTCCTCGGACTCACTGCAGCCCCCATTTCAATAAATTTCAAACCTTGGGGCTAGAAACGGGGAACATAGCTGGTACAGGTTTGTATGGGGGTCTTTTCCACTCCTCTCTGTGGCCGGGACTGTGGCGCCGCACGAGGCTCCGCCGTGCCAGAGGTCGGGGCAGCCTCTGGGAAACAAAGGGAATTTAAGACAAGAGGAGCGAGAAGGCAGCTGGAAATAGACGTGTGTGTGCCTGTGCGTGGGTGTGAGTGTGTCTGGGCATATGTGTGCTTGCACAGCATGCACACGTGCAACCCCGATGCCTAGTTTCTGAACGCTGGATCTGTGTTCCCCCTTCCCAAACCCGGCAGTCTGTTTAGTCAAGTGGGTTTGCCGCGACCGAGGACCCCAAAATGCCTCCCTCCAATCGGGGAGGCTGATAGAGAAGGCTTCAAGGGGAGCAGCTTCTCTAGGAGCAAGTAGACACCCAGAGCACAGTCTGTTCTCTGCTTTATTTGATGTTAAGTGAAACAGAGATAATGTACGCTTAAAGCTCCGGAATGTGTGGGTAATTGCAGGGAGCCTGCTGTTAAGTTGCTGTGTTCAGCACAGTTATCAACGTTGATGATTTGGTCTAATGTTGAATTGCTCTTTTAATACAGTAATTGGGACTTCCGCGTTGAGGAAGGAGGAAAATCGAGCCTTCCCCTTGCTAACCTCACTGAAAACAACGTAAACAAAGGCAGGCATTTCGTTTGGAGAAGCAAAATGCATTCGTTACGCCTTCTCATGTATTTCGGCCAGATTAGAGAGGGTAAAATCTCTCTCAAATTGGGAGCTCTGCTGCAGGACGTTTTTGCAAAGGACAGCGTAGCCAAGACGTGAGGAGGCTGAGAGCACATTTCCCCATAGCTAAGCTAAACAAAGAGAATAAAAAAAGCTACATCTCTTCTTTGGAGGAATATAAACAGATCTGGGACGCCTTGATAGACTAGGTTTTACATATACAGAGGGCGTGTAAAGCGAGCTGTTTAACTTAGTACCGCTCGTCTCTGAAAGGTCAAGTTCTACAGTATCTAAACTGCTGTCTTTTGTACCTGGATTCGTGCAGGAGGAAAAAAAAAAAAAGAGGAAAAAAAGAAGAAGAAGAAGACTACCATTCACCTTGCTAGTAGATTGGATGCCTGTAATTAATAGGAGAATCATGTGCTAAAAGGGATTTGCGTCGAAAGGAGCCAATTAAAATATTACATGATCTCTGGCTTCAATAGCTGCTGCTCCTCTCGCATGGGAAGGGTGAGCGGTGTTACGATTCGAAGGGGAGAAGATATCTCAAGAATTAGGACAGCATTTTGCAAACTCGCGGGTTGGTTACAACCTATAAAGACATTAGAAAAACGTAATAATAGGAAATTCACGACGCTCTTGCCAAGAAAAAGCGCCCTTCTTCCCATCTTTTCCGGTGAAAAGAAAGCCAGAAGGTGCAATTCTTTACAAAATTTTCCAGGAATGCAGCTTCAGAAAGGGTAGTTATTGTTTGGATTTTGAGTATTTCGGGCTCAGAAGTCCTTAACTGGGGTTCTACTTTTCTGATTCTCTTTTTGTCTGAAAATGAGCTTTATATAACCACCTATTTATTAAAAAATAAATCAACCCAACAAACAAGAAAACAAAAAGCACTCAAAACCCAACCAACCAAAAAATTCCCAACAAAATCCACAACTAATTATGTTCCCTTAACACTGTAGTACAATCTAGTGTTACAACAGTAACTTGTTCAAATATTCTGAATAATACGTGGTTGTTTTTTTTTTTTACATCGATGAGTTAGAAGTCCCGTGGTGTGATATGGGAAGCGTTGCCTATTGTCCAAAACCTGAAGTGATGTGGTTGTGATTTTGCTAGAAAAATGCAGAATATGTGTAAAGAGAACAGAGAGGTGTAAACATGAATCAAGCAAAGGTTGCTCTGACTATTTGTTATTGTAGCATTTAATCGCATTACATTATTTTAGAGCTTGTACATCTCCAAAACCTTTCCTTCTCTGGGTGTAGAGTATTTTAGATTGATTTTTATTTTCAGTTACTGAAATCCTTTCCTCCGTCGCCGTCTCTATCTTGTTAAGAAACTGAGATGGAAAAACTTCAGTGAGTGTTTTGGGGTTTTGTTGTTTTTTTTTCTCCCTCCTGTTCAATTTCACCATTAGAATTAAACGGTGAGGGACGTACAGAGATCTACCCGCCCTTGGCGACCAATCATGATATTTTGCATCTTTTTGAGATGATAAACGTCCGAGGGCTCTATCTGAATACAGAATGACTCTGATAGCTGCGACAGTTCGAAGCATAGATGGCTGTTTGGGTTTTTTTTCCAACAGAGGAGGCTTCTCACAGACATAATTTCTCTTTTTCCACAACTATTTTGTTGCCCTTTTGCAGCCAAACGATTCGCTACTGTGACAGACTGCTGCCGCCTTCAGAACCTCGGGGAGTTTCTCATAACTCCATGTGTCCCCACCCTCAGTTTCACCCCCATGTTCTTCAGTCCTGCGCTCTCCAGGCTCATGGACTCTGAATCTCTCTAAATTTTGGGTTGTATTTAGTGATCCTAGATTGCCGCTGACAGAGAAAGGAGGCAGATTTGATAAAAAGCAAGGCTTAGGTAATTACTTTCTCAGGCGGCCAAGTATATCAGAAATGGAGTGCTACCACAAACGTCTCCTTTTCTTCCCTTTAACGCTCTTCGCAACTACCTCGACACATGAAAATGCGCATCCAGTCATTCGTATTTGCCTGTCTATCCAAATGCAGGTGCAAGGGACTTCCGGTAAAAACAAGGTGCTAGAGAAGGGTGTCTAGACTAAGCAGTGAGAGTGAAACGAGTGAGAAAGCAAATTTCCCTGGTTATAACCAGCCGGCACAGAAAAGCAGGCACCACCGACTGTGACCCTGACCCACGAAGAACTGGGTCGTTAGCACTGTTAGTAGTAAGCAGGTATCAGTCTCCTTTCCCGATGATGTATTTTTCTTGGAGTTAATCAGAGCGGTTTAGTGAACATCCACAGCGATTCCTTGAAAGTGTGATGCTATTAAACGGCGCGTTTATCCCTACCGACGACAACACTCAGACGATGTTCCCATGCAAAGTTCATCCGCAGCCCGGAATGGGGCTCTACTCGAAACGTTAGGGGAGACAAAAAAAAAAGAGGAAAAAAAAAAAAGGAAAAAGAAAAAAAAGTCTTCCCGAACACTCCCACGTCAACTTACATTTAAAAGTATTGCTGCAACTCATGCCTTGAACTTGACCTTAGATTTGTTAATCCTGAAAATATATTCGGTGAGAGAAAAAAAACACCACTGTGCTGTCTCTGACAAACGAGTATGTTTCTGCCTACCAATTCAGGATGCAAACAACACGCTAGAGTTATGAGACATATAATGTGCCTTCTGGCTTAAGAGCAGAAAGTAAACCGCTTCAGCGTCGAGACAAACACGCTCTATCTTCTTGTTCCTTTGATGCCAAGATCCACACTTTGCCATAGAAATTCAAGTCAAGGTAATCGACTGGAATTCTCATTTAAATTGAATTTTATAGGACATGAATGCACATTGAATTTTAACACTGATTTACAAAATTTTGTTTTGTTTTGCTTTTTTAGTTTTGCTTAACTTGCCAAGAAACACATTAAATTTTACTGTACCGTGCTGCTAAATTTATAGGAGAACCTTATTCACATATCACGAAACCCACCGAAATAAAGATATTTCTTCGTCAATATTTTTTTTAGGGGGTGGGCACAGGAAGTATCAGTACACTGGGTCTGTCAGATCAACGATTTCAGAGCCCCAGCTTCATATTTTGATGGACTCTCCGAATTGCATTATAATGAAGGTACCGGTGTTTGTGTAACCTTTATCGGGAGCTATTTGTCTGACACGGGCCTGAAGTACGTGCTGTAGCTGACTATTCAACGGTGTGCCCACGTACAGCTCAGACCGCTTCTTGTCTTTCCTCTTATATGTCACGCAAAGATACCCATAAAAACAGCTCTCCCTCTAAGCCTAATATGGCTGCTCTTGACTGCGCCGTAGTGGAAACCCGCTCACGATCCCGCTGATTTCCCTTTCCTGGCTCTTGGGAAAAGGCAGATACCAAAATCACTTCAAAGAATTTTGGGCTCATCAGCAGGACAAGTTCATATCGCAGAGGCCAGGGGACTTTGGGCAAAATTCCCCGATTCAGACCAGGTGGAGTGTGTGGGTTACTCGTCCTTTCTCTTTCGGTTTTATTTTCCCATCTATCATCCATAGAGCACGGTATTTTGATTTTACAAACCCTAACATATTTAAATACAAGCAACGGCTAGCCGGATGGGAAGCCCATCCAAGATTGTTTCGTATTAAATGTATAAATTTTTTATGCCTACCCTAAGGCATCTCGAAAGATAAACCCAGACTTAAAACACTGTTCTTTTCCATTACTCCTCTCCCAGGACAACTAGAAGGGCCGATTTATGCTACCAAGGGAAAAAAAAAAAAAAAAAGCATTTTCTTTGCTGGGTTAAAATCAAGGCTATCACGACGAAATTCAGATTAATTTAACCTGACAGGTTACAACGCCCGGCTGGCATCTTTCTCTCTAAATAGACACAGACAATGTCGATAAGCAGACAGGTTAAGCATCCTTCCTTCTACTTTCTACCAGACAGAGACGTTCACCCTCCTCCCCGGCTCTTGAATTATTAAAATAGTTTCAGATGAGAATATACAAGAGTAAACCAACCTGGAATAAAGCCCGAGAGGCACTTTTGCACACAACCTGACCCAAATATGAGAGAAAACCCAGCGCAGCAGAAACTCAAGCAACCAGCAGTTCTATGTGAAAGTCTGTCCGCGTACTGGGCTCTGACCTCAGCCTCTTCTGGCCCACATTCCACCCAAGAGCCTTCTTTGCTTTCCACCTATGCTAGGGTGGAAACCAGCATCTCTGGGAAAGGTGGAGCCAGCAACCAAGCTAGGATAAGCAATCTTTGCTCAGCGGGCTCTTCGGCTCTATTAGCATCATCCCAGGCAGCTTTTTTCAACCAGGTCCCCCAGCAAGCACCTCGTTCTCATACAGCGGGCGAGAAAAGGAACGGGGCGGGTGGGTGGGCTGGGGGGGGGGAGAGCGAGGGCCTTAGAAACTCTCTACAAAGGCCTTCCAAATGACTTTGCTCCAGTCATGCAGAGGACTTTGTGGAGGGATAGGGTGGATGCTTGCTGTTTGGTGTTTCCTTAATTCGCCACCAAGTGAGGGGAGAAGAGAAACATTCATCCGCTTCCAGAAGAGCATGAAAATCTTACCCCAGCATCCAGAAGTCTCTCGCCTGTGCAAAAATATATCCCCACGGAGACTGACAGCTAGGATCCCTCGCTGGGCTGTAGATCTCCAGATCAATGAGGATGGTTTGCACATATTTTGGTTTTCTCCCTTACAGATTAAATATACCCGGTCCACAAAACATTCCTTCTCGATCTCCGAGTGACTTGGGTTGCTGTTGATTTGGGATTTTTATATATATATATATATATCTTTGTTCTAGTTGTTGCTGCCTTTAAACGGAGAGAAATCTAGCCACTAGGGCACATTCGTCTTTCCTGCCAGCTAATGACGATTATTGCTGTTATTATTACTACTACTATCGCTACGTATTTTTTCCCCTGTCTGTCCTGGTCCCCTAGGATTTCCGATGTCGATTTGCGCATAAGGTGATTGCAGAAGGCTAAAATGCTGTCCACAGATTCCCATCTCAAGAGGAGGAAAAAAAAAAAAGAGAGAAAAAAGAAAAAGAAGTCCCAGTGTTTTTGATCACGGGACACCCGGCCGTTCCTCCCCAGTACACCCCGGGTCACAGTACAGTAATGACCGTGGGTTGTGCGTTGTAGGACTTGACCTTTCCTACGTAGAAGAGGGCGCTTTCCTCTACGCTACGGGGAGGAGAGGGAGGGGGGAGCGGTGGGAGGAAGAGAGATGCTCTCTTTGGGGATGTTTAATCACAGTTCAGATCTAGGAAGAGGCAAAGCTTCTGCCTTTCAGCACGCCATGTTGAAGCTATTCACTGAGGAGAAAAAAAAAAAAAAAGAGAGAAAGAAAAATACCCAATTTTTTTTTTTTTTCTTTTTTTGGGGGGGTGCGGAGGCGGGAGGAAAGCCGGAGGGAGGAGGGAGGGAGGAAAGACTTAATCAACATTTGCATTTCGTACCCTGGCTCATGAATCAATTGCAATCAAGGGGGTGGGGGCCCAAGGGGCAGGGAAGAGCTCATGGCGTGGTTAAAACACCCGCGGCCGGACCCCTGAGGCTACAGCCGGCACACACTGCCCACGGCTCACGCGAAAAAGACCTTCGTCCCCCCCTCCCCCTTTCTTTTTGGACCGAGAACCATCTCTCGGAAGGCCATCTCTTCAAATCATCATTAAAGTGCATTAAAACACATCTAAAAGTTATGAATGGCAACAAACGGCCTTTCAGCTTCTGCCAGCCTTTTTTTTTTTTGTTAACACTGTATTGATTTTATTGCTAATGCTGCCCACGGAGAATGCTGAAATGCACCAGGACTGGCGTTTTATTTAAGTCATCATAGCTTTTTCTTTTTTTTTTTTTTTCTTTCAAAAAAAATTAATTTATTGGCTAAAGGCCGAGGTTCTTCCAGACCCATACAAAATAAAGTCTCTGCTCTAGAAGAAATTGATAATTCCCCCCTCCGTGTATCTGGACATTGAACATCGTATTTTTTTCCCCGTTTTCTTGAGAAGCCATCTCAGCTAGAGAGAGGTTTTAAGTGGGAACCTTTCCGAGCAAAAAGCTGACGAAAAAGATAGAGCTTTGCAGTTCTTTCCCCACCTCCTCCTTCGGAAATATGCTCCTGTCAAGGTTTATTTCCCATAGCAAACCACCTTTGCTACTGCCAAGAGCTCGAGGAGGGGACGGATTAAACACTGGAATATTCTCTTGGTGGGAAAAAAGTACAAAACATTCGCTGTTTTGTACTGATTCGCTGATCTACTCGCATCAAAGACACAAGGCCACTTTCTGTTCACGGGAATTTCAAATCTGAGGGACCAAGAACATCCAGAATTAGGTGATTAGAAACCAATATGTCCAGACACTGGGAGTTAAAGTGTAAATCGCATAATCCTGTAAGAATTAGTTGAAGTGAAAGTAAACTAATATATTTGTATCTATCATTATGTTGTTCGTTTTACACAGGGAATAAAATATTGCTCTGACATTAACGTTTCAATAAATATGCTAAATATACAGTAGTAACTTGCTGCCTCTGTCCCTTGAGTCCCCCAGCACATCCGCTAAAATGTTAAACTTAGTATTTTAATTTCATGGGAGCTGAGAAAATAGAGAGACCATACTTAGATCATGTACGTTTTGTTTTTACATTTTATGTTTGTTTTCTTTTCAAATCCTTCTTCCAAAACGTCTTTTTTTTTTTTTTTTCCCTTACGTTTGCAAATAAAACTCCTCGCATATGTAATTCTGTACAACGAGCTAAGCACAAGAAGTTCTCCATCACCATTTAAAAATAGTCTCAGTTACGCGGGAAATATAAGTAATAATTCACGTGGAGAATATAAATAATAATTATCTCCGAGCCGCATGCAGGGACGGACATAGTAATGTATCACGTAGCTTAATTATTTTCGTTGGTGATATATTTACTTGCAAGATATGTTAGAGATGTATTTTAGGACTCTGGCGGTAGATTGGTGAGAGGAGAATATGTAACACAACAGCAATTTGTACTTGAAAATATATGTGCCAACAGCTTTTAGACGGTAAATGAAGGTAATAAATAACGCGAACACACACCCCCACGCCGCCGCTCTCCTGCACGCACCAGGACCGCATCTGTTCGGTGGAGAGTCGGGAGTGCGGGGTCTGCGAGGATGTGGCCGTGGGGAGGCAAAGACGCGGGATGGCCGAGGAGTGGGCGGGCTGCCACACAGGCCCCGCATACAGGGAATCCTTTGCGACTCAGAAAACCGCAGACACTCCTGTCTCGGTACCCTGAACCGCTGTGATGAGAAGGGCTCCACCAGGTACAGCCGCACTCTGCAGCCCTCTTTCTAGCGGAGTGTGGATGACCAAGGCGCCGAACCCCGGCCTTTACTCACCTGACCGAGCTACTCTCCCGCGGGAGACGTTTCTCGAGCGGGGCTCCGAGCTGGGCCCGAGCAGTATAGACGGCGGCAGGGCCCAGAGGAGCCGCTGGACCCGAGGGACCGGGCATGGAGCTGCTGGCTCGGCCGCCGCTCAGCCGGGTGCCTAGCGAGGAAGGGAGCTCTGCCGCAGGCCTAATCGCGATCCCACTCTGCCGGGACGGGAAACAAGACCTCTTCCGCTTTCCGAAGCCTGCGAGAGTGTCGATGCCGACTTACATGGTAGCAGGGTTCCGATCCAAAATGTTACCTTACTCCTGCCAACGACTGCGAGTCAAACGTTC
This sequence comes from Tricholaema leucomelas, assembly GCA_013400475.1. NCBI lineage: Eukaryota > Metazoa > Chordata > Aves > Piciformes > Lybiidae > Tricholaema lacrymosa > Tricholaema leucomelas. The sequence goes on along the minus strand of WAAF01013197.1, from coordinate 277,643 downwards.
TCCTTTTTTACCCCGTGAAATATATCTGCGGCAGAGATATTTGAACAGTAGTGGGAATTTCAATTCGCTAATCCACGGTCAGTCTAGAAATGCTTAGCAGATTTGAACGGTGGGTAGCTCAGGGTGAAAACACAGTCTTCAAATGCTACCTCCGATTAAAAGATTCTTTTATGTATATATATATATATATATATGTTATTTTGATGATGTTTGCCATGTCCTCGATGTGGTTTTATTCCAAGATGCCCCTGAATTACTATATGGTTCTGGGGCATTCTGTGAAAAGAGATCTTGCCTTAGATGCAAAGGACTCGAATTCTGCCATGGCCCTCATCTGAGTCCTGCAATACATATAATTTGCGGTGTGCCGTGCAGTAATTATACAGGTTGTGAAATACAACGAAATAAACAGAATTATTCACCCATAGTGAGAATAAGTGTAGTTCACCAGTGGCTTTTACTAGGCAATTTAGCTTCTTCTGGAAAAAGATTTGCCATGAGATGGAGGAAAGGAGGCTGTCCAGTACCTGCATCCGAGACAGACAGGTGGGTATCTGCCCCGTGGCCAGCAGGTACCGTCGGTGTGATTCCGGGCCCCGTAGGCAGCCTGCAGCCACATCCAGGAAGAGCGGCACGCCTCAGTCCCAGCGTGGAGCTTTGCTACCTGCTCCAGCTCCGATCAAAATCCCAGGCCGCAGGGATGTCTCGGAGGTAGCGGCCCCTGGCAGGTCCCAGCTCCCTTCGCTTGTGGGCAGCCAAAGGTCAAGTTATTGCCCCCCGAGTGATGTGGCACCCACGGGCAGCAGATGTTGGTCCCTCGGTCAGCATTTAGGCCGTAAGCAAGCCGAGTCCTTGTTACAGGGTGTTGACGCCCCACTACTTCACAGCAACGTGCTGCCACCCTAAAGCACAACCTGGCTGCGCCGGCTACACTGTCGTTTGTATACCTCTTCTCTGCTATTTTCGCAGAGTGACGGGGAAAATCTCCCTCAGAAAGTCCCTGACTGTCCTCTAAAGGGATGCAGATGGTATTCCCACGCTCCACAGCAGAGTTTCCCTCGGTCTGAGAACCCACAGTGGCTTTGTGGTCTGTGTGTGCCCCAAGAGATGAGAGCAGAAAAAGCTCCCTACCCACCGCTGGAAAGCTAAAATCCATCAAAGAGTGCAAAGCCCCTCACACGTGAGCCTCATGATAAACAAATCCCGCTGGTGCAGGTACTTTTCATGTAAGTTATTGCATTAATATACCACAGTCAGCTCTGAGGCTCGGAAGGTCCTCTGCGCTGATCCCTGCAGGTCCTGTTGAATTTCAGAAATGTAAGGCTAGAAGCACACAGCTAAGCGCGGCACATGATACCCTCTAAACGCACCGTAAAGGTCCCCCAATAGCTAATTAGGGCCACAGACCACCGCAGGAGACAGACGGCGAAAACGAACCTCTCTTTGTGCCCGACAAAATCTGCTGGCCACCCGCAGGACAGGCCGGCCAGTGGCTCCACGTACGGCACAAACGTCCCGTAGCCGGACACCATCTGTGCACCTCTTTTCTCTCCCTGATCACCGTTACATGGCTCCTATCACTACTTGAGAGAGCGATAGCGGAGCACATCCTGCTGTATGTGTTCGGACATACAGGACATGTGGCACGACCGCCAGCGGCGGCGAGAGGCTCACGCGTGTGTGCCACCGCCCGTGGAGAGGCCGCTGAGTGGGAGCGAGCGCGGGCGCGGCCAGGTGCTGATGCGGCGCAGACAGGACCACGAGGTGGCGCTGTCGGCCCGCTGATGCCGCCGGCACGGGGAGCTGTCACAAGTCAAGGTCACAAATCGGTTTTTTTCCCCTCAAGGTCAAGGTTCCAGGCCTTCCCCGTCCTGCCATCTACATGCAGCCCTTTCCCTACTTTCTCGCAGGGGCATCGCCGGGCTGGGCAGCGTCCCACTCTCCCAGGGCTGGCCGACAGACTCCATTTCCCGACGAGGGCGGCAGCTCTGCATTGGTACCATCCTGCTCTTCCTCCCTTGGCTCCCAGCCCTGCTGTAAAACCACTGCTTGACATTATCGAAACATTCACAGTTTAGGATCAGTGCCTATCAGGCGTGTCTAGCTCCAGAGAAACACAGTCCAGAGAGAAATAACTGCATATACATAAGCTGCACAATGGAAGACAACAGTGTTACAGTTACAAGACGTTATCCTTTTCTTAAGAAATACACGTAGGTATGGAAAAATAAAGAGTATTTCCTTCAGGTTTTATTACAGCGACTATTTTATTAACAGTATTAATACTACTATACCTATCTACAGAACTTGGGTTTTCATTTTTCAGTAGAAATATATATATATAAAAAAAAAAGGAGGGTGCACAAGTACATTTTCACAGTGCGCTGATTTTTTTTTCTTTTATTTATTTACAAGATAGCTTCTTTTAGTGAATAAAAACAAAATAATGTGCTGGTTGAAATAACTGATTGGATTAAAAGGTGCTGTAAAAAGAGTCCCTAAACATTCTACTGCGACCTCATAACAGACAATAAACAAGGAAAACCGACTAATTACTTATTGATCAAAATAAAGATCATATAAATCAAAATACTTCTGGGGAAAAAATGTATTTCAGTTCGAAGTTCTTGGATTTTTTTTCCCCCCCCTGGAAAGTTTGTTTGCTTTTATTTTTTTCCTTTTTTTTTTTCCTATTGTAAAGAAATGCCAATGTTCATGGGTTTTGTGTCCACCCAGAGGCAAATGTTTTAAATTTTCAGGGGACTTAGAATATTAATTCTTGAAGATTATCTGGGGTTTGAAATAGGCAGGATCCTTTAAAAATAGTATTGTATGGTCTGCAGGGTCAAAAAAAAAACAACAAACAAAAAACCAAAAACAAAACAAAAAACCCCACAACAAACCAACAATAAAATCAATCCCAGTTCAGATGACAAGAAATCATCTGTTGAAATTAAAACCTAAACCCTTAAGACATCTCCAAGTAAATATTCTACTTTCTATCCCCACTATTTTGTGATGCTTTTAATTTGCTATCAAGATAGATCCTCCATAGATCTTCCTTCATTACTGATGTCTCTGAAATCCTTATTCAGTACCTTCGAGGTTTATTATTACTTTTTGACATTAAATTGCTTAAAAACATACAGTATTTTTTTTTGTTTGTTTGTACTATGGTTTACCTGAGCAGTCATTCAATATACAGTTTGGATTTCAATGGAAGAAAACCTTGTTATGTGTCCACATCGACCTCCTCATGTTAATCAGCTCTTGCATCGTGGCCGGGAAGAGTCCTCTCAAACAGTAAGGTCGTAGAAGCACATGTAAGTTTTGCAGAAAATCGTGTCTTAATTGAAAGTATATCTTTCAGGGTTGAGTGTGTGGGCTTTACAGTCTGTCAGTGATACTGGCTGGCTGCTTCGGATCTCAGGAGAACTGTCAGTTTTAACCATTCTGCTACAGCAATATTAAAAAAAAAAATCAAAACAATAACAACAATAATAATAATAATAATAATAAAAAAACAACCCAAGAAAGCTATAATTCCAAAGATACAGATCTCTTGTTCTGAAAGAAGAGGTTCGTTGTCTTTTCTCTTTTTAATTATTATTAATAATTATTTTAATTTGAACACGGGAAAAAAAGTTCTGAAACTTTAGAGTTGCTGCTTCTCCATTTTTAATCCATTAACTGGTAGTCTTCAATTTGTTGATCACTTTTTTCTCTTTGACCCTTCTGTTTTGGAACCAGATTGTGACCTGTCTCTCTGACAGATTTGTAGTTGCCGATATCCTCCTCCGTTTGTCTTTGGTTATGAATTTGTTTGTAGCATATTCCCTTTCGAGTTCTTTTAACTGGACCTTTGTGTAAGGCACTCGTTTCTTTCTCCCACGTCTGTAAGAGTTCGCGTCCGGGGGATGTGAAACAACGTCTAGAACAGAAAAAAACATGCAGGCAAGTATTAGAAAATCGCTCGACCCCCTCAGGACATCTTCAAATGGCAAGGGCCTTAGAGTGAGAGCTCACTATTCCGCCTGCCCCGCTCCAGCTTAGCTGCTAAAGACAGACTCAGCGTTTGGGGACTCCTCTTTCCTGGAGCCCGCAGGCTCTTTTAGGCACAGAAAGTCTCGCTTCTGTCAGACAGACAATGATAATAACAAACCCCTTGAAGCTCAGCGAGGATCTCTAGGAAAAGCAATGCGAGGCTGCAGCGATTTACCCAGCCCGCTTGCTCCGGGATTTATGGAAAATAATACCACAGACCTTTCCGGAGCCCTTTTCAGCTGTTTCCTCTCCCGGTGCTGGTGGCAGGGCTGGGTGGATGAGGCGGAATGCGCCGTGCACCGGCGGGGGGCAGGGGGCGGCACCGGTACCGCTCCGGCAGAGTCGGGGCATGTGCGGGCCGCTGCGGGATGGGGCCGGGAAACGCGAACGGGGCGGGTAGGGGTCAGCCCGAAGGATGATCTCGGAGCCCTGCTGGAGGGACACTCGGGAGGGGCAAGCAAGGGAGGAGGGGAGGCGGGAAGTGCGGGGCGCAGGGGTAGCCATGCAGGTGTATTACCCGGGAGGGTGGATTTCCAGAGGTGAGGCGGCTGGCTTTGCTCCTTGGGGCAGTACACTTGCCCGTTCCACCCATTGGTGATGGCCCAAGGCTGGTAGCTGTCCATGGGGAGTAGGGGGTCGTGGCGCGGCTCGCCGGGGCCGCCGATGGCGGGCACCACAGGCATATCCAAATAGCCGGGCACCGGCTGGTAAGGCCCGGCGGCATAGCCCTGGTAGAAGGCGAACTCCTTGGCCCGCGACGTGAACTCCTCACCGGAGACGGAGGTGTCCATGTACTTGTCGGCAAAGGTGGAGGCGGGTTGGGCGCAGGACTTGATGGCGTTGTGGTGGGTCATGCGGCAGGGGTAGTAGCCGCTGCTGAAGTAGCCGTAGGGTAGGGCGGCGCCGGAGGAACTCTGCACGGCGGCCGAGCAAGGACTGCACTGCTTGACAGCAGGCTCGGCCATGCCGGCGGCGGGGGCCTCGCTGGAGGTGTAGGCTGCGGCGCTGGGGGCGGCCAGGGGCGCGGGGTGAGCCATCAGGTTGCGGCAGGGGTTGGCCGCAGCCGCCGCGAAGTTGCTGCCGGCGTGAAACCCGTCCATGTTCTTATTGATCTCATCCAGGCTGTTGTCGTAGAGGAACATGACGGGCTCGATCCAGCGGGGGTGGAGGAGCACGGAGGCTGTCATAGCCCGCTCCGCATTGAGACTAGTGGCTCTTTTTTAAAAGCCCCAAAGACTGAAAAAAGAGATACTCAATCTCCGGGACTTGACCAAAGCTGACGCGCCAGTGTCGCGCCAGGCCGGCCCTCATTGGGCCGCCCGCCCCCACGTGATATGCAAAGCAGCTGATAAACATCTGAAGGAATAAAGCGGAGATAATTAAATAATGCGGTCCCTGCGCGGGGCCGGGGCACGGCACGGGGGCGCGGGCACGGGAGCGGGCACGGCGCGGTCCTGCCGCCGCCGAGCTGGGCGCGGGAGCGGAGGGAGGGGGTACTGGGGGGGGCCCTCCCGTCCGCCCTCCCTCCTCCCTCCTTCCTCCCTCCTTCCTCTCTCTTTCCTCCCTCCCCTCGCCACCGAGGCGTGAGCATTTTGGCCCCGTTGTTGCAGTGGCGAGTTCCCTGAGGTGCGGGGCTCGCCGCGGCACCCTGCCCGATTTCTGCCTTGTTCCTCTTTCCTAGGGCTCTACTCTTTCTGAGTGCTGCGGAAGCCTCAGAGGCCTCCCCTCATCTCCGGTGGGAGATGAGCCGCACCCCTTCGACCCCTTCTCTCCCTCGATCTGGGCCGCCGCCTCTCCCTTGGGAATGCTGGTGGAGCCGCAGTCGGTGGCGGAGGAGACCTGCCGTATACTGAAGAAGGAACGTTCCCCGGGCCGCTTTCCGGGACAGATAAGGGTCTAGAAGTGGAGTCTCCTGGGGTCCTCTATGAGTGTTTTCTTCCTTCCTTGTCGCCCGTCGAGAGCCCAAGACCCATCTCGCTCCTCTCGTCACAAAGCCTCAGAAGTCAGATAAGAGCAACAGACCAGGAAATCCCATTTTTATTTATTATTATTATCTTTTAGGACGGTCTCGGGGAGAGGGAGGGTTATCTGAATCTCCACCGCGATCCCAACGCATTATTTGATGCTGTAATAATAAAACCCGGGGCCTACAGTTCCGCTTGAATCTTTTTTAGCTGTAAAATGTCACCTCGGTTTGTATAGTGTGCACACGGACTATGGTGCTTTTTTGTGCTTTGGAAAAACGGTTTGTTGTCTGAAACCCCTTTATTTTCTTTCTCCGCAAGAAGATTAGCAACAAACAAAACCACAACAAAACCAAAAAGCACACACAATCAAATAACAAAACAATTAGATGCCCTTTTCATGATAAATTTTAGGATTTTTCATAGGCCGAAATAAATTTCCATTTGTAATATTCCTCACACTTCTCACCAGCGCGAATGCGTTCCCTGCCAGCGTTCAGTTAATCGTGCACAACCTTGAACCCCAAAAGATCTATCACTACGTTATCAATAAGCTTGCCCTAAAAAGTGTTCATGTCATCGTTAACAGCTCTCTCAGAGCTCATGTATGTGGATGAGCAGTCCCGAATACTCCCACCATGAAAACTCATTTCTTTATATATATATATTTCGTTAATTGCATGTTGCTTTGCTTTGCGCCTGACAGCTCTGCGTATTTATTATCCTATTGTGTTTCCCATTGACGTTGTAGCATTGTTTTGCCCGCATGGCTACAAGAGCGGAGCAGTCCCCGGACGTACATTGTTACTGAGCAGGCTCTTCCTTGCGTAGCGCGGAGTTGCTAGGCATGAGAAACGGCTCTTTGGCGCCCATGTATTCCTTTTCAAGGTGCATTTTCCATGCGATAGGTTGGGATACTTGAAGCCGCTGTCATGAGCATGACAATGCTCATCTGGCAGCATTTTGGCTGATTTTTTCCCCCTTCATTGTAGCTTATTTCCCATTTTGTCTTTACACGCCCTTTCCCTCATTCTTCCTCATGGCCAAACGCAAATATTTATTCCCCGCATATTTTTCCTTTAACTTCAGGCTCCAGTTTTGAGACCTGTGCATCCCTCGGCCGAACACTGCTTGACAGGCACGAATTGGATCATTTTGTTTCTCTCTGGTTTCTCGAGGCTGCTTCTGAAAATCAAGTCGCAGCTGATCGGGGGGGAGAAGGGGGAAGGGAAAGCAGCTCTGTGGGGCAGCACTATTTTACATACGGGTTAGACACGGCTAGAGGCCAAGGTCAAGTTGAAAGTTGCAGTGTAGCCAGTGTGAGCCAATGTCATTCAAAGCTCTAAGATCTGTCCCATTTGTTAAACAGGCGGATAGCCATGAGAACACTAATCTCCTCAGCTCGTCTCCCAGCCCCAGACCACCCCTTTTCGCTCTCCAAACCCTCCTCTACCTCAGCCACGGAGCATTTCTCCCTTATCTGCCCCTACTTTCCAAGACCCTTACCATAATGAAGGAGAAGCCACGTGAAAGCACAGGTTTCAGTCGCGGTGCGGATCTTGAAAGTCGTGAAGGGTTAGGGGGAAACAAAGAAGGTGGGGACACATCCAGTATGCTGAGTTTTGATGGTTGTTTTGTTTTGTTTGCCCACTTGGGACTGTTTAAGTCCTGGGAGAAGAAGATTGGACTAATAAAGCTGTATTACCTAATTTCTCTGCATCTCCTCCTCCTTCCAGAATTCTATTTAATCACTAGGGAAGAGAGACGTCCTTTTCGCTGCTGATAAGAGCAGTGATACAACTGTCCCTTTCCCCTATTTGCCATGACGTGGATGGGAGTCAGGGAATGGGACCATTTCCTCAAAACAGGCAAAATGGCATCTGCAGCACCAGAAAGGTCGTTATTGTCGGGCACGGGACTCTACGCCTTTGTTTTGCTTTACGAATTTTAATTAACTATTGACATTGGGGGGAAGAGAAAAGCCTCATCGACTGTTTTAGATTCCTCCGTTCCTGATAGCAAAGTTTTATTCCACATCTATAATTTCTTTCTGATTTAATGAGTATTTGCCATGAAATATTAGAAAGCAACCTCGAGGGTTGAATGCGTAGAGTAGAACAGATGTTCTTCGAAAATAATGGACCCTACAATGAACACCAGGGATAAAAATATGNCGGGCTTTGAACACATACCATTCCCTGCCAACAGCGGAGGAGCCTTTATTTTTCACAATGTAAGGCTTGGAATGCCCTGGGTAAATTAAGCAAAACTAAGAAATAGCTTAGCTGAAACCACTGATTAATTTGGCCATGCTCTACAAATGCTTAATTTCGGAAAATTAACTTGACAACTGAATGCTTCCGTGCATGCAAACCGACAGACAAATCCAAGATTTGTTGTTGTTGCAGTTGATGATGAACTTTTATTCTTGTGAGATAACGTTAGGATACAGCAAATATAAGCATATAGCGGAACCTCATTTTTTTTCCATTTGATGCAAACCTCGAATTATGTTGCAAATATTTAGTTAGGATGTAAAACACGTAGGAGAGAAATACATCTGTTAAATCGTTTTCTGTAAAAATAATATTAATTCCTTAAAGAGCAAGAGGATGAACAACCATAATCAATAAGAGGATTGCTGAATCCTTTCAAAACCAGGCAATTTCTAGATGGTGTTTCTTTTCGGCGGCAGTCACTCCTTGCGATACACAGCCATGCCCATTTCAGGTACTACAAAAAGCTTTAGCGGCTTTTTCTTCCCATCGAGAGTGGTCAAGGGCACTTCGTCCACTTCGCAGGTGTATGGAAGGGCAGAATTTGACCCTTGCAAGTGCTTTGAACCAAGCCATTGTGTGCTTCTGATTCCATGAAGCCAAAGGTATCCTTGCCACAGTGAAGACTCCAGGATTTTGGCCTTAAACGAGAAAATACAAATTATTTGTAACCCCCCCGCTTTGACAAGAACACAGACACTTCTTTTCCTAAAGAGGCCTAAACATTTTGCTTTTCTTAGAGAAACCAAAAGTCCTTTCTGTTGAATGTCAGGTTTCGAAAATATGGAGCTCTTCGGCAGAGTATCTGAAAGATTTTTTTTTCTTCCAAGCCGGCCTTTGTGTGATAACACAGACACGCACCCTTCGGAGCCCTGCAGAGGGAATTCCCGACAGAGGGAATTCTGATTCCTTGTAGGATAATCTCAATCTTACCGATACACAAGAAAGGTTGTCGCCCAAGGAAATACACCTTTACTTTTCCATTCACTGCTCAGAGCTAATTAATGAGCATGGAAAAATAAAATAAAATAAACCCACAATCAAATAAAAAGTAAAATCCATGGGTGATTGCGGAAAATATTTGTTTATCACATATCAAAATCCTTCTAAACCTGCTAAAATATCTCAGTTGATAATGAAGGAGTTAGAAGATGATCTTAGTTGCTAATAATAATCTCCGTCCTGCAGAGCTCAGGAGTCCTGGAAGACGTAGGAGTAAAGTGATAGCATGAGCAGGAGCCTTAATCGAATTTGATTTTCATGAGCAAATCAAATTTACCTGCTAAAAGGTTAATTTGGAGCGGTACTGCCGTCGCTGTTTTGTTCTACAATTTCTAAAGCGTCAAGGATTGAGATAAACATCCCAGAGTCCATTTTAAAGATACTTTGTATTTCAGGATATTCATGTGTTTCTAATGGAAGTAAGCAGCTTTACGAGCGAGGTTCGCAGGACATCTTAACTCTCTCCCTCCCACTGCGTGCTGGGGGGAGCTGAGACAATTACAAAATAAGAATTGGTAAAAGCAAATGCAGAAGAGGACAAGTCCGCGAAGATTTGCAAAGAGCTTAGTACTGCATTTGGCTCATGTATAAAAGGCGTCCTACAAAATCCTCAGACGCCCATTAGATAGGGACTTACCTATTTCAGTCCAACCAAACATTCAAGCTGCACCTCTATAAATAATGTAATCGCTTTCACCCCAAGTGTGGGACACGGACTGATCTCTATAGAGAAAGATCTCAGAAGATGGTTTCACTCTCTGTTACTGTGTTACTTTTCTTTTTTTCCCTCTCTCTCTCTCTCTCTCTCTCTCTTTTTTTCCTGGCTGGAGGTATTTTATGTGATTAAAGTGAAAACGGGAATGATCCTGATCTCTTTCGCACGATCGAGGTCTCCTTCTGAAATTTTGTTGGTTTGCTCTATTTTGTTTGTTTTTGGTTTGAATTTCTGCAATGTTTTCACAAGGGTATTTCCGGGGGTGTGTGTGTTTTCTGTTTATTTGGTGAAAGAAAGCCACACAAGTCTGTCGTTACGTGTTGGTAGTCAGCAGAAAATACATTAATTATACTGGCGTGTAACTGCAGTGATGAAGAGAAGCCATTGCAGGCTTTCTATCAGCCGCAGGCTGTTTCAACGCAGTGACAGAATCCCCCCCTAATCAATTTCAATTGATTTTTGCCATGCAAACTGACACGCATTTCTTCGCCATCAGCTCTGCTCTCTCTCACAAAGGGAACAGAGAAACGTTTTATTTTAGTCTTAGTAAATTCTGATAAATGAGGAGGCCAGGCTGGCCATACAGATGTCCACCGCTGGAGTTTTTCATGTCGGTTACATCTTCCAGTTAAAAATGTTTTAATATGAGTGTGTAATAGCAGGAGATAAGGAAGTGATGTTCGAGTTAATCTTCCTTGGATTCGTTTGGCTTATCCTACAATCTTCAGGATTTATAATTTTGAAGATAAACAAATTTCTCGCTTTATCCACCAGTAGGTCACATAAAAAAAAAAAAAGGCAGGGTACAGTGAGCTGCAAGGGCATATCCTCTCTATTTCTGCTGGAAACTTGTAATAATTGCTACCACATGATCACATGGTGTATCGTTGCAGCCTGATTACAATTAAACTTATCCCTTCACCTTTTTCATTAGGGGAAAAAAAAAAAGTTCTTCCTGAGCTTCAGGCCCACTTTGTACTGTTTTATTTCCCTTTGAAAAGCTGTCGGAGAGAAGCCGAAATCGCTCTTTTCTTTACAATGAGAGAGAAAGCGTTTCCACAATGCCTTTCTCACCGTAACATTCCTGTAATAGCGTGACATTTACACAGCGTCTGACCAGGAGAGCTCAGAGGCAGAAGTGGACGCTGCTGCTGCTGCTCTCTGCAAGAAGTTCCAATTTTTGTTTTGTTTTGTTTTTAATTGATGCGTTTTGGTTTGTTTCCCATGCTGAGTCCAAAGCTGTATCTTCACCTAGGAAAAAAATGAGGCTCACAGTGCTGAAGACGCTCCTACGCAGTATTTAGAGAAAGAAAGAAGAGAGGGAGAGGGGGGAAAATACCATACAGGAAACGTGGACATGTTTGCTTTTACTGGAAGACAGCTGTTTGCATACGTTCTCCATGAGTTTTTTGTTGTTGTTGTTGTTGTTGTTCCCTTTTCAGAAGTGGTTTTAGTGATTAAAACATTGACTTGATGGAGCAAATTTATTTCTGATGTTTGGATCTGTCTAGCAGCTCTGTTTCCTCAGTTTTCCAGACTTTAGCTCAGATGAGATTGTACATACCCGGGGCTCTAATAGCGACCCTATAATCTTGAGAGATACAGGTACATCCCGCGTTGACGGGAGGGAAGGGTGTCTCTAGCTGGAAGTTACCTGAGTCACAAGTGGAGATCCTCCCCGCGAAAAGGGTGTAAAACCACACAAATTCCAGTTACATCCGGCAAATCCCTGCACCTCTGCAGAGGTGGTGGAGAGAGACGCAGGAAGGGCCGGAGGGAGGCCCCGTGGGCTCTGTCTCACGCCCGCTGGCTCCTCAGCAGGCCGGGCGGTTGCGGGGCTGCCGCGGCGCTCCCGCCCGCTGCCGTGCCAACGGGGCTCTCCCTGCCCGCCGCCTGACAAGGGCGCGGAGCTGACTGTCATCAGGCCAGGACTGGGCCTTCAGCACCGCAAGGCGCCGTGTCACGGCTCGGCAGCTGCCCCGACGGATACCTGTGCCGGACCACCTGGCTGAACTGCCAGCTCCTGCCCACAGGCCGCCCCGACGACCCTCTCACGGCTCTTGTCAGCCAGGTCGCGGATGGGGCTCGCTCGATGGTTGTTTTTTTGTTGTATTTCCCCTGGGCCCAGCGCTCAGATCTGGGACGAGCTCCGTGTCCCCTCGCAGTGGCCGGTGGGAGTGCGTGATCACACACGTACCTCTCGTCTTGCGACGCGTTGTATTCAGCCCTGGGGAGCGGGGCATACCCTGGCCTTTGGATGGGTTCCTATCGGTACTCCTCCACCCCGAGGCGTATCGCTCTTCTGGCTCAGAGAGAGCCTCTTTCTCACGTGGAAGAGAGCCCTCAGGGACAGGCCTGGGGACCGGCTCCATGAGGACTAACGTGCCGTCCGTACGGGTCTGTGATCAGTTTCGGGCAGAGACAGCTGGCTCCGACTGAATTCTTAGTGCTGCTTAAATGCCCTTCGTCCGTATCGTGGGTGCTCTTAGTATCAGCCACCTCCCAGCAGAAAGTCACTCGATACCGTGATACGATTTTATGCTCTGCAACTAGCTTTACATTTCACCAAGCACACACATTTCTGCTAAAAGTTTATTTGGTTAAAACAACAACAACAACAACACCAAAACAAAAACACAAAAAAAAACCCCAAAAACCAAACAAAAACCCACAGTAAAACTTGTCTGGAAAAATTCTTTCTAGTGCCTAGAGTACATTTCTCAGGTAAATATAATACGTGCTGTCTTTAACAACAAGAGACATTTGCTACTCTTCATGTTAAATGGAACTAATGTCTCACTAGCCATACCGTGAACACATTCTCCAAGTAGGAATTATACAGTATTTCCCTTTAAACATAACACCAGCCAAATGCAGACTAGCTGATAACTTGCATTACTGGGTGAGTGTATTACTCCCTTTATTTTTGCTGAATCATGAGTTTCCCAAAGCTTATTGTGTTTTATGTCTTCTTTAGATAAGCAGTTACATATGTGGCCCCGTTGAAGGCTAAATCCCACTCTTACATACATGACAGCTAACCATAATTCCAAGATGTTATTTATGCTGGAATCCGCTTAAGGAGCTGAGTTTGAGCCTCGCAGTTCATCAGTAAAGGTGGGAGTGGAGTCGATTCCTAATTAACCCACACACAGCACACTCCAGCAGTTCCTCTCTGCCTGTGCTTGGACATCTTTCCATTTGGGATACAAACTTCATCTGCCTGAATGCAATGGATTGGGGTTCTTGAGGATGGTGGTCAGACAGACCACTGACACCACCTGACATTGTCACCCTGTACTCCCACAGTCATGCACAGATTATTCTCCAGGGCCAAAGGAGTGGAGAAAGAGCAAGGATGGCCTTAACCCAGCAAAAGCAATCCTATTACAGTATTGAAAGCCATGCCCAGGGAGATGAAGCCAGGCTGATGCCAAGTGGCTGGAGCAGAGCTGAGGGCACATGCCAAGCTTCCCACGGTCCGAAGACAATTTGTAAAGTCCCGGGAGCTGAAGTATATTTAGCCCAATAATGGCACAGAGAAAAGGGAATGGTTTCATAGCAACTTCTCTGCCATGGAAAATAGTGAGCAGATGAACAATAAAGGTTAGTCTGTAGCTGAGCATACCTCCTGCTCTTCTAGTGCATAGAGGAAGACATTTCCTTGTCTCCTTGCATGCAACTCGGGGTCACTTTCCTGCAGATGCTACTGCCTTGGTGCCAGTAAGCTCTTGGAACTGTTTCCTTCGTGTTGTGGGGAAGATACTCTCTGCCTGCTAGTAATTAACAATTGTCATCCACTTTCACAAGACTATATTTTTTTGCTTATATATTTCTTGACGAGTGTGGGGACTATGTCAAATCATCTGCCACCTCTCTGTGCAGCCTGCTGCCACACTGCCCCCTAAAAAGAAAACAAAAAGAAAAGAACAACAAACTCCAACTGGATGTAGTATAAAGCTGCATCTCATAGGTCATGTTGCAGAAGAAACATAAAGGCTGCTTTGCCTTTGCTCAGCAGAGCTATTTGTATTTGCCAGACACCAGGTTCCACTGTTCTCAGGACAACAAATTCTCAGCCCAGGGACTCTACCTGGCCCAGTCCAGTGCACCATATAGACATGGATGTGATCTGAAACCTCTGTGCGCAGCCATGAGAAGCTGGCCAGGGTGAGGGGATCAGGACAGATATGTGAGGGCAAAGCAAGCACCTCAACAGGGCCCAGACTGATCCTGAGGGAGCTGGGGTATGTCCTGTAGTTCCAGCTTGGGAGCCCACCTGCTGCTGGGGGACCACTCTGCTCACATTCCCATAACCAGCCAGGAAGTTTTACCCACAAGAATAATTCCACTGCAAAGTGATGAAGGCACGAACAGGCACGTCATCACCACTTTGGGTGATATAAATATTTGGCAAATAAAGGAGAGGGAGCTTGCCTGACCTATTAATTTTAGCAGGAGGCTGGAGGGAGGGGTTTCCGGGCCTGGAACTACCCTGGGAGTCACTAAAAGAGAGGTCAGAAGTTTGTGCTGAGGTTGCTAGGAAGTTTGGACACTACCTAGCTAATCAAATAATCATAATTTCGTACTTAGTCTTCAGTACAGTTCTCATCTTTGGTAGGACAGGAAGACCATGGCAAAAGAAAAAGAACCAATCAACCATCCAAGTCCACTTTAACTGGGAAGATGAAATATGTATATAGATATTCCAGTCAGAAAATTAAGATTAAGTTGTATTTATCAAGAGTTTGTGTGTGTAGTGGATTCTGCTGCCTTTTTACCCGTAACCACAGGATTGAAACATAAAAAAAGCTGTGTGCAAGAATATCCCAGCTGACCTAGAAGCTGCCTATATATAAAAAGAGAATAGTATATAATTCAACAGTGGAAATCGATTAGCAAGTATATTTTGCCCTTTTGCAGACATCCAATTGTTCCTGCCATATGTCCATTCTTGTTTGTGTACCAGCTAAGAAACCTGAAATGTATATATGCGGAAAGAAAGAGAGAAAAAGAGAGAGAGAGAAATAGAGAAAGAGAGAGAGAAAGAAAGAAATAAAACAAAATGTTAAAGATTTTTCTCAGAAATCTATGAAGGGGAAATGTAGGTCTGAGGCAGAGGTTAAAGGAAGAAAAAATACCAGGAGACACTATTGTCAGAACTTTAATATTGAACAACACAGCTGAAGCTTTTATCACTGCATGAAATTTACAGCCTAATAATTCAAACCTGTGTGGTCATAGCAAGATGCCCCTTTCTGGGTATCCAAAGGGAAGGTTTTGCATTCTGGCATGAGGGGAATTCTCTGCAAAGAAAATTTTTTGGGAAAGACAGGTGAGTGGTAACTTAATGGAAAGGGAGACGAAGAAGAAAGAAGAGTTGATGCCTCTTTAGGATTAGAAATTTTCTGATGCTGAAGGTGCAAATCGAAATATGGCCTCTGTAGAAGTCGCTAAAGGGCAAAACAATGAGGAAACTCCTGCCTGGTAAAAGGAACCATAGAAAAAGAAGTGTAGGATAAAACCCCAGTAGTGTGAGTCTTCACAGGTGGGAGGACATCTCCGAGGCTCCCCCTCCTCATCCTCATTACTTGGGCAGGTATTAAGACTTCCCACATCTTAGTTACCACATGATTAGGTGCCAACTAAGAATCTGGAAGTCATTTGAACTCCCTGGAAAAAGAAGAAAAGTGGGATTGGACGAGATCGCTCAATTTAATAAACATCTACACATCACCTCCAGTAAAATGGGAGCAATTCTGGCGTCAGGTTCATCTGCAAATTGGAAACGCCTTACATGCCCAAGGAGAAGTCACCTGTTAGACGGGGAGAGCCTGGGATCTCCTGTCACATGGAGAGCTAATCGGTTAGATTCCAATACACGTTTCAAAGATTAAGGTCAACGTCTTCTCCTCTCCTTTCCCGCTTTGTCCTATACTGCAACCTCACCCCAAAACCCGCAGGGTAGATGAAGACATTTTTGCCATGGCACCAGGAAAACCTGAGGCCAAGCTCTCCCTTGTGTTTTAGCCAGTTCCCCCTTCCCGTCTTTCGTGCCTGTCCCTGACGAGATCTGTAGTACGGAACGGCGCAGAATGGGTTTCGGGTGAGCTCGGATGTCCGCCGTCCCGCCGGGAGCGGCGAGTGGCAGCGCCCCGCTTGTCCCAGCTTGCTCGGGTGACTCCGCCGGGCGCCGGGGCAGGTTCCCTTCCCCTGCTAGCGATAACCATCAGGTATTTGCAAGAGTAAACAGAGCCCTGGAGGCTGAGGGGTGATGGTGGGGTGATATCCTTGTCTGGGTTTCGAGCACCGCCCGTGCCGAACGGAGAGAGGCACCGGGCGGAGCGGTACGACGGGTTATGGGGTCGCCGCTGTGGTGTTGAAGCCAGGCGGGGGCCGGTCTCACCCGGGCAGGACCCGGGTAGGGCCGGGCCTGGCCGGACTGGCACCGAGAACCTCCAATGGGGGCGAGCGGGAGTCGCGGTGCGCTGCTGTCCCTGCTCCCTGCTCCCTGCTCCCGACTCTGCGGGCAGCTCGACGGGGCGGCGGCAGCAGCGGCAGCTCTCCGCGGCTGCCGAAGGAGAAGACGAGAAGAGCGAAGACGAGCGTTGCGATGCGATGTGTCCGAGGAGCCGGGGTAAGCGCCTTCCACGGGGCGGAGGCGGTCGGGATGCAATTGCGAGAGTTTCCCACTAGATGTCTGCACAGCTAATGATAATCGAAGGCCCTGTCCTTTCCCGGTGTACCTCCCGTGAGTCCGACTCTTTCAGCCTCTTTGAAGTCTGCCACCCCTTCAAGAAACTAAATCTCTTCTCTCCCTTCCATTTCGGTTCTTCCCCCCCCGCTCCGCTTTGTTTCTTTTTTTCTTTAAAGAACCTTCTGAGCTTAGTCTAGAATAAAA
Organism: Tricholaema leucomelas; assembly: GCA_013400475.1. Taxonomy (NCBI): domain Eukaryota; kingdom Metazoa; phylum Chordata; class Aves; order Piciformes; family Lybiidae; genus Tricholaema lacrymosa; species Tricholaema leucomelas. The sequence goes on along the minus strand of WAAF01013197.1, from coordinate 260,741 downwards.
TACGAATTTCTCCGCAGAAAAAGCGCTCTGGTGTACAATTCATGCTATTGGAATCCTTTTATGACCTTTGATGTGTTTAAATAACACGGTAAAGCTGTGCACACACCTCGGATTAAACTTTAATCATCCCAAGTCAAGGACATCCAGGTGGTAAATGACTTTGACATTTCTGCTTTAGAGCAATATATGATCTCAGTTGCAGGTCAGAAAGACGCTCTCAGTCTTCTCGCCCTTGGAAGTGCAAATATGCTTTTTCCTACAGAGATTAGAAACTCGTGCCTCCTGTTACCTTATTTAAAACAAAGAAACAAACAACAAAAATCCCTTTTAAAACTCCACAAGCAAAAAAAACCAAACCCAAACCGAAACCACAAAACCAACCAACCAACAAACCAACCAAAAAAAATTCCCCCAAACACAACGTGCAAGTCCACTCCAGGACACAGGAAGAAAAAGAAAAATAAGCCCCAAAATCCAGGCACCCGCCGGGATCGGGTACCTACAAACTTCCCACGGGACTGAAAAACTTCTCTGGTGTTAAGCACCGTTCTGCTTCTCCTGGCATGTGTATAATGATCCATGTAGGAATACATACAAGTTTTCTTATATATGCACATGTATATTCCACATAACAGCGCATGATGGTAAATGTAGTCAACTCCTTTGAGCTAAAAAAAAATCTACAGACTTTCTCTCTAGTCCTAGTGTGGTGCGAGCATCCCCTACAAGTGAGGTTATTAGAACAATAAAAAAAGCCTACCCCCCACCCCCCCAAAAAAAAAAAAAGCCACACAGAGAAAACCCCAAAACAACAACCAACCCACAAAATAAATAACAAAACCCAAACAAACAAAAACAAACATAAAAACACGGAAACCCCCCCCCAACCCTAACAAATAATTTAAATAAGTTAAGAGAAATCTGAAACGTTATTTGCTCCTCTGCTAGCACCTGATTTTGAATCAGATGGGTTTAGATTAACATGTACAAAAAAAAAAAGAAAGGGATTTGTGAGCCCTTTTATTGTCAATCAAAACGAATGACAACTAAATTTTGCATTGATTTTTACCAATGGATCCCTGCTCAGCCTTGGTTAATGCTTGTCTTGGAAGGTGTGGAGCTCAGGGAGCTAAAGCCAAGCCTTGTGCGTGGAGTTTTAGGTCCTGGACTCAGTTGTATGAAAGGCCTAAGCATGGGAAATCTCATTCTTTCTCTCCTTTTTTTTTTTTGTTAATTTCTTTTCGTCTCCGATTTGTTCCATAGAGACTTTACACCCGCTCTGAAGAAAACTAAAACACGATTAATCATGAGATAGATTTTCAGGGAAAGTGGCAAGAAGGAGGAGGGCTCCGACAGCTCATTTTGAATGGGGCGGTTGGGAATGCTCAGTCTCACGGGCGAAAGGGTGAGGTTTTGGTTCCATTCGAGAGTGGGGAGCAAGCTCAATTCTTCGGGAACAAAGTACTAGCGACGTGTATAGCATAAGCGAGATAGTGACCGGACACTCAACCCCGAAGGCACGGCAGGAGGGAACGGGAGACAGCATCGACACTTTCCTCCAGGGTCTGCCCCAGCCCCACCGACGATGGAAAGTGCCACGCTCCTCACTGTTCCCCGGGGTAGAAATGGCAGAACAGCGGGCACTGGAGGGTCGACAGAGGCAACGCTACTGGAGTCCTACACGGACCTTGCAACACGTTCGAGACCTTGCTCATTTCCAGTTTGAAGGCGTTGAGCGAAAAATAAGCATCCTTTCAAAATTTCTCGGGATTTTGTGAATAGTAGGGAAGAAAAACTTTGCTCCCAGCTCCCTCTCAGCCCCTGGTTGCATACAACCACCTTATAGGTCTGGGCTGTGCCAGCCGGAGTTATTGCCTCGTGTACTGTTGCTATCGAGTGGAGATAAATTCGAGCAAAGCAGACACGGTCGCCATAATCACGACTACCCGAAAGTAAAAAGATTATTATTTTCTTTCCTCTAAAACCCCCGAGTGTCACTATTTAACTGTCCTCTCTCTTCTCCACTTCTAATTATGAACTCAAGATGTTTAACGTTGGAAAAATTGCATCAGTTGTTTTAAACATGGACAGAGCCTTTACTTGTGAAACATACTTCTGAAAAAAAAAATCTGGAAATAATTAACTCGTACAGTTGAGAACATTATGTTGCTTATACTGTAAACGTGTCCTTACACCTTTACAAGACGTTACAGAGGACTTACTCAACTAATTGAAACTGTTATATAGCAGCATTATGTATTCAACATACTCATTACATTTCATCTTTATGGACTTAGAGTTTTACTCTTTTCACAGTCTTCTGATTATGTTTTTTTCCTCCTGCAGCCGGTCGTTTAATCTGCAAGGAGACACACTCAAAAAGCTAAGAAAAAAAATAAACTATTTAGTGTTATTTTCTCTATAACAGAATGTGATGGGTCACACCATCATGGACAGACTGTTGGAAAATGATCTAGCTCTGAAAATAACAGAACCAAACATTTCTCCCCCATCCCAAAGCTACATCGAGAAATGTATCTATGTGTACTGGTTAGCTGTTGCCTAGATCGGGTGGTGGACTTCTTGCTCACCTACTTTCCTTTAAAACGAACAAGCCACCGTCACCAAAATAACAACTGCAATCTCCACCCAAATCCACAAACAAACAAACAAACAGACAAACAACGCACATCCCCCCCCCAAAAAAAAGTCAAAACAGCATCCACCCCCCCGCAAAAACAACCAAAAAATCCCCACAACCACGACTTAAGGAGCTTTTTCATCTGCATCCATGAGCTGGGGAAATGGGGAAGGGCGAGGTTTGTTGGGCAGTAAGATGCACCCCTCCTGCTGAGCACCAGCGTGGGGCGGCGATAGGCAGCCCCACTGGCCGACCACAGGGGATAACCGTCTGGTGGGTGCTGTGAGCGGGCACGGCAGCACGGAGCATCTGCGTGATTGTGTGTGTATAGGTGTCTTTCTAAGTGTGCACCCACAAGAAACAGCGGCATGGCTGCTCCTCGGGGTCCCACGCGCGATCCATTTCCCATGTCCCCTGCCCATCCTTTCCGCCGCTCTGCTATGTTGCTTTTCCTGCAGAGACGATCTCCTCACGGAGACAGCTTGCTCTTCATGCTAGTAGCGAGCCCACAAGGAACCATTTTCACTGCTCCCACCAGTGTCACGCCTTCAGGAGTTGATGGAGACTTGTCTAGCCCAGAATAACTAGTACTCACATAGGCTAGCACAAACGCCCGATTCACGAAGCAAGCTGAAATAGAGACCAGGATGTGGGCTATGTTCTGGGCTCAGATTTGTGCTGAAGACACACTCCTGCAATTATTATGTTATTTTCAGTGCAGAAGGTAGGAGTTACTTGAGATGAATAAATTCGTCTCCCGCAAAAATCGACCCAAATCCCTTTTTTCCCGGATGATATTTAAAGGCATAGTCTGGCGTGCCAAGCAGAAGGGCAAACTGGAGAAAGAAAATCTCCAATAGCAGGAATGGTCATTCATAGGAGGGAAAGATGTGCATATGCTCACGCGCCTAAGGGGCCAGTGCGCCTATACACTCATAGCTGTGTTTGTGGATGACGGGGACTGCGCGTGTTTGAAAAGATGCTTTGCGACCGAGTGTTTCCAGGGTAGTGCTGCAGTTTCAACTCCACAAGACAGGCTTTCAGCCCAGAAATCAGCCTGCATCCCTGTCCTTTTCCCCGGCTGTCAAAGCACAGCGCCGCCCAGGCGAGCCGGACAGAAACCTGCATCTGTGATCTAGACCTAGTCCGTAACCCTTCGGGTTAATCGGCGGTGGCGGACAGGAGCCAGAAGCTGCGCGGCTGCCAGCGCAGGCCGCGGTCGTCTTGCCCTGCCGGTTCTCCGCTGCTGCCCGCGCAAGGCCCGGCCGCCGGGCGACAGGTGATGCAGGGACCGCGGATGCCGAAACTCGTGGACTACGCGTATCGACACTGTGTCTTCTTGACACAGTGGATGTGTGATGAATGCCGACCAACGGCTTCCTCAGTCCCTGCTCCCCCTCCCCTTTTCTCCTCCCCACCCGCCCCCTCTTCCCGAGGTCTTTCGCTGGTTTCAATAAAACGCAGGATCTAAGTTTTCTCTCCTTCAAATCAAAGAGGTGTTACGGTTGGAAGAAACGACAGGCAGATGGGATATTTTAAAAGATACTTCCAAACAATATGCACTCGAGACGCCCCAGATTTCTCAGGAAGCGAGCATTGTCTAGCAAAACAATGACGGTAAATAAATCAGTCATCGGAATCCCCTTCGGGATCCTGGTGGGGTTTAACTCGGGTGGGTGACTCGCCTTCCCCTGCTCTCTGCTCGTTAGGAAGCCAGTATGAGGCGCCGGGGATTTACCCCAGGATTGCCAAAGCCTAGGCACTGGGAAGAGCATTGCTAACATCCTTCCAGCAGCAGAACAGGCGGGGAAGCAGCCCGTAGGCACTGTGCCGCCCCTGACAGCGCTCGCTCCCTCCGCACACCCCCGCCAGGAGCGCGGCCACCAGCGTGGGGCTGTGCGCGGCCCGGTCCGGCGGCTGCGCGCACTCGGCGTCGCTGCTGAGGCAGACGTTCTTTTTTTTCCTTCCTTCTTTCAGAGGGTTGAACGACTGCACAGCCAGGTTTATAGGCCTCTGTGAAAACGTGAAAATTTAAACAAGTCTTTCAGGTATAAAATACACTCTTGAAATAAAGTTTTGAGGTTTATTTGGTCATTTTTTAAGTTGGTAAACTCCGTATTACTCCAAAGGGAAAAGATTCTCTCACTTACTGTGTGAACAAATCAGGATTTACACTTGCACAGAGGAGTCACATTCGGAAAGAGACGTTCAAGTCCTTTTAAATGCGATCTTTGCAGCCTGGCAGCAGATTGTCTCCCTTAGAATGCTACACATTTTCTGCTGCCTTAGTTAAAGGGAAAGAAAAGTTTTTATGGCCTCTACCGCGGCTTCAGTTGAAAAGTTTTTAATGAAAGAAGGAGAGATTAGTGCCCCAGAGCTAGATTTTCTGCTGGAGAGCTTTGAGTCCTGCACAACCTCGAAGTTTTACTAGTCAGTATCCTTTTTACTGCAGAGCTTGGGTGCCTTATCGAAAGTGATTCCTGGAGGGTTATTTTTGTACTGGGTTTCATTTTTACGTTTTCATTCACTTTAAATCTTGAGAGGCTCAGAATCAAGGTGTAGCTGTTTGGTGAAAAAATAACCCACCCCAGCTCTCTACTGTTAATGAACAGAAATTATTCCACTTTCATCTTGTCCCTCAGAAATATCTTTGCTTAGAAAAGCCTGGCTGCTAATTGGGGCATGCAGTTGCCTTTAATCTCTAACACAATGCTTGGAACCTTCCCAGAATGAATTAAAATAAGTCTGATTAATGAGAATTAAACATGGCTTCCCAGTAAAACTTGTTTTATGATCACAGCTTGTGCGCCACCTAAAATATTAAGTTTAGACATTTAGGGTATAAAGAATAAAATTCCTTTCCAGAGTCACGTTTGGTACTTTTGATTTTCTTTTTTTTTATATTAGAAGTAAAAGGAAGGAATAATAATTGTTCTAATAAATTAGAGATAGAGTACAGATTTGCATGTTTACTTATACTTTTACCCTGGAATCGTCCTCTGAACCTAAGTGTATTTCTTTCAAAAGCAAACTGTGGGAGAGAATCAGATTGTCAGCACAGAAATGCTCTCTCCTGTCAGCAGCTAGGAGCAGAGAGCATGTGTGTGCACAAGTGTGCATACAGGAGAGAGCTCTGCCATGCAGTTTTATGTTTATGCATAGCAAAATGGGTTGGTTTATAGCAATTATAGCACAGAAAAGCTTTGGTTGACTAAGCTGTAGCTCATGGTTTCACGATAGCTCAGTGAGTTATGAGGGGAAAAAAAGGCCCTAAAGTTGGCAATGTCTATAATAAATTCCATGTTACATGGCTTGCTGTGCAGAAGTAAATACTGCACTGAACAAAGAAGCCCCAAAATCACTAGATCCTGTTCCCATTGGAGAAACTTCACCGAGTTCCTATGGTGTGGAATGCCATTTGCTTGTTTGTTTGCATGTTTGTTCTATTTATAGCCATTCCTATGAAGCTCATCTTCCAAGCATCTGCATGCCCATTGGAGCCAGATAGAGTTTCCTGGGTGAAGCCCCATCTGTATTCAGTAGTAGAGTGCTGGAAATGTGTGCAAAAGGAGTACACCCTTCTGCAGACTGTGGTGCTTCCCTGAAGGACCAGAGTCTGCTCCCCTTCCAGGATACTTCCACACAGGAACACAAAATAATTAAATGAGCCTGAATGCTGCTCAAAATTACAACAGTGAGGTGAAATGTCCTGTGTTTGTCAAAGGATTTCAGAAAACAGGTGAAGAATTAAGATAGGACTTAATGCCGTGTGTATTGCATGTAAATTAAATATTTAATCTGCTGTTCCATCTCTCCTGTGTGCTCAAACACCTCCAAAAGTTCTTTGAACAAATATTTAGTTTCCAAGCTATAAATTTATGTTATGCAAAGACAGAGCTTTTAGGATCTCCAGTTTAGACTCGTTCTTACCACTTGTTGTGGTGCTGAGAATTATTAAACTGGTCAGCTTACCTTTCCCACGAGTGGTAACTTAAAGAGAGCTAAGGCATGTGAGAGGGGTGGAATATATGAAATAATAATAGCATTGGAAAAAAAATGTGAGCTCACAGATTGTGATTAGTGTCCTTCCTAGTTATTTCTTTCTTCAGTTAACCCCTGATTTATTATTTTTTTTCCTTGAGGGGCAGACAACCACCAATACCCCTGCAGCAGGTCTGTGTTTATAGAAATCTTGTGGTATATTAAGAGCCTTTAATAATGTAATTGTCAGAAAGAAAAATACAGAGGGAAACTTCCTAGGAACTGCTACAGTGTTCTCCACTTTGTCAGAGGAGTTACCTACAATGGAGCATCTCTGCCATTTTCTCTGCTGAGACTCAAGAGAAGCACACAGGGATTGACATATTTTAGTACATTGGATTAGGGTAAAATGGGAAGGGATGGGAAAAGTGATGGGAAGGAGAATCCTTTTGAGAGGCTTCCATGGAAGTAAGTTCTCTCCACTTCTAAGAGGAAGTGACAGTAAGTTAGTGGATTTTGACAGGTAAGTGAGGGCTGCCTTTTCCAGGCATAGTCTTTAGGTTGGGGGGGATAGGGGTGGGGAGGCAGTGGGAACCTTTCCCAGCGACCCTACACTACTTAGACAGCATTTATAGACGGATAAAGCTGAACATTGGACAGAACTCCCCAAAGGAAAAGAACCTTTCAGTGTAGCCATCAACCTGTCATCACTGCAATAAAGGTGTAACACACAGGAGTGCTGGTAAGAGCCCAGGGTTTATTTCCTGGCCCTGTCACATGACATGGGGCCAAGGTTACTGAAGGTTACCCCCTCACATGGAAAGGATCAGTGATCATCAGCCCCAGTAGCTGCTTCTCCCTTTGCCTCTATTTCTTATTCAGCTCATGCATGTACCTTTTAAAAAACACAACCCCAGAAATCCTGTTCTTCTACAAGCACACAACCAGATATCTGCCCACAACCATGTAACTCTAGCCATGTCACAGTCAAAGGCTTGAACACCTTTCTGCAGTCACCTCATGCAGTCACCCTGGAATAGTTCCTTTTCCCACTTAGTAGTGATATATCAGAGGCTTGTATCCCTTGCAATGCTTTTCCAAACAAGCTATTTGATGTCTTCCAAGCCAGTCCCTCTGCAGTGATCTGCTTAACCACTTGTGTGAAATGGAATGTTTTTTTGGCTGAGTATTGCAGTTTCAGACCTCTTGTGTGTGGCACCGTGAAACCAGCATCAGTACTTCTGTGGGAAAGCTAGGCAAAGACTTGGGCTGTATCATTCCTTGTCATGCAACTCCTTGTTACATGAGAGGTGCAAGCTCTGTTACAGTCTCCCAGCTAGTGCGTAGGGGCACCATAGGAGCAATGACAGGGAGGGCCTGGAATCAGCAAAATGGAATGGAAGAAACTGGAGACTGCAGAATTAATAAGTCTGTTTTCCACAAAATGTTGGTTGTAACAGCTTTGCTGTGGCTTCCTCCAGACAACGCTGTCCTACCCAGGATGTGGGTGTAAGTAAATGTCTTTCTATGAAGCCTTGCAGTAAAATCTACAACAGAACATAAAAGAGTGAAAAGCATTGGTTATAGATCTTGGAGGTTTACATTATTTTTATAGAGGGTTTGGGTTATGTTTCAGATTTACTTAATGTTACAGAGACAAGTAGCGATGTTGTAGACAGAAAATATTTGTCATCTTTAAAGAGATGGAGCTATGCTTGAGTCCTTCAACTTAGCTTCCCACCCCACTGTGCAAAATACCAGTGGCAGTGGCCAGGAATGCCAGCATTGCTCCTGCTTTAGAATGGGCCTGATGGATCAGGCAGATCCAAACTGGCTTTGAGCAGGCTGACAGTAGGTAGCACCCCCCTGGGCACTGCTCCAGTGGCAAGGAATTATTAGGGATAACAATCTCTTAATCATATATTTTCATTGTTATTAGGACTCAATTTATGATGTGTGTAGAAGGCAGAGAACACTGAGATGTCCTCTGCCTTCTAGAGTTTTCCATCTACATGTAGGAAAAGAGATGGTGTCTGAACACTGGAGAGTATTGGGAAACACAAGACATCATTAGCTTACCTGACCAATGTATGCTTGAGAAGCCAGGTGGTTCAGAAAAGAGCTGACAGCAAGCAACATATTTGTAACTAGAAAATATTAAACAAATATGTTTGATCTGTGGTTTTGGTTGGGTTTTTTTTGTTTGATTTTGATGTCCTGAGAGGGAGAAAGGAGAAACTTCCTAGTGATAAAAATGGGGGAAAATAAAAGGTGGTGTAAAATAGTAACATGAGAGAAATATGTGAAGCTTGTCATTAAAAAAAGCAGGATTTCTTCCAATTAAAATCTGCTATAATGAAAACTAGGTTGTTTCCACTTCAGATGTTGCACAGCAGCTGTATAATGCCTGGGATACCCCCAAGCAGATGAATTGGATTATGAATTGGATTTGTCCCTTCTCCAAAAAAAGACTCTTGGAGGAGTGCTGTAAAGTGATCCTGATGATCAGGGTAAGGGGGAGGGATGTTGCTCTTATCTTATTACCCTCAAATATCAATATGAATAACAAGGACATTATTCCTCTTAAAAACAGTATGGGCAATAATATTCCAAGTTGTTTGTTGTTTTTTCCCCCCCCTAGAAAAACTGTTAACTGGACACTGCTGCAGTCATCACCATGAAGTAACTAATATTACCCCTATTTTACAGGCTGGGAAGCAGAGTTGGAAAGATTAGGGCTTGCCCAAGGCCACAGAGCCAGCAGTCAGGCAGGAAGAAAACTCCGGATTTCCTGGCTGCCGCTCTCCTAAATTTATCATCCACACTCCAGTGATGTCTAAACAGTAGGTTGTTTTCTGGGATAAAGAAAATACTCTTCTCCAAACAGTTAAACATGGCATGAAGTTCTTCCCCAAATCTGTGTCACAGAATCAGGCACTGCTGGAATGTGATTTAGCTTGTTTTGGAGTAGCTCTGCAATACCTTGCACAACAGGACAGTGCATGAGTGCCATGTAAATGCAGCCACAGCTTCTGCTCTCTGAACTAACCAGAAAGGGCTACAGAGGAGAACTGCAATGTGAGACAGTGAGAGTCAGAAACAGTGGGAGAACAAGGCTGCAAGAGAATGTATAATGTGAGAGCGGATTTGCTGTGGAGAATTTGTGTCTTGGCTATGGCAAATCCCTTTGTCACTTCAACTGAAGTTTTGTCCCACCAGTTGAACAGGCTTAGTGGCAAGCAATGGTTGGTGGAACTGCTCAAGAGGTGACATACCCTTTCCTGAGCCATTATAAACACAGCATATTGATTCTCCTCTGGATGATCAAAAGCCGCTTTCTAAATGGGAGCAAGTACATAAGCAGGAGCACTGAGGGATGTGATTGTGGATTCATCTTGAATTTAGCTGATGTAGATGAAGAGGTTACTGCTGTTTTCACTTCAACTGTAAAAAAAAAGGGGTGGGGGGGCAGTCCTCAGCCATGGTGTCTGGTGTGTTAATTTAATCTGAAATAATGTTAGGTTAATTAATAGCAGTAGCTGTGAAAGAAGCAGCTGAAGGTCAAGAACTCTTCTACTTTGTCAGCAAAGCTGTCAGGGCTCAGGAATCAGAGAGACTAATAAGTGTTTCCCAGCAGTGGTTTCTATAAATCTGTTTACCATTTCATTGCAATGGACTGAGAGGTGACATGTTCATCAAGTGTGCTGTCATAGCTGTGGCATGGTAACTTACAACTGAGTGCATCATCATTGCTTATGTTGCCTGTGAGGCATGCTGGGGATAACCTGGTCTTCCCTGCTCAGACAAGACCTTTTCAATATCAAAATGAAGAAGTGATCTGGGTTGTGGTTTGGGCTGAGAACCTACATGGAGACTTATGGGAGCCCTTTATGTCAGCTGAATCTCATCTCATTACATTTAGATTAGATGAACTTAGTGCAAACCAACAGAGAGCACTCACATTGAACTACTAAGTTATTGAAAGGATCACACAGTGCTAATGAGCGTCTGCTTTTGAAAGCTCATGCAAATCAAGGAGGAATATGCGTTTAAAACAAGAGCCCTCTGAGAGTACCTCCAAATGTGAACATTCTTGTTCTGAACAAGTTCCTGTGTTCTTCCTTATATCCACTGGGAACTTGGATTTGTCTAACAAGGAAATTCACCTGAACCAAGATGGAAGGTAGATCTGAGGTGGAGCAGTAAGCCTTTTTGGGATGTTCTTCAGCATTTCCACATATAAACAGGTCTTTACCTTCCATTCACATGCTTCATCAAGAATAGCTCTGTGCATTGAGCTGTATCATGCAAGTTCTACAGACCACAAAGTACAAATGGCTCTGTGAACTCGCCTGGTTAATAGGTCAGATCCACATTCTCTGTTGTGTGGTAGGTAGGCACCTGAAAACCACTATTATGGTGCCATTTTCTATGCAAACCCTCTGAAAGATAGTTAGTCCAATACAAATGTCCACTACTATGTTGACTGTGAGGGGTACTAATCATGAAAATTGCTTTATTTTCTATCATAAAAGAATGTGCAAATCTTACCAGACAGGAGGCAGAGAGAAAAGAAAGGTCTAATCCTTTAATTAGTGAACTTGAAGTGCATCTGGAAAAGAGATACTTGCACGCTGGAAACTCAAGTTCTTCACTATTGATAAGAGTATCTGCCATTCGGCTCCTGGCTGGTGCTTGGAAGGCATAATCTTTCAATTTAGAACATTTTAAATTATACATGGGCTCCTATCTTAGAAATGAGTAATTGGCTTCTGTTCCAGACCACTTTCACAGGAACACATGCAGGTCTCTTTATTTGTCTGATGGAGTCTGAGGAAGATCCATTTGCTGCTGTCCTGAGTATTTACCACATGGAGCTCTGCTGCAGGGACATTTCACGTGGAGGAGGTAGTGACAGGCTATCTTTAAATGTTGTGCTATCAGCAGGAACACATTTGGCAGATGCCCAGTTGTGGAGGAGTAAAGAGAACAGAGTAACATCCTTGTAGAGAAAGATGAACTGAGAATTCCCCTCTACTTGAAGAGCTATCAGGTTTAAGATACTTTCCCCATTCCCTGTTATTAGCACCATTTACATTTGTTTCCCTTCAGTTGGTGATGGTTGGACTGAGCCCAAACCTTTGGATAACTCAGACCCTTTGGCCCTCATAGCAGCTGCTCTTCCACTGTCCAATTTGCATGCTGATATACCCATTTGATTTCATCCTAATCCACACAAAGTTCAGATTTCTTAGCACTGGAAAAGTTTTGACCCAGCAGGCACCAGAGTGGTTATTATATGGGATTAATGCATCTGTCATACAAAGATTCTTTCAATTCTGTCATACAAAGATTCTTTCTTTTATTTGGGATTTTTGGGGGTTTGAGGTAATATTTTTTCCCCCTTTTACAGTATGCACTTGAACAAATTTTAACCCTTCTATAGGAATGACTGTGTGCTCATGTGTGCCTGTGAATGTGTGCCTAAGTCCCTAAAGTGTGTGCAATCAGTAAAGGGGTTGGTTTACAAACTTACATTTCTGAAGCCTTCAATCTTGCACAGATCTGGCATGGAAACCTCAGAGAACAGCCAGCAATCAAGTCCTTTCCACTCCCACCCTTTTTATTTCTGTGAATGAGTATGTAAGAGACCTATAAATCTAAAACTGTGCAGGCGTGGAGGAAATCATAAGAGTCAGTCTGGTGATATTACCGTGGGGAGCTGTGAAATCACTGAGGATTATACAAGCACACATAGTGATGTTGTNAGGGGGAAGGAGAATGTCTGTTTTACTCTGTGCTCTGTGTGGCAGCCACCTGGGACACACAGTTTTGGTACCTCCTTTCCACAACTTGCTGGAGGATGCCAGCCTAAGGGCAGAAAATTTTACAGCCCAGCTATTGGTTTGGAAAAGAGCCTTTTCTTGGGCAGTATAAAAGCAAACCAGTTCAGGTTTGGCATTTTTAACATTTGAGGAAGGGCTTGCAGGAGAGGGAGATCATTCCTGCTGCTACACCCAAAGCAGGGAGATCATGGAAGCCAGGCTCTGGGCAAGTTGATGCTGGGACCAACTTCATGGCCTGGGCCCTGGCACGTCACCCTAGCCCTGGATACTCCTGAGCCAAGAAATGCTGCTGACCAGCCAAGTGGGCTATGTGGGTACTGAAGGAAGATGGAAGGCATTGAATCCTGAAATACTCCTGCAGCTTTAGACGGATTGGATTAATAGGATTCTTTATATTGAGATCATTAGTAATTATCTTTTCTACATTGGGAGTGCTCGGGGTCCTGATGGGGAAAACAGCCCTGGGCAAACAGCCACATACACCCCTGGCTACCAGCATCAGAAACTGGTGTGGGGAATAGCAACAGCCTGAAGGGAGAGGACAAGGGTTGGGGAGAGAGATTTTTTCCTACCCGTCCCCATCCCAAGGCCACTGCGGCGCTGATGCACTCCTCACTTTCGCCAAACGACCCCTTAGGAAAGCAGTGTACCGATTTCAAGGACAGCTCATCCTGCAGTGCCAAGCCCGAGCCCGGAGTAGGCAGGGACTAGAAGCCGCTGAGGGCTCCAGGGGCCGCCCACTCCCTCCTGGCCGTGGCTGGAGGTGCTGGAGGTGCTGCAGGTGATGCCTTCAGTCCGACCTTGCCCGCTGAAGCCGTTTTTCCAGGGCGCTTCGTGTCGGAGCCCGGTGGGAAAAAAATACTACAGGGACTTCATTGCACCCTCTTGCCTGCAGACCTTCAGGGACGGTGGCAGGATCCAAACTGTTTTGCTGTCTCTGCTGGGGGAATGTGTGCAATTATAACCTGCGTGCAATTAAAAATGCCCCACCTTCCACAAAGTTGGATGACTTCCCTCCCAGTGCATCGGTAGAGAGGGTATAGCAGGATACGGTGGGCAAAGAGCTCAGACCACTCCACCTGAGGTTCACTGATGCTCGGTCTGAGCAAGTTTTTGGTTTAATCTTGCCAGTACAACACTCACGTGTGTTCAGCCACCTCTGCAGAGGCAAACCTGGAGCTTCTAGCTTGCAGACACTCTTGTCAATGTTTTATTCTATTTCTTCTTTCCCAGTTGTGAGGAAATTAAAAAAAATATTGTTTTTTTTTCCGCAAGAAACACACCTATGGCAAAGGATAGATTTGGCTTCTGCTGAAGAACCTCAGTGCCTGAAATGAAACATATTTGGGAAGCACAAGTAACCTGATCAACACGTCCCCCCCACCTTCTTCACAGAGTGGTTCTTTGTTATGGGGGAGATGGGGTCCCGGAGAGGATCCGGGATGCCACAGCAAAGCATAGCTCACCAAAAACCGGAGCAGGCTGGGTGGCCTTCATGCATCTCAAAGGCCCGTGAGCCTGCTGCCATGCAAAAGCAAGAGAAAACGTGTTTAAAGCCCGAGTGCCTCCCTTCGCCTTTTCTGGAGTTCTGCTCTTTCTATGACACGGAGTTGCGGCTCCCTCCTGGGGACTGGGCGTGTGCAGTGGAGGGTCCCGTCGCCCTCTCGTCCTCCGGGCGGCTCTCGGAGCCCGGGGGAGCCCCAGGAAAGGAAGCTAATCTGTAAAGTCGTTCGTGTTCCTACTGTGCCAGCTGGAAAAAGCGGTAAGAAAGGCGTATCCACACACCAAATGAGAAAGGAACAGCCCATGGGATGTGTTCTACATACTTTAAAAAAAAAAAAATTATGATTATGATTATTATTTTTACTGGTGGTTGGCAACAAGACCAAAAGCATTCAAAACTGTGGACTGGAAATGAAAAACTCCTACAGGTTGCTGTGTACCCGTAGTAGGAGGCATGTACTGGCACATCAATGTGGTCTTTCTAGATTTGGGCAGATTTTTCTAAATAGAATTTTAATGGGACAACAAGGGTGGGAAGAACGTGCCTATATATGCAGATATGCCATAAATATGCCCTTTTTACATACATGTGGGATCAGATGTGGTATATGGCACACACCATGGATCTAATCGGGGAGGGCATATTATGTTTGAGAAGTTGATGAATGCGATTTAAGCAGAGGCATGTTTAATAGAATGTATTCACCCTTTGCACATCTAAACCCTTGGCTACCCGTGGGAAACATTGATTTTCAGGAGACCCTTTGAGAGCAGCAGAGTACCGGGTTGCTCCGGCCAAGCTGCTGACATGTGCCACAACATTACCCGGGTCCCTCCCCAAAGGCCATTTTTGAGTCGATCGCATACAGGTTTTATCTGCAACAGGGATTTCTCTTCCTGGGTGTGTTTACAGTTGGACTGGATAAAATGTTCTTGAGCTAGAGGAATGATGTTGGTGAGGATGATGTCACCTCTGAACGAACAGAGAATTACCCGCGGGCTGTGGACCGTGTCCCCGGAGGGGAAAGGGCAGGGAGGTGCTGATGCTACCCGGCTGCTCGGGAGACTGCTGCCCCGATGGCTCCTTCGCTGCCTATGGGATGAAGACAGGGAGAATCGTCCGAGCCTCAGCAGCCCGGGCAGGAGCCGTCGGAGATGCCGCCTGTTCTCCTTGCTTCTTCTCCCATACTCTTTCCTGGCAAGAAAGGAAAAAAACAAAAGCAAAAACAAAATACAACCCACAAAACCAAACAAACAAACAAAAAAACCCCCAACAAAACCCAAAACCAAAAACCCACAAGAGCGAAAGAACAAACTAACCAACCGACAACAACCACCGTAAAAAAAGAAAAAAAACCAACCACAAAACAAAACAAAACAAAACAAACAAACTAACCAACCAAAAAACCCTCAAACCCAAAAGGAGCCCGGAGGGCGAGTCGGCCGTCTTGTTTCCTTTCATCTCTGCGCCCCATCAGCAGTGGGGGGCGCAAGAAGACAGCAGTTAGTGTAGGGCTGAGGTGATCACAGTCCAGGGACCGCCGATCAGGAACCCGGGAGGGGAATGCCGCCATCGGTGATGCGAGGAGGCTGGATGCGGCCCGGGGAGCGGGGAGGAACAGCAAGGAAAGCAGAGGACGGTGCGCAGGTCTGAGCTGGCCGTGTAAGTCAGGGACTGTTCTCCTCCAGATCCCCACACGCCCTCCTCCAGATTCCCACATGCCCAGAGCTAGGGTGTGTTCTTGCTTCCTTTGTCGATGTGGCTTGCCTGGGACTTCGGGGTGAGATCCTGGGAGATGAGTCTCTAAAGGTGTGTGCAACAAGCCGTCAGAGAAATAGAGCCAGACAGCATGGGATATGCAGTGCAGGTAAGCACAGGAGCGAGCAGTCGACTTCGTCTGTGTGCCATGGCTACCTGCTGCAGCCTTCACATTACTGGCCATGCTTTGTCCAGTGCTGCCCTGTCTGAGAAAACAAACCCTTGTCTTTCTCTGCCAGGGTTTCCCAGTTTGCTCATTTCTTCTTTTGGAAACAGCAAATGCACAGGAACTTGGTGCTTCACTTCTATCATTGTCTTTTCTCATGCTGATTCTCAGGCAATATAAGAGGTAATAGTATGAATGTGTCCAAATTTTTCTCCCCATGCAGTGCAAATCTGCCCCTGATTTCCGTCAGAAACATGGTGATATGTCTCTCTCAGCCCTGCTGCAGTGTCTCTCCCTAGGACCAACACCCCCACTGAGGAGAAACTCCATTCACTGAGGAGAAACTCCATTGTGCTGGTCATCCACAGAGGACACAGTTTTCTCTCAAAATCTGGGAGCAACATGGTTTGGCCCACCTCAGGATCCATAAGAAAGCAGGTTTTTCCCCATTCAGCTAAGTCAGGGAAGCAGGAAGCCTAAGAGATGGATCTTCCCTGGCAAAGAGCACTGTGCCCAAGGATAGGAGGGGACAGGTGAGAATGCACCAGAATAATATTCTGCATTGTTGGTATGTGTGTCTCAAAGGGTTAATGTGGTTCTGTTACAGTGGTGGGTAACTCAGGTTGCTTGCTCACTTCATCTGTTCACTGGTTCTGCCCCTTAGCAACTGAAGAACTCAGCTGCAACATTTGTCATAAGTTATTAATACTGCACAGTGGTAGACAAGATCGAAAATCAGTTAATAGTTCTGGCAGAATTTCTGGCTTCTACATAAGTATGCATCAAGCAAGGAGAGGTTTGGGTTTTTTTTTTTTAAAGCACAAATGCATATGCTTCCAGAAATTTTATTTGCACTAATTTAAGTTTTTTAGACAAACTCAGAATTTCCTGTGCACTCCTGGGCTGAATACAGTGCTCTCTGGCAGAAGGCTATAACCTGTCTATGAAAGTTTCCTGCATCTCTGCTTTTGCCCTGATCACTATCTCATAGGCCTGAACATGTGTTGTGTGCCCAGAGATGAACTCTGACAGTGCAGAGGACAATAGTGGAGCATGGGATAAGGGTCCACATCAGCACAGGGTCACTGGCTTTGCTCAGTGCATGTTCCCTGCTTCTCCATGCTCACCTTGGCCGTTAGTTATCTCTGCCCTTCTCCAGAGGAACACAAATTTCAAAGGCAGGGGATGGTGAGGTAGTAATCAGGCACTGGAGATCCAGCACCCGAGATTCAAACCTGGGCTGTTCTGAGTTAGGCAGCAGTGTTGAGGTGCTTGACCACTGCTTAAAAGCTCGGAATGGGTGTCCTGCGTTTGTGGAACAGATGCAGACTGACGATGTGGATCCTTATTGCTTGAAGGCTATGCTCAGAGAAGCAAGTCAAAAATAAATCAGGCAGCCAAAACTGCTATTAGAATGCACCACAAAAATTGCTGATGCTGTCTCAGCTTGGCTAGATGCAGATGAAGTTACTTGAAGATGTGCCTGGAGGTTAAGGGGTTAATGCCTAACTCTTCATAGGAAAAACTAGGTAATATTTTCCTTCAGTATGGCCTCCAGGTTCGTATTTGAGTTTTTACATGTGTTCGTTTTGGAGAGAGTTTGAAAGAGGCAAAGACAAACAAACATTGAAAAATCCTTCTGCAGTATTGCTGATATAATTTTTTTTCTTCAGGGCACTCAGCTTCACAGAGGAGTCATGAAATTGTCATTGAGATGCTTGCCCTATTCTAGGCGGCTGGATTTTCCTTTTTTAACAGCTAACAAACAAACAAACAAAAGAAGAAACCAAATCAAAACCCCAAACCATCACCCAAACAAACAAACAAACAAAAAGCACCAAGGCAAAAAAAAAACCCAACAAACTCACAACCCAACCCCCAAACCAACAAACAAGAAAACAGTATTCCCTCCCCTCCTTTTCATTTGTTCGTTTCACATATAAATTTCCATTCCTTGTCATATCAAAGAGAGTCTCTTTGCACATGTCTACAGCTTGTTCCCATGAGGTGAAATCTGCTCCTTTTCAAATGAAAGAAATTACCTTTTCATTACAAGAGGCACACGCTTGAGTGTTTGGAATAAGATACACACGTATGACAGTTCTCTAATTGAGAGAGGTCCCTCAATAGATTCTGTACCACTTGGACACCAGTAGCTTCAAAGAACTTTCTGTAGAGATTTCTTACTCCCTACCTAGGGATGGAAAGGGTCCCCAGGGTCCAGTATACGAGCTGGGACTTTTGCATCCATTTTCTTTAAGTGGAGCAGGTGGGGATTCAGTTTTCGTCTTTTAAGATAAGTCTCCAGTGCACCGAACCACAGCTACAACCCTTTTCATACTTGCTGATAAGGCTTGGTATGGAATTATCTTCAGCCCAGTGAAAATACTGGGATATGAAGCAAGACCGGGAAAACCTCTACCAGCAGAGCTGGAAAGCAAGGGTTGCAAGACAGCACAGGTAGCCGTTTGTTTACGGCAGGCACCGATGACACAGAGCAGTGGAGACGCTCCTTGTTCAGCCATTTCCTTCCGGGAAGGGCCGTGGACAGCATCTTTCGGGGCTTTACCGACTGCCCGAAGGGGAGGCTGGGACAATAGCGAGGGTGATCCACGAGTTCCCGGCGGGATTCAGGTCCGGTCCGACAGCACCCCTCCTCTCGGATCCCCTTGTATTTGTATAATGCGGGACATGAAGTTTCAGCAAAACGAGCCCTAGCAAGAGTTCGTGAGGGTGGGTGGGTTTCCCCCTCTAGGTTAGTTCCTGCTGGGGAAGAGGGATGGGAAAAAAAAGAGACAGGTTTGTGTATAGGATGAAAACACAGGCAAAACAGACAACGCTGTTGAAAGTCTTGAGCGACATACTAAATGCGGTGAAAGGTTTTGTGTTCAATTCTGACATTTCTTCAGTGTTTTCTTGATGATGTTACATCTCCCCCTCAAAGATCTTCTTTTGGGCACCTAAAGACCTCCTGAAACCCCTCAGTGATTCTGTAACAGGTGCTTTGGAGGATCAGGTTTCAGGCGATGCAGTTACCCACGGGCGCAGAGGGCTACGGGTTCAGTTCTTGTTAAATCAAGTCTAAGAAGAAAAAAAAACCAAACGACCTCCAGAAAGTCCCACCTTGTCGCGAGAGCCACTGAAATGCTGTTGATTTTCATTTACCTGTGCTTTTTAAAGAATTAAATTCGCAACATAAGTACCCTTTTGCTTTTGCATCAGAGAATTTGTCACGCAGATCGTGTCTCTTCTGCTCATTCTCACACTAAAAGATTACCACAGTCTTATGGCTCTCGATGTCTCTGGAAGCGATAGCCAACTGAAATCGAACCTCCAAATTCCTATACGGTTTACTCACTGCAATCTATGGCAGCAGATCTAGTTTCCAGAGACAAACTTATCCTGTATGCTCTAGGGGCAGGAACCGGCCCTTCCAACTCCTCCGCTTTTCCCCTATGTTTTGATCTAACAAGGTAAAAATTTCTCTGAGCCTCCTGCAGTGGCAGGGAAGCACTGCTTCGGGCACACAACAGGTAGGGGGTGGGGAAAATCAAATCATGAACAGGAGGTTGTTCTCTGTAGAGATGCCGAGATCTGACATTCAGAGCTACACAGAGGCAGAAACACGTCCTGTATGGGATCCTGTAAATAACGTTACATGTCGTCCTAGGCACACCTCGTTCACGGCTCTGTCTTCTCTCTCCTTAACGTCACTTAGGTGTCACGTGCTGTCATTGTACCAGCTTGTCTTTACAACCCCGAAATAATGCACCTATTATTCTCTTCTCTCCAAAACTTCCAGCTCTAACCATATCGTAAAAAAATAGCCTTAATAAAACAGCGATTATTACGCCATTATTGTTAACACTACCCATTAAAAAGGTAAAAATAGCCTTTCTAGTCTAGTCACCCATTGTCACCGCGTATCAATTTTTGTGACACTAAATCGTTTCACGGTATGTCAACACTTCATTCCCTTTTTAAAGAGGACAAGACATGCCGGTGTTTTTTTTTTTTTTTTTTGTTTGTTTTTATTTTTGTTTTTAATAATCAATGTTTGTTTGTTTTTAAGGGAAACTGAAGGCGCATCGTGCGTTCTCAGTCGTAACTGGATAGTATGGGTCAAAAGTTATTGACACACTATTGACCGTGGAAGGAAAATAAACATCCCGTAGGTAAGCAGTGTGTGATGTCTTTCCTTCTCCGGGCTTAGCGCTTTCGAGAGAAATGTCTGATTTATGGGTACATCATCACTGTTTTATGTCCCCCTGCTATTCCTGTAATTTCCTTGTTTTGGGAATTGATGTGTGTTTCGTTTACCTTATGCACACGGAGCACTTTCCAGCTGCGGTAACGCTGACATCGCCACGGTTGCCCTGCTCTCGCCTGAACTTATCAGCAAAGAAACTTGTAACCTCGGAGAAATAAATCAGCATGAAAAGTTTTGAGGGTAGTTACGACTTTTTTGCAGTGACGAAGCGAGCGAGACTTAATAGGTTTTAAACCTCGGTCTGGCATGGTTAGGGGGGCGTGTGTGTGTGTGTGAGATTAAAAAAGGAAAGAAAAAGAAAGAAAATCCCTTAGAGATACACTTTATAATCTACCTGGCAACTAACAAATGAGAGGGTCTTCTTCCAAATCAGGCTTGACAAATCAGTGGGAAGCACTAGCCAGAAGGCAAAGTGTGAAGCTTCGTCGCCGTGACGGAGAGAGGGACAGGCTCCTCGTCCCGCAACGACCACCGGCTTGTTGGAGGGCCAGAGGCTGTCGCAGTGGTACTCTTCTTATGGGATGTAAAAACAGACATTTCAAGAAGCCAGTACTAATCCAATCTAAACTGACCCCAAAACTTCGAGTCTAACAAAGCCTTTTTTCCCCTTCCTCTTCCCTAGACTCTACTCGGGCCTTTAACTCACGGTGTTTACCCTGGCAGATAGCTAGCTGTGTATGTGTGCAGGACCGTGCGTCTGTCAGTGTGTGGATGCACCACAGCCTGTGCTGCTGCGAACTGAGTGATACAGTCCGTGACAATGACCATTACCTGAGGCTTAACAAAACCCCTGATTCGAGGTACATGACGAGTGGCATCTTGGTGGCAAGGGATTAAGAATAGGATGAGAAAGGCAGCAGAGGCTCGTGAACGAAAATTATAACGTTTGTGGGTATCGGTCCACGGAAAGCATCCCCAGGGCTCCAATCTGTCACAGACAGGATTTCCCAGTAGCTTCCCCGCAGTTGTCTCCATCACCTGCTCTAGGAGCTCGTCCCGGTATTCTGAATTCAGATCCTCGTTACAATTTTATTTAGAAAGGTTATTTACTTCCCTGAAACTCGTAGAAATGGGGGAAATGTCTCCATCCACCACAGACAACAGCCAGCTTCCTCCAACACGGCTGCTTCGCTGAGCTAGGAAGGAAGCTAGAGGTGAATTTCCCTGGGAAGCTGGGGCTGCTCTGGGCCTGGAAAAAAGCCAGGCCTTCACGAGGCTCCCCCTCTCCCCGCCCCGGAGGTGCCAAGGACAAGAAATGAGCCTCCAGACAAACTGCAGTGATGATCCCGTCAGCCGTGGGAAGTGACACAAGCACGACACAAGCACGACACGAACAACAGCGCTGCTCGAGCTCCCCCACCTCTCCTTGCTTAGCCGCTTCACTCCGTGAAGTGGGATGAGCTCTGGTCCTCTCTCTGCGAGCAGCGGGAGCAGGCACGCCTCTGCCGCCGGGCATACAGTGAATCCAGATTGCCTCATCCGTCCATCCGTCCATCCATCCGTCCACCATCCATCCAACCATCCATCCATCCATCCATTGCCTGCTTCTGCAGCGGCCGGACCTGATCCTGCTGTCCCGGCTCGTATTCGCACAGCCGGCTGAGCAGAGCCCTTATGCGGCAAGGGTGGGCGGCGAGTCCTCCTCTGGGGCTGGAGAAGCACACGGCAGTCTAAAGACTGGAAGGGAAGAGAAGGGAAAGGGAATTTAGCTACGAGTTTCCAAGAAATTGAAAACCTTGGGAGCAGTGCATGCATAACACGTGATGGAAAGCAGGGCAGCGTGGAGAGCGTGGTGTGCGCATGGTGTGCATGCACGTCTACACAGGGAGAGAGTGGTGGTAATCTCCCTGTAAAAATACCTGTTTTATCCCCCTGAAATCAATATGCTTATTTCTGGGAGCACACGTTAATCCGGGCATCCAAAGGACACAAAATTCTGTTTGTTTGTCCTTGCATCATTCCCATCTTTCTCACAGGGCTGGACACATAATCCCAGCGTGTTTTCTATTGCTCTGCACGTTCCCAATCGAAGCAACGTCACCTCAAATATGCCAGTAAATTCCTTACTGGGTTAGGAACGTAATTGGCGGAACGTTTTCTGTAACCTGACTAGCCAATAACACTCCGAGGAGGAAGGGGGGGGGAGAAAGAAAAAAAAAGTACAACCTAGTTACGACAGATGGTGAAAATGACTTGACACTACATGTGTGAGTCAATATTAACTAGAGATGAGATACTTGCCTCATTCATTAGAAATATCACAATACTCCAAAGACACTACGTGTGCTGCTATATTTAGGGCACAAGGTCCCTTATTTTCAAGTAAATCCTGCCCAAATGGTTTCTCTTGTCATTTCTGTTTTAACATCTGTTAGATGGCACAAGATCTGGCCTTGATAACTTGCATTTCTCTGAGCCTGGATTATTCTTGGCAGACCTTCTTGCAGCTTTTCCTCGTGAAAGCAGACATTAAATTATGTAAAATAATTAATATCAAAAGAATGAAGGGGAGGAGATGCAAAACTCTCTTAAAAGCACAAGAATAGTGTAACAAATGGAAACTGCTAAGAATAAGAGAAAATGCTAAACAGCAGATAGAATAACTACAGCTACGAAAAGTGAAGTAGTCGTATATTTTCAGGTGTAAAATGCAATAAATATGTAGCCGCATTTCCAATTAAACTAACGTTTTAATCCCAGTCAATGGAAAGCCATAACAGTAATACGAATAAGAACCGATATTGAACCAGAACAAAAAGTCAAGTCTGTTTCTGCATTCAGATGACAGCAGCGCATTTCCTTATCCTCAAGTTTGCAAAGGATTCTTAAAGCCTTATATATGCAGTTACGCGGAAGCTGATTGCCAGCAATAAAAAATGCATCCAAGGAAGAGGCTTGAGTACGTATCTTCTCCTTTCCAGGATGCGGCTAGGGATCTTCGCCTCAGTTTTACATCAAGGTTGTAGCTTAAAGCAGTCAAAAGGTTATTTAACTGTCAGGCAAGGCTTCCCCCTGCGGAACTCTCTCCGCATGTTACAACCTCTGCTGCTCAGATCCATATGCATCTCTTTTTCACACTTTCGTCTCCATCTCGAGTTCCTACACCTGGTGCATCACGCATTTAGCCCATTAGCTCCGGCTCTTCCTTTCATCTTCCCCATGGCAGACGTTTCTATTTATCCACTGGCAATCAATGTGTGGCGTCACCGGTGGTACTGTAATGACGACTGCACCATTGAGGATGACAGCTTAGAAAGAAGAGGGCAATGGTGATCCCTCCCAGAGCAGCACAGCAGAGTGTAGCGCTCGCATCACAAGGTCACCCTATCTCACCGCTTACTCCTCTGCATTGGCAGGAGAGGGTTGCTGGGTTTGTACAAGGCTGGGGCGGGAGTGGGAGGGAGGGGAAATATCTGGATTTTTTCCCCCCTCCCTTAAGCAAAGCCACAATGGAAACCAGGAAGGAGATGGTGATGTTTCTGGAAGGGACGCAACTTGGCGCTCTAGTTGGCAAGAGGGTGCCTAATTTGTCCGAAGCAGTGGGGAGCCCCGCTCCAGAGTCGCAGGAGAAGATGATCCATCGGAACTGCCTCAGCCCCAGACCTGGCTCCTTGTCTTCCCGGGAAAGAGTAGGAGGAGGTGGCGGAGGAGAAGACGAAGAGGAGGTGGAGGTGCTGCCAGGGACAGGGACGGTGACGGAGAGTCGCTCGGCGGCGGCAGCACTGCTTTCGGCCGGACAGCAGCCCCCCACCTCGGAGCCCCCCTCCAGCAAAGGGCAACAGAGCAGCTCGGACACCGAGTCGGATTTCTATGAGGAAATCGAGGTGAGCTGCACCCCGGACTGCGCGACGGGGAGCACCGAGTACCAGCACAGCAAAGGTACCCAACTACTTCCCATGCCTCCAGCCCCCCACCCGCTCCGGGGCTGGGGGGCAGCACTGCGGGAGAGGGAGGGGGGCTGCCGGAGAGGGTCTTCCCCTCCATCTGAGCGAGGGATAGCGAAATCGGGATGTGTGTGTGGGGATTTCCTTTCCTGGATGATTCTTCAGCTCCTTGCCACCAAGAGGTTTGTTTGGGAGTCAGAGGACAAGACATCTGGCAGCCCCTGCGTCCCTGGAGGGGTGCCAGGCTTCCCGCCGTGGATGCATCAGGTCTGCAGCTTGTCCCGTAGGACCCCCTTGGCTAAGACCACCATTTATTTCTCCTCCATATATTTTTTCCCCTTTATTTCCCATCGCCTGGACAGTGCATGCTCCAGAAAATCCCTTCCAATCTACCACACCGGCTTTTTTTTTGTTGTTTTGTTTTGTTTAATGTGTTGGGCGGCGGGGGGAGCAACATCAAACGGATTTTCTGGCCGAGGGCGGTTTGTGGTTTTGCAGGGTGAAATGTGCCCGGGCGAGTGCGGAAGCGCCCTTAAAGACCGTAAAATCTCTCGCCGACTCCTGCTTGCTCCAAGTGCGGCAGTGAGATCTTACTTTGCACGTTGGGGGAAAAAAAAAAACCAAACCCAAAAACAAGAAAAGAAAAAAAAAAAGGAACAAAAAGGAACAAAAAAAAAAAGTGTTGGGAAAAAGAGAGGGGTCCAAATTACCTTGTCACTTCTATGTCTCAGTGGCGCCAGCTCGGAAATGGTCCCAATGAATTAATTGCCTTTGGTCTCAGGCACAATGAGGGAGAATTGCATTTGAAAGCAAACGCAGTGACCAGGCCCTTTTCCCCCTACCCCCACTCCTTATTCCCACCTTCTCAGCCTTGCAAAGCCCCCTCCCTATCCCTACAACAACCAACTTCTCCCCCTCCCCATTTCTCCATCACTTCAGGAACAAGCTGTCCGTCCTCTCTCCTCCCTTAGAGCCTCGTTGAAAATATCATATCTTGGTTTCTGGAGGCTGAGGCGAGAGATTCCAAGGCCTCACCTCCCTCTCAGAGGGAGCAAGGTGTCTGTCTACGGACTGCTCCGCTCCTGGGCCCTTGCTGAGCTGGAGGAAAGGGCCACGGGGCTCCGCTGTTTGGGCGGAGGGCACACCTGCTTTCCCGAGGCTCTCAGGGCCGGGGGATGCTGCGGTGGCTGCCGCCGACTTCATAATGAGGGAAGAGAGTGAGTGTCATCGAGCAGACACTCCCGAGTCTGTGTATGTGTTGGGGAGGGGGCAGGTAGCCTTCCAGCCTGAGTAAAAGAATATCCATCAAAACCTTAACTGATGCTGCATCCCGATCTCTCTAGCCTCCCTTCCAACTCCTCTTGGATGCCTCCCCCAGCATTCTCAGTACATCCAGGCAGACGCAGAAAAGGCTAATGGGGAGGGGTCGGGGGACGAGGGAGCTCGCTGGGGAGGCGTGCGGCGAGCATCCCTTCATGACTGCCCGCCTCCGAGCGTGTGTCTCTGCTCCGGGCTCCCTACGCAGGGCCGTGCTCCGAGAGTGTGTCGGGCAACACCAGCGCCGGGGGGGATCACGCTAAGGGCAGCGGAGGCAGCGGCGGCTCCCAGGGTTCCCTGGCCTGCAGCGCCAGCGACCAGATGCGCCGCTACCGCACGGCCTTCACCCGTGAGCAGATCGCCCGACTGGAGAAGGAGTTTTACCGGGAGAACTACGTGTCCAGGCCCCGGAGATGTGAACTGGCGGCTGCTCTAAATCTGCCAGAAACCACCATCAAGGTACAACACAGCTCGGACATGTTTCCAATTAGCACGATATAAATCTATATAGCCAAACTTCCTTGCAAAACTCGGGAAAGCACTTCGAAAGCACAACCCCCTCCCTCTCCCGCTCCCTCCCTTTCCCCCGCCTCCCCCTTTGCCCCTTAGACTGGGCCTGTCCGGACCCTGCAGCAAGCAGCAATGAGGGAGAGGGAACACCGCTCCCAGAGCCAGCACCGCTAATCCGGCCTCTCCCTAGCAGATTATTTTTAATCCTCCCATCAATCCAGTTCAAACCTCGCTCAGCTATTGGGAGAAGGAAGAGGAAGCAGCTCTTGTTTATATCTCGCTCTGTTTTGCTTTCTCGAAAGCATTTTCTCATGAAAATTAGAAACAAAACAAAACAAAACCATTATAGGGACCCCAGGTAGTTCTGGCTGCGAAACGGCAGCAAGGAGGCAGAGCTGTGGAGTTCGCCCTAGTCGGGGCAGATGTGTGTGTGTGTGTGGGTCAGTAGGACAAGTTCTAGCAAGAACAGGAAAATAAGCACCCTAAAAAGGCTGCTCCATTGGGTCTCCCTGTGGATTTATAGGGGTTTAACTGATCCCTTCGTATGTGATAATAACTCCCTCTGGGAGGGAGAGCTGGCGCCAGTCCCGGCTCGCTAGACCCGCTCCTGCCCGCGCCTCCGCGGGGCAGGGGCTGATCTTCGGTGTCGACTATGGGGCAGAGCGGGGAGGTGGCGGGTGACAACTGTCGCCTCCCCTCTTCCCTCAGGTTTGGTTCCAGAACCGCAGGATGAAGGACAAGCGGCAACGCCTGGCCATGACCTGGCCTCACCCGGCAGACCCGGCGTTCTACACCTACATGATGAGCCACGCGGCGGCCACCGGCAACCTGCCCTACCCGTTCCCATCCCACCTGCCCTTGCCCTACTACTCCCACATGGGCATTGGTGCCACGTCGGCCTCTGCCACCACCCCCTTCAGTACCCCCCTGAGGCCACTGGACACCTTCAGGGTCCTCTCCCACCCCTACCCGAGACCAGAATTGCTGTGCGCCTTCAGACATCCTTCTCTCTATCCTGCACCAACTCATGGACTCAGCAGCGCCGGGAGTAACCCCTGCTCCTGCCTGGCTTGCCACAGCGGCCAGTCCAACGGGTTGGCTCAGAGACCATCTGGATCAGACTTTACCTGTTCGGCCACGACCAGGACTGACTCTTTTCTCACTTTCACGCCCTCTGTGCTGAGCAAAGCCACCTCAGTTTCCATGGACCAGCGAGAAGAAGTACCTTTAACAAGATAAATCTTCGTCTCAGGGCTATTAAGAACTCGTCCCTTTCTCGTGCTTCTCTTCGAGTTCATGTACCTACAGTCGATGTTTAATTTAATCGCATTCTCTCCCCAGAAGTGGACGCCTAAGGAAAAAAGAAAAAAAAAAAGTAAAGAAAAAAAGACTAAAAATAGCTCAGTTTTAAAAGGATTTACATTCCAAAGGGGGGAAAAAAGACAAAGAAGGAAATAAGTGATTGGTCATTTATCTCTGAGAAGGATTTTAGGCACCGAAAAGAAAGAAAAACAACCTGAATGAAATACAATTCGGTAGCCTATCGAAATGAGCTGGGACTTTCTATTCTATGGGTAGACTTCTTACCAAGGGCTGGGGCTTCTGCAGGTCACGGCAACAAACCTTATGCACAAAATTACGAGATGGAGAACAAAAATCTGAAATACTTGGCAGAAACATTATCTTAAAAACGAAAAGGCTTGTTCACATTAAGAAGGCAAAGATGTAATCTACCAGAGTGTCTACAAAATAAAAACAATGAACAAATAGCAAACCCAAAAGATTTCTGCTTTGCAACTCATCAGTATTATCCAATTGTCTGTATAGAGAAAAACAATGCGTTATTATAAAGGAAAATGTCATTCTCTACGTTACTTCCGTGATTTAATTGCATTCTTTACTCTCCTCTTGTCTCGTTCTTGGTTTTGAGAAGAAATCCAACATTTCGTCTCCTCTTTCGTTGTAACTTTTATTTGCAGACTGAAATTGGCAGGAGAAAAGTACGAGCGCATGCCTCTTTATGGGTCAGAGATATTTGTCCTTTAAATAACAATGTCTTATTATCAGTCGCTGAAATGTGTGCACACTGACGAAATTAGCAAGTGATGTATATGTAAAGAGGGGTTTTGAATATCGAATGTATAATACCCTGTAAGCAGAGACCCCGTGCCAAACGTTAACAAGCCGCCAAGGGAAGAGATTAGGTGACAGGGAGCACAAGTCCTTCAGACAATCACCAGTCTGTAAATTGGAGCAAAGGCGATTTCCCTTCCTTTGTACTTTCCCCTTCATCTCTGTCATTGTCTTTGCCCTGGTACGTCCATTTCTTTCTTTCTTTCTTTCTTTCTTTCTTTCTTTCTTTCTTTCTTTCTTTCTTTCTTTCTTTCTTTCTTTCTTTCTTTCTTTCTTTCTTTCT
>WAAF01013197.1:218366-232362 GCA_013400475.1 Tricholaema leucomelas | reverse complement strand
TCCTCTGCTCTCCTCTCCTCTCCTCTCCTCTCCTTAATTTTATTATATATTCTAAAACATTCGGGTTCTGTGCTTCCTGATCTTTGCATTTATGTGTATCCTTCACATTGGTCCCTCTCTCTTCTTGAGAAGTATTTATTTCACAAGCCGTCTCCCACCTTCACTTTCAAATATTTCAGAAGTAAGTAGCATCTTTGTTTTTGCTGTGATTTCTAACAGCCCATAACTCCAAATCCAGGAGCTCCAGGCTGCGTGTAGTTTCTTCCAAATTGATTTCCAAAATTTCATTTTATTTTAAAATTGCCCAAAGAATACACTGCCATCGTTTGTTACCAAGAATAAAACTTGATAACGGCAACGACAACACTACCAACAGTAACAGACTACCAATAACAGACACACTTTAACAATGTATCATTCAGATTCCTATTGTATTGGTTGAAAAAAAAAACAAAGAGAGAGAGAACAGAAAAAAAGTAATATTGTTGCACAGGACCATTTTCACCTTTGTGCAGTTTCTGATAGTTACACTTCAACAAGCAGAAAAATAAATGCTAGACAGAACAAAGATATTTTCACACCTCCTCTGTCTACTTCGTGTTAAATTGCTGAGTAGCCTCTGGTTTATTGTCACACCGGGGACTTTTTGTCCTTAGGACAGAGAGTGAATAGCAGCATTTCCCGGTACTGGATGGAGAACAGGGAAGAGGCACAGGCGTGCCAGGATGTATTTTTCATACAGAAAAAAAAAAAAGAAAAGAAAAGAAAAAGAAAATAAAAACTTCGTTAGAGCTTTTTGAAAAACTCCCCATCTTCAAATCAAGGGGAGATCGTTCCACTCTTTCTGAATGAGATGTACTGGAAACCCATGGCCCTTTTTAGGCACCAACAAATACATTCTCCCCTCTAGTCCTCTAGGAAATAACAATTGTTAACAGCGTCCAAGGGCACTGCCGAACAACATCCGAGCTTTGCAAGCCTCTCCCCTCCTTACTTTGTCTTTTAGCAGGCAAGAGAAGAACCAGTTGTACAAACAGGATTCTGTGGAGCGAGTATTTGGTGTAACTCCCCGTCGGCGAACCCGGGAGAAGGGAACGCTGAAGAGGCCGAGGGGTATCTAGACGCTGCAGAGTCAAAGACAGTGTCTTAGACGGCAGGTCATGCCCCTTCTTCTCTGGCCTGGGTGATGCACCTGCTGGGGCGCGATCGCGGGACAGAGTCCTTCTGGGGTTGCTGCCGGCAGTTGCCTGTGAAAAAGACCATGGCATCAGTTTGCTCTCGCAAAATGCCCACTTCGCAAGGTGGCATCGGCTAGGGTACAGAGCAATGTATATTTCTATATTTTCAAATACATACGTTTTATATATCTAGGTATGTGTCTAAGAGAGAATATCTAACTCACTGTGTACCGCTTCTCCCAGCAAAGGGCCGTCCCTCCGGAACGAACCACCAGCGGGGAGGGAGAGACTTGGGAGCGTGGGCTGTGGCTCGCCCACAGCCGGTACAGCTCCCTCTCTCCTCCGCTGTTCCGGGCCACCACAGCCGCCCACCCAAAACCCGGTCTGGGAGTATATTGCGGCAAAGGGTGGCAGCGAATTTCTCCGTGGCTCGGTCACAGGGCAGAGATTGCCTGCGACAGGTAAATAGGCTATAGGTCGCAGTAATGCCAAGAGTATTTTCAGTTAATAGGGGAGGGAAAATGAGGTGTCTGGAGCGATATTGGAAAGTACAAGATCGATGATCCATCCTCGTGTCCAATCAGCAGCCTTTAATTGACTGTATTTTCTAGGTAATTGAGCCGCTGTGCTCCTAAATTGAAGTGGAAGATATAACGATACATCTCACTGGGAGGAATTACTCATTACTTCATAATGAAATTTTCCTTTTGCTCGTAGGACCGATGCCGTTAAAGCTTTCGCTGCCAGTGGGGCTGGCCGCTGCCCCGCGCTGGGCTCTGGCTCCGGACACACGTGGGGCATGGCCAGTCGCGGGGACACACATAAGGTAGCAGCCGGTAGCAGGTTCTGCCTCTGGGCCCTCAGCCACTGCCACCAGGCAAGCCAGTTGCCCTTGTCTCGCTCTGGCTGAGCATGAGACTCTTTGAGGAGCTAGGGTCAGGCCCGGTGGAAGCAGGCAGAGGGCAACCACACTTTTGTCACTAGCGGGCACCAAGCTGTGTTCAGGGACCCCATGTGCCCCATCGGCTACACTTCCCAGCCAGCCAAAATTCAGCTCCGAAAGGCCTTCCTCGCCTTGATAGCGTTTGATTGATTGCCTTATTAAAGCGTGTTCTTGTAAGTGTGACCGAGCTGATTGCACTGCATATGTTTGGGATAATGCTCATTTTAAACAACTGAATAATAATACTACTAATAAAAAAAGGACCAGAAGAGGAAAAAGATGAGCTCCAGAGAATGAGTTAAGCCTAAACGATCCTGGGGAGCAGTGCTGTAACTTGCGCATTAAATTGCACCGCTACTATCAAATCACTCAGCCTGTCTTTGTTGTGTTTTATGTGCCAGCCATTAAGTGAGACAGTACCGAGACTGCTCCTTACTTTCTCTTCTCAGACTATATGTTTTTATTAAGGTTGTATGATTAAATTGGATCGGATCTGCTTTTCCAGCACTATTCTTTACTCTAGCGCCCAAATAATTAGAAAATCGTCTCTTCATCTTTCATATTTTTTGCTGGGTTGTTAGGTCGTTTGCTGGCACCTGCAGAAAGGCATGCGGATCCTTTAGCTTTTTCGTTTGTGTATCTGAAGGATCCTTTTGTTCCTTACTATTCTCCTGCTCGCCTGGCTACTTTACTACTGAATTCAGCCTCTGA
Source organism: Tricholaema leucomelas (assembly GCA_013400475.1). NCBI lineage: Eukaryota > Metazoa > Chordata > Aves > Piciformes > Lybiidae > Tricholaema lacrymosa > Tricholaema leucomelas. The sequence continues at coordinate 229,530 of WAAF01013197.1, read as the reverse complement.
AAACACCCTTCCCCATATGCCACCTCAAGGCCCGCTGTCGTGCAGCTTACAATGGTGTCATCCTGAGATAAAGCCAACGTCAGGATGATCTGGAGTCTCGTTAACATAAATGACTCCATTTAGGGACATTAGGTTCTCAGGTGTGTGTAGACGGAGAGGGAAACCAGTTTCTTGTCCTTTTGCTGTATCCTTGTCCCCGGAACCACTTGTCTGTTGCCTGCTCCCTTCAGACCTCGCTGCTCCTTTTGTAAGGAAGAAGGATCTCGTCCCCGCTGCGCACCCGCGGGTGGGTTGACCCCCGTGCGGGTCTGAAGCGCTGGTATCGGCTAAAGGCTGTGATTAGGGTAGCTTAAGGTAGCCCTCTGCCCAGAACTCCGTGAAGTTTTGTGTCTTTAAGTGCTAAGATCTTCAAACAAGAAAACAAATAAATCACAACATTTGGTTGCTTTATTTATTTCCACAGTTTTCTTTATTTGTTTTGATCAGCTAAACTCAGTGTACCTGTGACCAAGATCGTAACATAACTTTACGCTGATATTTACAAATCTAATTTTAAATAATCTCCAGCGGTGTGTTGCATGCACACACACACACACACAAAAAGCAAACACACGAAGTGATTTCCCCTGCTTCCCTTTCTGTGAAGAACTGCCTGTGACTTCAGAGGCAGAAATTGACACTTAAGAACATCCATAAAAGTATTAAGTAATTATTTAAAACAAGGCTGTTTAGAAAAATATTTGTATTTATTGCAGCTGCTCGATTGGCCTCGTTAAAGCTGGGGAGCATTTAAATTGTGTTACGGTCTCATTTAAATCCAGTTTCGTTCCAGCAGGCTGCAAAGCCTGAATAGAACCAATCACTCCATAATGATGATGAATGAGAAATTAATTCAGATACAAGCAAGACAATTTAGGCCTTCATCTGTTTAAATAGCCTTCCAAGATTATTCGCAATTGCAGGTCACAGATTTAATCAATTGTCCAATCTTGTGAAAGTCATATCCTTGCATCTTCATCGAGATTATTTATAGCGCTGCGAAGCCCACTGAAAGGTATACGCTCTTAACAGGAACAATTACTTAAAGGGAAGCGTTTGCAAAATCAAAACCAAATGCCTCCGTGGGCTGTAAATGATAAAACACTTCCTCGCTCTCCTGGCACATCCTCCCCGGCCTGAGGAAGGGAGAGGAGCTGCAGCAGGGTGTAAAGTGGAACGCTGCCAGCCGAGCCGTGCCGGCTCCGCAGCGAAATCACCCGCTCCAGACGCTACTCCTTCGTGGGCCACCCAGCCCTATCTCTGCGGGGCCCTCCTTTGCTCCCCAGAACGATGTTTGCAGAAAGGACACGTTACAAACTAGCATCTAACCGTGCAGTAACGTGGGAACGGCACTGGGGCTCAGCCTGAGTATGCCAGCCTTGGCTAAGGGAAAGAGTGCTCTTTTCTGCCTCCGGCTGCCTCTGCAAGACAGATGCACACGTGCACCACCGACGCTGCTTTTGCCCGAGTCCTGCCATCTCCCCTGGCCCTGCGCACTAGCGACCTTCCCAGGCCGAGGGAGCGATGCCCGCCCGGCTAAGGATGAAGCCGGCAGAGCATTCCCACTCCTGTCCTGGAAAAGTCGGCTCTTCCCTAGAGATTGCGCCAGCCGAGGTCCAGAACGAGTCAGGGTTAATGAAACCTCTTCAAAAGTTAAAGCTGGCCATCTGGTAACCGGAAGAATTGTTCCATTTCTCGAAGAAGAACTGATAAGGGGAAAGGCCGAGTCTATTCCTCAGCGTCCCAGTGTGTAACTCCTTCCTCTTTCTCCTCACCCCTTCTCCAAACAGAGACCTATTTATCTGAAGCTCTCATACGCCTTAGCCCCAAAGCGCTGCCTGGAAGGGCTCTGTCAGTTTCCTGCCCAAACTCGAGAAGTGATCCATGGATCGAAGAAACACCTGCTGCCCCAAAGAAGCTCATCCCAAGGCACTGGGAAAGCAGCCCGAAAGGAGAGCTTAGGATATGTTAGGAGCAGGACCTGAGCCTGTGTCCTTTGTCCATCGAAGCCTAAGGATGGGAGCTGGACAGCTTGGGAACCACCAAAATTTGGCCGCAGAGGGGCACGGTCACTCTGCCCACGACGAGGTGGATTTCCTGAGTGACAGCATATGAAGGACAGCAGTGACACGTCCCTACAGTAAGCTCCTAATCAATGCAATTTTCCCGCATCTCGAAGGGGAGCGTGGGGTGCAACCACCCACGGGCACTACTGGGGTGAGGACTCGCGGGGGTTTCGGACAGCGATCAGACCAGAGGAGGCTTGAGGGTGTGTGCGTGAGCGTCTCCGCTCTTCACTTCGTCTGTGGCGGCAACCCTGAGCAAATCCGGTGCCTAAAACAAAAGCCTGATTACACCCTCAGAGCCCCGAGGAGCCACTCTCAGAGGCGGACTTTGATATATCGCTGTCCAATTAGTGCCTTTAATTGGTGTCCTCCGGGACGTGCAACCCAGGAGCGGGGATGGAGAGCGATCTCATGGTAAGACCTGCCCGCTCGAAAGGTAACAAATACATAACCCGTCCGGCCCGCACCAATCCTGCGTCCCTCCAATCAGGAAACGACCGCAAACCTGAGATCATCTGCTCGCAAACTGCCCTGCAGGGCTCCGTGCCCACGGGCAGCCATGCCCCCAGGCGGGGAGGGGAGCAAGACGTAGCTGGTCCCACATTTACCCCATCCCCCCGCGCACAAATCCTTCTCTCGCTGCAGAGTGGGGGCCACGCTGTTTGAAACATACCGCACGTTCCTTCCAATTTGGCTAATGAAGGTCGCCTGTTAAGCGTAAATTTAGAGGTTAAATGAGGCTGACTGCAGATTTAAAGACGTTTCATAAAACGTCTTATTTAAATGACACTTATTATGTATATAGAGGCCATTACAACCGTCTGGATTTACCTTGGGGGAGAAGGAAACAAAACAACTATACAAACAGGCAGGGAGGAAAAAGCGCCGCCAATTTATTCTAAACCAAAAACACTCGGTGGAAAAGGAAATTGATCGCTTCATTCATCACACGTATAAAATGAATTTCTGAGATTGGAAGTGGCTCGGAAAGAGAGAGAGGCGAGGGGAAAGTTCGTACTTGACAAGAACCCTCAGAAGGGGCGTGCTAGAAAAAAAAAAGGGACTGAAAGACAGCTGTCACTGGAAGTTTACCTTAAAGCATTCCTGGTGCCTTTTTTTTTTGTGTTTGGGGTTTTTTTTGGTCCTTCGGGTAGTCATACAACGTTTTACCAAAAGCAAACAAGCAAGCAAAACAATAAAAACCCCACCCAAATCCAAACCAGACACACAAAAATCCCCAAACCAACCCCAAAACCACACCCTGCCTTATCAAACCAACCAACCCCCAAAACATAAAACAACCCACCCCTCAAAAAAAAAACCCAAAAAAACCAACAAAACACAAAACCCCAAAAAACCCAACCAAAAACCCACCCAACAAACCCCAAAGAAAAAAAGTCTCCATCACTTCAAGTCAGAGGAAGAAGGCACTTTTTTGATTAATAAGGAAACAAACTTGGCAGAACAGAAAGCAATGCTGATTTCTTCAACCTGCTGTTAAGGGAGACATCTCTGGGGAAGGCAGGTGGTTTGGGGCTGTGTCAAGAGCTTGGTACCCATGTACACCACAAAACTCACCAGAACTTTTAATGGGAAAACATTTCTGAGCAGTGTTTGTAAGCTGAACTATTATATTTGCTTTTCTGCATTTGCATTTTCAGCCTTGATATATTGTAATTTTTTGCCACATTGCTCCCAAGCAGCAATACAATATTACACCAGGAGCATTTTTAACAGAAACTGAGTCCTGCATGTGTGTCCTGTGTGGCCACCAAAATATCGCAGCCTGAAAATGCCACTTAACCCATTCTATAGAGACCTTAATTTGCATGGGGTTGAGTGCTCTAAAGTTCTCATCCAAGAGAAAAGACCATAACAAGTATGTTCAATCAGTTTTCTCAATAGCTTGATTGTACCCTACTAAATTTTCATTAATTAACTTTTACACTTTCTGCTTTGCCTGCCTGGGACCATATTCTGAAGTTCCTAACTTATACCAAAACACATTTTTGCCTACCTGGGTAGGGGAAGTTTGCTTACTGCTACTGCAGTGAGGGATCAAAATGATTTAAAGAGTAAATAAAACAACTATTACTAGATTCTCACCATTAATACGTGGCCTTGTACTCCTATAGACTGTGAATGACTCTTGGGAATTATCCTGCAGCTATTCTAACGTTTACTCAAGTCTGTGTACTTTAGGGAGGGAAGTTTTCTCTAATGTGGAGATACTGAGTCACAGGTCCCAAAACCACTTTCTGTAAATGACTCAATCTGAACTAAAATCTAATCTAAACCCCAAAGGTCTGATTTACTAAATCAGACCTAGAAAAGAGCAGTGACTTGTCTTCTCTGACAACTACAGTTTAATCAGGAATTGATACAGAAAAGAGAAGGAGGGAAAAAAAAAGGGGGGGGGGGAAACTGTCAATATTTATGCTCCCCTTACAGCCATCTGAAATGTGGACTAGAATCTATTCCAGAGGCAGAAGAGCACTCAACTAGTTGACTGAAGTTGGTTTGACTCCAAATGGTGTTCCTACCTTGTTTCTGATTCAGAAGCAATGTGAATCTGATCAAGTGTAGAAGTCTGAATGTCTCAGTTGTTCTCAGCCCCAAGAGGTGCCCATTAACACTGGTTCATGAGGTACAAGACGTAAAGAGCGCATGACCCTACACCTCTCTCTCTCTGTTTTAGCACTCACAGCTTCCCACCTGAAAGCCTGCTTGTCTTTTGGGTCACAATAGTAGATTTTTATAGCAGAGCTGGACTGCAGCACTGAGCAACTGAATGGTGCATTGCTGGTAAGGAGTCAGTTATTTCTGCATCTATTTACTGCATTTAGTCTAATTGAATCTCAGATCATGACACCAAGTCCTCCAAGAAAAAAAGGCAGTAGCATCATTAGTTACAGCTCCCTACTTTTGAGGTTGGCTGGGCATTTGAAACCCGTGTGTCTGACACACCTACTGATTTTTTTATTATAACATTTTCCAGTTGGTCATTTGTATCTCAAGGACAAACATGTGCCACTGCCTTGCACAGCATCCTCCTGGAGAAACTGGCTGCTCATAGCTTGAACAAGTGGACACTTTGCTGGGTTTAAAACTGACTGGATGGTAGGACCCAAAGACTGGTGGTGAATAGAATTAAATCCAATTGGTGGCTGGTCAAAAGCGGTGTTTCCCAGGGGTCAGTTTTGGTCAGTCTTGTTTAATATCTGATCTGGTTGAGGGGATAGAATGCATCCTCAGTAAGTTTGCAGATGAAACCAAATTGGTTGGGAGTGTTGACCTGCTTGGAGGTAGGAAGGATCTGCAGAAGGTTCTGGCCAGGCTGGATCTGGCCAAGGTAGATTGTCTGAGGTTTACCAAGGCCAAGTGCTGGGTCCTGCACTTGGGTCACAGCAGCCTGTGAATGCTCCAGAGTTGGAGCAGGGTGGCTGGAAACTGCCCATCAGGACAAGACCTGGGAAGTTGGTCAAGAGTGGCTGAAGATGAGCCAACAGTATGCTAATGTAGCCAAGAAGGCCAACGGCATCCTGGCTTGTATCAGGAATAGCATGAACAGCAGGACTGGGGAAGTGATTGTGCTCCTGTACTTAATACTGGTGAGGCCCCAACTCCAATACTGTGTTCTCTTTTGGGCCTCTCTGTACAAGAAGTACATGGAATTGCTGGAGTGTGTTCAGAGAAGGATAACGAAGCTGGTGAAAGATCTGGAGAGCAAGTCTTACGAGTTGCAGCTGAAGGACCTGGGATTGTTTAGTTTGTAGGAAAGGAGACTGATGTGAGATCTTATTGCTCTCTACAACTCTCTGAAAGGAGGTTGTAGCAGGTGTGTGCAATGTGCTCATCTATTTTCCCTAGTATCAAAGTGACAGAATGAGAGAAATGGCCTCAAGGTGCACCAGGGGAGGTTTAGATGGGATATTAGGAAAACTTTACTTACTGAAAGAATGGTCAGATGCTGGTACAGGCTGTCCATTGAGGTGGTAGAGTTGCCATTTCTGGAGATGTTTAAAAAACATGTAGACATGGCACTTTGGGTCATGATTTTGTGGGCATAGTTATGTTAGGTTGATGGTTGGACTTGACAATCTTAGAGGTCTTTTCCAAACGGAAGAGTTCTATGGTTCTATGAAATCTATAAGATAATAATGCTAAACAGACAGGAAAAGGACAACAGGACCTCCTTTTTCTAATGCTGCTTCATAGTGGAAAAGCCCTTTTCACCAGTGGAAGTTTGTTGTGGGATCTCCAGACCCAGATGAAGGAATTAGAGATGCTGATACTAACTGTACAGGTTCCCAGCAGTGCTGATCTCCCTAGCATTGTCCCAGAGAATATTCCCCAAGAAACATTGGTCAGCCAAACCCAAATTACACTTATACTTATACTACATGTGAGCAGTCACCTGAGTGTTTGGGCAAATAATGTGCTTCAAATAAGACAACTCTTAACTGGCTTAAAGCAATTTCTGACACCTCTCTGGGATACTATATGGTATGTTAAGATTAGAATGTCATGGGGTAACTTCCTTAACAATAGCCTGGCCTGAGACATTTATAAACCAAACCTGTAATCTCATAAAAATAAATCAAATGTGCAATGCCTGGACCTATTTTTCATAAAACTATGTTACTTGACATAACTTATATCCCTCTCTTGAATTTTTTATTAAATCCAACCCATGTCAGTTTTGCCATTATTTGGTTTTATAACTGGTGCCATACTAATCAGTCCACAGTTACTGCTCTTCTCTTTCTTCCATTCTGAATAGAAACATATCTTATCTCTTTCCAAATTTCACCAGTATTCCAAGATCTCTTTAAACTAAAAATCAGAGTTTTCCTGCATCACTTCTTTAAATACTTTGTAAATTCACTGATTGTTATTATTGTTTCTCAATTAGACTAGGTGATGTTTAATTTTCTTAGTTAATAAGCTTATTGAAAGTACAACTACCTGAAGGGAGACTGTAGCCAGGTGAGGGTTGATCTCTTCTCTCAGGCAACCAGCAACAGAACAAGGGGACACAGTCTCAAGTTGTGCCAGGCAAGGTCTAGGCTGGATGTTAGGAGGAAGTTATTCCCAGAAAGAGTGATTGCCATTGGAATGGGCTGCCCAGGGAGGTGATGGAGTTGCCGTCCCTGGAGGTGTTTAAGACAAGCCTGGCTGAGGCACTTAGTGCCATGGTCTAGTTGATTGGATAGGGCTGGGTGCTAGGTCGGACTGGATGACGTTGGAGGTCTCTTCCAACCTGTTTGAATCAATGATTCTATGCTTATTTTTCCCTCTTTTGTTAAGATTACATCACCCTGATTTCCAAATGGAGATTAAACTGCTGATTTTCCACATTGTTCACAATGTTGAGAAGATTTATTCTGGTTTTGATATAATTTAGAACTACTACTGCTTTTTATCATTGGATTTTTCTTACTTGAAACATTAATTTACATTTTTTATTTTTTACTACTTTTACTGTTTATTACTTTGGTTTTTCCTGTTGTCTTTAGCCTTCCTTGTCATTTTGGTAACGTTTATTGTATATTAATTGCTATGTGATACAGTTCCCTCTGCATATTGTATGGTGATCTTTTTACTTCAGATACTTGCCTTCATTTCACTTTCTCCCAGGGCTGAAGAAACTGCCCTCCATGTGGCTATTGCTCATATGCAATGCAATTTGCAGTCTTTAGCCACCCTAAAGTTTCTAGTGTGAAAAATAATTAAGCATAATGAAGCAAAAAAAAAAAACAAAAACAACTTCCCAACTTTTTCTTTTTCTTTTTTTTTCTTTTTATTTTTCTTTTTTTTTTTTCTTTTTTTTTCTTTTTTTTTTTTTTTGACAACAATTTTAGAAGTCACCATGATTTTTAGCAATGATCAGTGCTGGTTTACTGCTGGCTGCATGAGATAAAGTAGCACACATGCTGAACTGAGTTTGCCCTATTTTTATTCCCAGATATTGCAGACAAATGTTTAAAAGATAATTCAACCCATTCTTGGGTGCTTTGTGACACACCCTGTCAGTATCCCTGGTCTTTGTTAGTGCATCAATCCATATGTTTTTGAGACCTTCTGGTTGTGAGTTGTGATCAGCAAGTTGATCTTCCCTCCTTCCACTCACTTCTTTTACTTTGCTTATCCAGGTTACCATCTGAATGTGATGCTCTGTTCACATGACTTATCTCACCAGGTAGTAGTGCTGGCACATCTTTTTGCTAATAAGGCTTTCCTGTTTCTTGATCGTGTTCTCCACACACCTTACCACTGTCATAGAAACCAAAACATTCCTTTTATTTACTATCTGTATCATATTGGTTCAAAATTTGTTATGTATTATACCATATTTGCAGCTGCAACTATGTTTGCATCTTCAGCTGTCTTCCCTGGAGGCACTGCACTAACACAGTCCTGCTGTTCTAGCTAATTCTCAGCCACTCTCTTACCCATGAAGAAGAAACACAACTGATACAGCTTCTTTGCTTTTGTTATACTTCCTGTTCTTACACCAAAGCAAGAGTTCAGCTCCAGACTAGAATCAAAGTCCTAAGAACGCTTGACGTATCCTGCTCTTTGCAACTTGTAAGCATGGAAGGATCTCAGAAAGGTTTGTATGGATATTAATCTGGTGACTTGTATGGATATTAATCTAGTCACTCCTCTTCATTCCTTCTCAAATTCCCAAAATCTTTGTTTAACCCTCTGACACTAGTTGTAGTGAGTATCAGAGTGGATGTTTCCAGGATGGTTTCACAAAGATGTCTGCTGGTGTGTTGATTTGAAGTTATAAACATTATCATTTTAGTCACTTCAGTGTCTTTTTGGCTGTTTGCAACCTGACAGATACCTGCTTGAGACTTTTGAATCTCCACATGCTGTTTAAGTCCTTACTTGGGAAGGCCTACAGCACTAAGAATTCGGTTTGGCAAAGGAATCCCCTTAATCAGTAGCTTAGGGATTTGTTGATCTCAGCCTATTTCAGTTCAGTCTTTTTCTGACTAAGTTTTGCAATCTTCAAAGATTTCAATCAACTCATGTCACACTGTGTCACCATGAAGAACTTTAGTGAAATGCCCAATGATGACAAATTAAAAGTGAAGATATATCAATACATTAAAATAGATCCTAAGTCGTAGCTCTGATTCTGAATGGGTTTTGTATCATTTTTTCTGGATCTTTTCCCGATTCATTTGCAGCTTTTCCAAAGTGAAGACTGTGTTCTAGTGATGGATTTATGCTATGTATGATTAAAGAAATTCTCTGTGCTTGCATTCTCCATTTGAATCACCCCTGTGAGTTACCACACCGTCCTGGGAATTCACATCCAGTGATTTTCAGTCCTTCAGAGCTTTCAATCTTTTCAACAACAGGCTGCCCGAGATCCACATCCTGTAATAAAATCAAATGTGGGATCAGATGCAGAGACATTTACCATGTGACCCAACTAATTCAATCAAAGTGACATGTCCTTAAAATATATTTATGTTCAAAGAAATTGATTCCCCCCCCCCGCCCCCAGCAATTCTCCCACCCTGAAAATACTGACGAAAACGAGCAGTGGTGATCCACAGGAGAACTGCTGGAGCATCTGTGTTAACTCTCCCTTAAGTGAGGACTGTCTTCTCTGCTGATCTATTAGCTACCTGGTTTTTAATCCATTCACTATATGTTACACACAGATAGTGTTACTTTTTATATCAGAATCAAAAGACATTCAGAGTCTGCCAGAGAAATGCAAGTTTCTTTGCCAACCAAATAAAAAGGCAGATCCAGTTAACAGGATTCTTTCTTAATAAATCAGATAAATTAAACCACTAAAAAACCCCAACATTTTTGGTGACAATTAGTTTTGTTTCCATCTTCTCACTGTTTGCTTCACCATGAGAGTGGTGAGAGCCTGGAATGGGTTGCTCAGGGAGGCGATGGAGGTCCCATCCCTGGAGGTGTTTAAGGCCAGGCTGGATGGGGCTCTGGCCAGCCTGATCTAGGGTAGGGTGTCCCTGCCCATGGCAGAGGGGGGGTTGGAACTAGATGATCCTTGTGGTCCCTTCCAACCCTGACTGATTCTATGATTCTATGCTGTTTGCATCTTACATTATCTAGCTCTGCCTGGAAGCAACCATTAACTTCAACTTTGGTATGCTAATTTCTTTCCACCCTCTTAAAATTGCTTCAGAACCAAAAGATTTGCTACATGTCTTTAATGTACCTTCTGTTCTTCAGTGGCCCATAGCATTATTTGAGAAGAACTCTAGAATTCAGTTCCACAGATAAGTTATCTACCTGACTTGATTGTCTGCATTTCCAGGATGCTTTTCAATCAAGCACACTTGGGACTATTTCAAACTCTTCTATCTGTTAGCAGACAAGCCAGAAAAGCTTTGCCAAATGGACTCATTTTGATTTTGGTATTTGAAATGTGCAGAGCTTTGAATTTTGACCTTGAGCACAGACAGCACTTGCTGTGGTTATGTTGTATTCAGCTCCCTTATCTGTTTGGAATTAACTTTTTATACATTTCTTTCCAACATCAGAAGCCACCCTACTATAGAACATATCAGTATAGATTTAATTAAGAGACTTAGTAAAACCTTTGTTTTGTTAACAGAGCTTCATTCATTCTCCAGCTACCTTTTGCTCTCAGAGACCAGTGGCAACCCCTTTGCATTGTGTTGGATTTCTCCAGAGTTACTGCAAACAAAGCTGGGCTCTACACTGTGCTTCCCTTTGCCATCTCACACTCAGTCTGGCCATGTGTTTCCGATTGTACACTTCGTTCTTTCAGCACTTACTAGATACTTGGATTAAGAAAGCATGCTTTCTGCTGCATTTAAAATACCTTTGGAGCTTTGAATCTGTCTCTCCCATCAGTGTTGTGGTTGCCTAATTATCCTTTACTTCGCCACAGGTAGTTTTGTTTAGTCTGTTAACATTCACAGTATCACAGTCTCACAGTATCATCAGGGTTGGAAGAGACCTCACAGATCATCAAGTCCAACCCTTCACCACAGAGCTCAAGGCTAGACCATGGCACCAAGTGCCACGTCCAA
>WAAF01013197.1:191981-208359 GCA_013400475.1 Tricholaema leucomelas | reverse complement strand
AAAGGAAAGGAAAGGAAAGGAAAGGAAAGGAAAGGAAAGGAAAGGAAAGGAAAGGAAAGGAAAGGAAAGGAAAGGAAAGGAAAGGAAAGGAAAGGAAAGGAAAGGAAAGGAAAGGAAAGGAAAGGAAAGGAAAGGGAGAAAAGAAGAAGAGAGGAGAAGAGAAGAGAAGAGAAAGGAAAAGAAGAGAAGGAAAAAGAAAAGAAAAAGAATGGTAGCAAACCCTTCATTCTCTCTACTGAAGTAATTTACAAAAATCTCTTAGTTTAAAAATTGTATCAGATGTCTCAGCTCCTTTACTGGCATAGAACAGCAATACTGAGTAGGAGAAGGCTATTTAGTCCTTCTCCAGGAGCTTGTATTCTGTCATACAATGATGTTGCTATCATGGGCTTCCCAGCCCCTTCTACTTATTGAGATGCTGCAGCCATCCCTGTAGCATGCAGATCACAGACAGGCTCTTTTACCTAAACTGTGCTTTATAGAAAGTTGCAGCCCTGCTATTCAGAGATGTTGATTTACCTAGCAGAGGCTGAATGTCAGAAGTTAATACAATCTGCTAAGCAATCTACACAATTTAGGATTTCAGTCTGCAGATTTATGAGGAAAAAAAGCCCAAACCAACCCAAACTCTTTGGCTAAGAACTATTTGGTTCTACTCCTTTTTCATTAAGGCACTTAGCCTTTCTTCAATTGAAATCAATGGAAATTCAGCTCTAGGTTAAGCAGACACCACTCAGTAACACTGACAGAGCTATGCCAATTTAGCTTGGGCTGCATTTGTTCTATTAGATTGCTGTGCTCTCCTCCCTTCATAGCTGAAATCCAAAGGGATGATTCCGTTCTGTGTAAAAAAAAAGAGAACACACAAAGAAGGGAATCAAACCAAAACAAAATGTGAACTTTTAGAATAGAATCAATCAGGTTGGAAGAGACCTCCAAGATCATCCAGTCCAACCTAGCACCCAGTCCTACCCAGTCAACTAGACCATGGCACTAAGTGCCTCATCCAGGCTTTTCCTGAACACTCCCAGGGACGGTGACTCCACCACCTCCCTGGGCAGCCCATTCCAATGCCAATCACTCTCTCTGGCAACCACTTCCTCCTAACATCCAGCCTATACTTCCCTCGGCACAACTTGAGACTGTGTCCCCTTGTCCTGTTGCTGGTTGCTTGGAGGAAGACACCAACCCCCACCTGGCTACAACCTCCCTTCAGGTAGTTGTAGACAGCAATGAGGTCTGCCCTGAGCCTCCTCTTCTCCAGGCTGCACACCCCCAGCTCCCTCAGCCTCTCCTCATAGGGTTTGTGTTCCAGGCCCCTCACCAGCCTTTACTAATGAAGAACTTCCTTAAGTGATCAAAAATGGAAGAAATAGTATATTCAGAGTTGTAAATACCTTCAAACAGTACAGTTTTCTAATTACTGCAAGATGAAAGAAAATGTATATGAGCATGATATAAAGTGAAACAGAGGAGCAGAGTTTGCTCACATTTTTAACTATGAATGTGCATGCAATTGGAGATTGCATGTGTAAATAGTGGATGGGTTATGTTTTACTAATATCCACTTTTTGCATGGATGTGTTATCTTGGAAACTGCAGATTGAATTCAGCTGCATGTGTGTATATATGGCATTTGATGAATCCCCTATTGCTCCAAAAGCCAACCCCCCTAAACTCCTAACTAGTTTCTCTTTTTATGGAGCTGTGTATGAACAGTGTTAAACCTTCTCAGGGATCTGTTTTACAATGTTGCCCACAATCAGAGTCTCTTCCACAGTGGATGAGTCCCTGGTCCATCCTCTTTTCGCTACTCATCATCTAAGTCATTACTGTAAAGCCATGTGGAGCTTTCAAACTCCAGCTTCAGCAACTGTGACCTTGTGCTTGCCATGGGTCTGACAACAGGTCTTGGCTTGTGCTAGCAGTAGCTGGGGTGTCCAGTCAAAGCATTTCAGAGAGCTAGGTCTTCTTTGCTGCCAAGATCAAACATGAGCAAGTGAATAAATATTAATATGGCCAAGTTTTTGTGCTTACCTTAACCCTTAGAGAAACCCATAACCCTTACAGAAAAATTACAGCTTGCAAGATAGGTCTTTGAAATGAGGTCTGTATTTCAAAGGGCTCACTGCATTCAAAGGTATGCAGATGTTGTCAAGTTTCTGCAGTACTTAATTTCACAGGCTACTAAAAGCATATGTTCAATTATAAAAATGGGAAAAGGTTTTTCACACAATGCATTAAAAAACTGAAGCCCTGAAGAATCTGACAGAAATTTGACCACTTCAGACTTAAAAAAATGCATTCCAACTTCATGCAACCAGTTTTGTTTGGATGTCTCAAGATCTGCCTTATGGTGTGAAGTTGGAGAGCTATAAGATCATTCTTCAGTGGAAAAAAAAAATCACTAAACATTTCATGATGTCAGTTGATTTGACTGATCACACTTGGTGTGATTTGACACATCAGAGCAGTGTGATTCATGAGCTAGCAGAGAAGGACTTTTATCAATTTATTTCCAACTTATAATGTGATATCAGCGCTTCTTGAAAGCTAATTCAACATACAGTAGGATTCCCATTTTCTAGAGATCCATCTCCATTTGTACTGTTTCAGCTAATTTTCCTTAGCAGGTCTTTAGTCTTTGGTCTGCTTAAGATTAAAACTTCCTTTTTTTTCTTGTTTGAATTATGACATTTATCTCTCATCAGAGAAGATAAGTGTCCCTTAGGAGAGACATGAGAGCAAGATTTGTGAGACCTAACAGATTTGTACAACAGCATCATGACAGGTATTTCATAATGGAAAGATCCTCAGAAAGGTAATTCTTTAGCATACAGATGAGTTTGCTAACTTAGCAGATGTTCACCTTTTAAATAAAAATATGCTTTTAAGAGTTCCTCTGAAATGTCACAGTTATCCCCACTGCTAAGGGATACCTTGATTTATGCTGTTACAACTGTTGAAGCATTCCTAAGCAATAGGTTCTGAAATCCTTACTTTACCTGCCCTGCAAGATATTTAATTAATCCTATACTTTCACTGTTGACACTGCAATTAAAATAATTCTTGGCTACCTCATGGAATTTTAAACATTTTCAAGAGATGAATTCAACACAAGATAGTGTGTGTGCACGACTGCAACTTGGTCTCCCAGCTGTGCAATAAATCGCTGGGAGAAACAATTAGCGTAGAGTCATTTGTTAGAGGATGAACCAAAAATGTATCTAAAAATGCCAGTGCTAAATGTGCTGACAATTAAGAGCAAATTACTTAGCAAAGATGCCATGTGTTCAAACGTTGTTTCAGCCACATGTATTTGATGTTTAGCACCACATTTTTTGTTTAAGGCATAATTGCACATTTTGTTCCGTTTTGTATCTGTACTGAAATCAGGTGATGGGATGCCAGCGCTTTTTAGGCAGGCCTCCCCAGTGACTCCAGTTATCACCATATCTTTTCCTTCCAAGGGCAAATGTATTTTTAATTAAATGTGATGCAGGCCTTACTCATTCGTTTTGATTCTTTTTTTCCTTGCCCCCCAGAAAGTTTTATAGGGAGACAGGATGAGAAACAGCAATGACTTACTGTGGAATTGATGTTACGTGAAAAGATCTCTCAGGGGAAGCAGTGAGACTGTCATTGTCCAATCAACTGAAAACTAGACAAGACAAAGCATTTTTTAACCCTTTGCAGAAGACATTCTTGCATTGGTTGGCACATTTAGGGTGACCTACAGGCTCTCAAGTCTGTACAGTCTGTGGTGAGTCATTATGAGCCTCAATAAAAACACCTAGACAGATACACACAATTTGACTTCATGAGTGACTCTTTCTTTCTTTCTTTCTTTCTTTCTTTCTTTCTTTCTTTCTTTCNTCCTTCCCCCCTTCCTTCCTACCCTCCTCCCTTCCTTCCTTCCTCCCTTCCTTCCTTCCTTCCTTCCTTCCTTCCTTCCTTCCTTCCTTCCTTCCTTCCTTCCTTCCTTCCTCCCTCCCCTCCCCATCTTTCCAAAGATTGCTTGATAGTGTTTCAGAATAGATTTACTGTTTACATTTTTCAGATGTGCATGAGTAACCAGGAGCTGACCCCTTCCCCTTAAATAAGGTCTGACATTAAGTAATCTCTAGAACTGAAATTGCTTCTTTCTGTGAAGTCTAGAGAACAGATGGCACGCTGAGAGAGGCCAGTGGAAATGTTTCATCATCCATGTTTGGCACAATACAGCATTAGCCTTCCACAGACTGCTATGAGCAGCAGTTTTCATTTACCTGTATTTCACTATGCAACTGTGTCTTGGGTTAATAACTTCCCCATCCCTCCACTATTGAAATTTTACCAGACCAGCTCAGGCAGCTTGGAAGTAAGATAAAGCTGCATTTACAGCAAAGCTAAATTTCCAAGCATATATACACAATATATTTACAGTTATATACAAAGTAGAAATAATACAGAAATCCAAACTCCCTTCTGGACAAAGAAACTGGGATCTTCTCAAGATGAGCATCAATGTCTTGCTGCAGATCAGCACACCAAATAGGCTTTCCTTTCCTCTACCATTCTTTCTCCAGCCTTTTAGCCAACCCCACAAAGCATTGGCTATAATCCCTTAATCAGTGTAGAGGTAAAGGACAGGCCAATTTTCCTGTTCAGCTAACTCAAGAGCAAGTTGGATGGCTTTTACCTCATTGAACTGACTGGATTCACCCTCTCCATCTCTTATTGTCTATTTGTTACATATTTTGTCAGTTCTTCCTTTTCCATTTCCTATGTAAACATGCTTGGGGACACTACCATTCCTGAACCTGAACCTTTATTACTCTCTGTGTGGATGATTTTGACTCTAGAAATTTCCTCTTTCCAAGCACTCTCTTATGATTGCTCTATTCTCCTAAGTTCATTGAAGAAAATAATAAGAGCTGTTTTGACTGTTGTGCTGGTTCGAGGCTGATTGGAATATATTAATGAGAAAAATTAGATTATAGGCTGTGAAAAGAAAAACAATGGTGATGTCTAATTCACTTATAGGTTTGGTGAGATGTATAAAAACAAGGACACAAACATAGATAAGGCAATTGGAGTCTATGTTTCTCCCTGGTTTCTGCTGTATTAACTGTTTCTAGCTGGATCTGCGTAACCTGCCTAATCATTCTGCTTCTAACTCCCCCTTGCTGATCCTTTCAACTCACCTTGCACGTAAGGCAGATTCTGGAATAAGGAAGCAGGGTGAAAAGAAGGTGGAAGTGTGGTTGGGAGCCCCTCTTGGGCACTCTGATTGTTGGGAGGGATATTGTGTTTCTGTATTACTTTTAACTTGTATATTACTGTGTATACAGTATATATGGTGTAGTTGATTGGATAGGGCTGGGTGATAGGTTGGACTGGATGATCTTGGAGGTCTCTTCCTGCCTGGTTTATTCTATGATTCTATACCTGTAATATATTGTAAATATCTGCTTGTATATTGTGCTAAGCTGTGAATATAAAGCTTCATTCCTTAACTTCCAGCCATCTGAGTCTAGTCTGGGTGAATTCACTGTGTGTCTGGGTAGGTAACATCCAGAACCACTAAAACTGTGATCTATAAACAAGTGAAGACATTTTAATAGAAGTGAGGTTTTCAAACTATCAGATGTAGTGATATTTGAGAGTGCACATATTAAGATGAGAAGGAAGCAGAGCACTAGAAGAGGCTACCCAGAGAGATTGTGGAGTCTCCTTCTCAGGAGTCTTTCAAAACCTGCCTGGATGCATTCCTACACGGCCTACCCTAGATGATTCTGCTTTGGCAGGGGGATTGGACTCAATGATCTCCAGAGGTCCTTTCCAACCCCTAACATTTTGTGATTCTGTGATCTTTTTTCTGAGAGTGAGAGTAATTAGCCTTTGGAATAACTTTAACAGGTATGTAATGAATTCCTCATTTTCAAACCTCTAAATCAACTTTGGATATTGGAGTTGGACTATATGACCTTTAGATGTTCCTTCCAACCCAGATCATTGATTCTATGACACGTTCCTAAAGCATATACAGACTAGTTCAGGGATTTCTGGATGAGTTTCCACAACTGGCCATCAGGCTGTTATCCTTAAGGTCTGTTGGTGGAGGCCTGGTTCCATTCAAGTAAATGAAAATATGATTAATTTCAGTAGGGTGGAAAGTTTAACCTGAGCACGTATGAAAAGTAGGGCTAGACATACACAGACAAGAGTCAGACCTCCCTCAGCCCTTTGGTCCTTGCAGCCCTGTAGTGAATCCCACTTGTCAAAATGTCCTGAGGCAGCCTCAGACCAACAACCATTTCACATGCTTCTCACTAGCACTGGTTTATGAGGTGGCATGATGGCTTTCAATGTCTTAAGCTGCACACCCTATTTTCTTTCCTTGCAGAACAGGAATAGGTTTTGATACATGCTTTAAGATAAGCAAGCACTTTGCAGAGCTGAGGTTAAACATATCACACTTTTGGGCTGGTTACCAAGGTGGTTATTTTCTTGTTGATGAAAGAGAGAAGAGGGTATTTTTATTTTGTTTGTCAGGGCATATTTCCTGAGAGGTTGCATTTTGTGAAAGAAACCTTTCAACCCTTTCATGCTGCAGCAGAATTTAATGCAGCCTGTTTCTTCCCATGAGGCCAGAAACGTATTTCTGAGTGCAATAACCATGCATTGAAATGCTACTTCCTGCCAACTCTAAAAAATCAAATACTCTATATGGTAGCACAGGCTCCTTGCCACAATCTCACCTTGAAATGTTCACCTTAAGAGGTGCTAGTTCTTCACCATACTGCTGAGCAGAACAAGACTGAGTTTTGGCCTCTCTACTGGCACTTACCAAATTCAAAGCAGGCCGGATTCTGGGAGTGCCTGTATCCACATCATGAGAAGTGCTAAGGAGGAGTTATTTGTATCTGAAACACTAAAGTATCTCTGAGGACCTGGGCCTTTGGTTCTGGGAAGTAAGTTGAAAACACTACATCTTCCTCAATAGCCATCAGATGGTAGTATCATGAACTGTTCTCGTTAAAAATAAAAGTAGGCAATGAATGCTCTACTGAGAAATGCATTTGAATGATTTTAATAAATTATGCAGAGTTTTTTTAATGTAGGTGATCATCTGGCAAAGGTTAGGTTGAACCCATCACTCATTTCAGTTGTGACCTGTCAAGCGCATTAAAATACAAACATATACTAGTATGAAGCTAATGCCTTAGACTACAGCATCTCCTCACCTTCCTGCTACTTTGAAGTTCCCAAATGAAATGCCAGGTCATTTCCAATAATGACCACACAATCAAACGATCAAGTATAATTAAAACAAGAGATTAATCATTTTTGCCTGCGTCTGCACTCCTGCTTAAACATTGTCCACATGTCGCTATGTAATTAAGCTCCTAACTGCCAAACTCGCTTTCTGAATCCAGCATTTCTCTCTTTATCTCTCCCACCCTGACTTGAATGTTAATATCAGATTGGAAAATGGCAGAGAACCAAGGTCTTCTCCCACAGAAGCCAATGGCAGAACTCCTGCTGGCTCCAAAGCTTACTTCGCATGTTTGTGTGTTTACCTGTTCACAGCTTCATAGTAAAGGTAAATATTTTCCTTAAAGACTCAACTACACCTAATTTAAAGAAGAAAAAAAACCAACTCCACAACCTATACAATAGCTTTTGTTGAGTATCAGCACATGTTTTCTCTTTAATGAAAGATTAAGATCCATTAACCCCCAAAGTGTCAAGTCTCATCTAGAATAACACTGCCTAATGCTAAAGCTGGCTTATAAAGTGTGGGAGGACAGAAAAACTGTCTTTTCCCCTGGGTTCTCTCTTTTTCTTCTCCTTTCCTTTTTAAATGACCCTCCCCAAATAATAGAACAGTGTTTTATGTTTCAAATGTACCATATGGCATGATGTGAGTGCAGTTTAATTACATATTAGCATATTCTTACAACAAGGGTTGGCTGTTTAAAGCAGCTTGACAAAACACGAATTAAAATATTTGCATGAACACTTTGAGAGTAAATCTGTCTTTGTTAATATGAACACTTCTTTCTTTCTTCTTTTTTTTTTCATTTAAAGTGTGGTTGTGTGATGATCTCACTAAACTTTCACAGTGTGATCTTGTGAAACAACAACAAAAAAAAAACCCAAACCAAACTTAGATCATCCTTTTCCTGGTTGGGGAATTTAACCGTTCTATTAAGGACCTCTGTAATATGTGAATAAAAACAACTTCCAGATCCTAAGTTTAGCTGATTCTCACCCTTCCTTCAAATTTTGAGGGTAAAAAAACCAACTAAAACTAATGATAAGGTCAATATTCCTTTAAATTACAAAGTAATGAAATTTAGTGGTCAAGATTTCCTCTGCTTTCTGTCTCATTAAGAATGTTTCTTTACTGATACATTTAACCATCCTTGTGCTGTCCTCAGCACTTGGGGATGATCAATGGCATCATTTGGTGTCTTAAGAAGAAGGAAGCAATTAGCAGCAAATTTATATGAAAGATTTCTCTGAACATGAACCCTCTCCTACAGTCTGCCTTCTCTCTTATTATTTCCTCTGCTATTGCTAGAGTATCACATTTTAAAATGCCTTTTAAACAAAACAAACTAAAAAGGAAAATGCCTACCTAGACAGTCTACACATCTTCTGCTGCCCTCAGATGGTGCTGGAAACCTGCTTCTACCAAGCAACTGCAAAAAAAGCAGATTTGGACATTTTTGCAAATGTTTAGACATGAGTTCCATGGAATTACTTCTGCTGATAATCACTCACACAAGTAATTGCTTGAAGGCTCAGACCCAACATTTGTTAAGTGGTCCAGATCTTCCCTGTGCTGACATTTCAACTCCCCAGTGCTCAATGAAGCAAGGGCATTCTCCAAATGCGCTCCTGCAATTCTTTATCAGTGACAGTTTCCTCACAGTTTGTCTTGAATTGTTTTTGTTTTACTTCCCATGGGTAAAATTCTTGGCACTCTCTGGTCTGGATAAAGCCTCTGTACCCCTGAAGCCTACAGAAGAGAGATTATGTGCAACTCATAGGGCGCGTTGGCCGGGTGCTGCCTCCATGCGCAGGGATGAATGGCATCCATGTAAAATCGTTAGTCTCCACAGAATGTGATAAAGACGACTCATGTTTCATGGGGATTGGTGGCCCAGCAACATCTGATCAGACTTTTCCCATCATTTGCCCCAGCTACTCTTGGAATGAGCATTAAAAAAAAAAAAAAAAAGTATATATAAAAGGACCATTCAAGGTTTTGTCAGTAAAATGCATATCTAATCCAATTTGTGAGGTAATTTAAGTTTTAATCCTGATTCAAGCCTTGGCTGATTTTCTGTAAGCAAAATAAAAGTGATATATATATATAAATATATATATATATTTTTTTTTTTTTCCATGAGATATACAAAAATAATACAATTCCTGCTGGTAAATTGTGTGGGAAGAGGACCACTGCTACTGGAGGCAGTCATGAGGTCACAAATATCCAAACATTTTAGTATGCTCTCTTTGATAGGCAATCTTGGTCCTAGTTGCAAAACTTTGCCATTTAAAATGTGTTCTTTTCTCCTGGTTCTCCATATGGTTAGCATAGCACATTCATTTTCCTAAATCAAAATGCAAATCATTACTCTCAACATGCAGAAGTCTTCCTGAGACTGATCCATTTGTGCTTGTGTGTAATGTCCTTCCGCATGGCCTATGAGTGGTATGCTGGGCAGGGTATAAGCAATTTGTGAGGCAGGCATGGAGCTGATATAAAACCACAGGGCCAGTGCTCAGACTTTGCTGGCAGAGGATGGGGAGAAGGGGACTGAGCCTGAATGAGGGCTGAGATGGCACAAGAGTGAAGTTGTCGCCTCTGGGGCAGATGTGCTTTGAGGTTCCCAGTAGTCTCAGTCTCATTCTTTCTCCAGTAAGGCAGCCTGGTCCCCTGGCACAATTGTAGGCAGTAGGGCTATTGCATTGACCTCTGCTGTTTGCTATCCTGCCTGCTATCTCTCTGTCCAGAGCCAACCTGATAAAAATGTTTACTCATGCTTAGCAGACAAGGCACTCATAAATGGGACAAGCAAAGCTCTCCTTTTACTTGTTTCCCATGAACTAGTCTCTCACTTGCTCCTTCAGAGGACAACAGCAGGGAGCACACGGAGGATGAGAGGGTGTGGAAATGATATTTCCCTTCCACCTTCTGAGGCAGGGAAGTGCACTACCAAAGGGGACCATATGACAGTGCGGTAAAATGGGTGAGATTTTCTGGAAGACCCTGCAGGAGGGACTGTAGACTTTGGGTTGGTGTGATGGTTTGGGTGTCCCCCACCCCCCACAACTTTAGAAATCACCCAGACTAGACTCAGCCGGCTCTGGAAATTTGAATGAAGCTTATATTTACAGCTGGCACAATTTACAAGCAGATAGTTACAGTATATACAGTTATAGACAGAAATATACAAGGTAAAAGGGTAATACAGACACAACTCCCCTCCCAGAAACCTGAGTCCCCAGGAGGGGCTCTCAACCACCCCTCACCTTCCCCCTACCCCTCTCAACCTTACCCCAGTCCTAAGGAAGAATGGAGGTTCGGCCAAGAGGGTTAAAAAGCAAGGTGAAGCAGCCAAGCAAAAGGAGGGTGAGGTTAGAAAGCAAGATGGAGTCCAGCCAGCAGCCTCAGCTTCTCCCCAGCAGGCAAAGCTCCCAGCGAAGAGAAGAAGCAAGTGCCCTAATCTTTGTTTTGCCTTTCTTTTGTACACATTTCAGCAAGACTGTGAGAGAAGTAGAACTCACCATTGTTTTAATTTCTCAGCCTATCATCTAGTTCTTCTCACCAAAACGTGCTAGCTAGGCTCAATCTAGCACAGTTGGATTAGGAACAGAGCTAAAAGCATGGTGGCAGCAAAGAGCATAAGAAACCCCAAACTAAACAATGGAAAGAATTGTCTGAGGGGCAGAGAAACAAGGACAAGCAACAAGAGAGGGAAAATGCCTGCAAATAGTGGAAGAAAAGGAATGAAATGTGCCCAGAGCTGGAAAAGGAGAAGCTGTCGTTGTATTGGGAGGGTCTGTTCTCATACAGGCTCAAGAGTGAAGCTGTTGCTCTAGAAGCAACTGCACAAATAGGCAGTGGTGCCAGCCTCTGGCCCCATCCACTGGCCACATCAGCATGGCGTTGCCAAAGCAGCCTGTTCCTTTAGGAGCTCACTACCAAAATTACTAGGATCTGGGAGCAAACAGATGTATTGCCTCTACTTCCTCACACTAGGGAAGAAGAAATTATTGAGTACATTTAGTGTCTTCTGCCAGGCCAAAGCATTAACAGAGTCGTAATTATCGTCCACATTACTAATAGTTCAGTTAAACACATTTTTGTATTAGGACAAGCCTTAAAATAGGCTGTGTGGTTGGGCATACTCTAAATTTCAAGTGAGGCTTCAGTTTTGCAGTGTATTTCTGAGAATTTTGCTGAAGACAACAAAATCTCATGAAGACCATTTTTACTGAAGGACAGGAGAGGTGTCTAGACCTGCAGAATATGTGATTCAGAAACGGGCTGGTACTAGCTGATACATGCTTAAAGGCTTGCAGCTGAAATATCTTAGCTCACTAAACCACAGATGAAATTTGAAGTTTTGCCTTCAATCAGGCTTTTTCTAAATGACACTTTTAGAATAGAATAGAATAGAATAGAATAGAATGGAATAGAATAGAATCAACCAGGTTGGAAGAGGCCTCCAAGGTCATCCAGTCCAACCTAGCACCCAGCCCTATCCAGTCAACCAGACTATGGCACTAAGTGCCTCATCCAGGCTTTGCTTGAACACCTCCAGGGATGGTGACCCCACCACCTCCCTGGGAGATAGGATTTTGGTGATATAGGTTATTCAGGGAGTACAGAGGCAACGATGCTGAGTTATAGACCGTATTTATAACTTCTAAGCTCCCAAACAAAGCCATAAATGCACATTCTTTAGTTCCCAGACAGAAAAAAAACAGAGTTTGCTATTTCTAATCCATTCCTCCTTTCCTTTGGTGCTGATTAGATTGCATATCCGAAAGGGATGGATCCAGGCTCTTCCCAAGTTATTTCTTAGAGGCTCATTTGTGATTTAACAGAAAGTTTTGGTAGGTTTGAAGGATATATGGCACAGCTGTTCCTTCTGCATATGACAACTTTTGTCTAAGCTCTTCTGAAGCAAAAAAATCAGGTCACAGCTATCTGTTTGTCATAGGATCCTACAGCCTTCTTAAAGCCTGAAGAAAATGTTCTCATTCCAGAGTCTCAGATAGGGGATGATTTTAACCATCACTCATCTGACTCTAATTCCATGTTTAGAATACCAAGGGCTGGTATGTTTTTATCTTCTCTCTTAAAAAAGAAAAGACATTTCCTGGGCCAAACTGAAATATCTTGTAATGGATTCTGATAAGCCTGGAGTAACTAAATAAATGTCAGGACTTTACAAGTAATTCAATTTCAAACAAAATTACGTGTAAGAATTTATTTCCACCAAAATAAATGCCCCATGTGACTTAGCTGAGCTGATCCTACTGGCAACTCTCCATATTTTCCCCTTAAATTTGTGCTTCAAAACCAAGAGGCTAACACCGAGATCTCTGTCATTCTTTTCCTACTACTGTCAGCCTATTTACATGTAAAACAGCACCCCACTGGCTAATCCCTAATCTGCATTGAAATGCAGATTATCCACTTCAGGGTCCATGTTTATGGGTCACCTTTAAATTAATAAGGCTGTGGGTGGTGCCTCCACAGCTTCCTTCCTCTCAGCAGACCACTTTACAAAGGCTAGCACATTAAAGACTGCTATAAACCTAGCAAAGTTTTATAAAGGCCAGTGCCTCCACTACTCTGAAGAGAAACCAATGAGCTGATTGATTTAGGGAAAAAAAAAAAGGGTGTTTTGACTTTTCCTATTCATATCAATATTCAATATATGCTAGATTCAAGGGTAGAAGCATGTCGCAGCATCAAATATCATTAAGCAATATATGGATAGAATAGAATAGAGTAGAATAGAATAGAATAGAATCAACCAGGTTGGAAGAGACCTCCAAGATCATCCAGTCCAACCTAGCACCCAGCACTATCCAGTCAACTAGACCATGGCACTAAGTGCCTCATCCAGGCTTTTCTTCAACACCTCCAGGGACAGCGACTCCACCACCTCCCTGGGCAGCCCATTCCAATGCCAATCACTCTCTCTGCCAACAACTTCCTCCTAACATCCAGCCTATATTTCCCGCAGCGCAACTTGAGGCTGTGTCCCCTTGCTATGNACCAGTACCCCCAGGTCCCTTTCCTCCTGGCTGCTCTCCAGCCACTCTGTCCCCAGCCTGTAGCATTGCTTGGGGTTGTTGTGGCCAAAGTGTAGAACCCTGCACTTGGCCTTGTTAAATTTCATCCCACTGGCCTCTGCCCACCCATCCAGCCTGTCAAGGAGAGACCTTTTAGGCTATCAGGTAGTGACAGGACTAGGGGGAACGAAGCAAAGTTGGAGATGGGTAGGTTCAGACTGGATGTAAGGAGGAAGTTCTTCAGCATGAGAGTGGCAAGATCCTGGAATGGGTTGCCCAGGGAGGTCATCCCTGGAGGTGTTGAAGAAAAGACTGGATGAGGCACTTAGTGCCATGATCTGGTTGATTGGCTAGGACTGGGTGACAGGTTGGACTGGCTGAGCTTGGAGGTCTCTTTCAACCTGGTTGATTCTATGATTCTATGATCATAGAATCACAGAATTGCAATGACATGAAAATGTCTGGGCTACACGTACCCCAAGGAACTTTGTTTCAGATGGTTGTAGCTTCTTCCAGCATTTCTTCCATGTGTTTTACTTATTGCAGTCTAATTAATCTAGCCAAATGCTCAGCGAACAGTTCACGCAGCTGAAAATCAGTCTTGTTCTTTCTTCTTTGCAAACCAGGGGATGAACAGAATAATTGTAGAGACTTAATGTGCTAGTTTGAGCCTAGCTAGAATGTTTTGGTGTGAAGAATTAGATCATAGGCTGAGAAATGAAAACAATGGTGAGGTCTACTTCGCTCACAGTCTTGCTGAGATGTGTAGAAAGGAAATGCAAAACATTAGATAAAGTCACTTTGCTCTGGGCTGTGCTCTCGTCTATTTGCCTGCTGCGGAGAAGCTGAGGCTGCTGGCTGAACTCCATCTTGCTTTCTAACCTCACCCTCCATTTGCTTTGGGTGATTCACTTTGCTTCTTAATCCCCCTGGCCGAACCTCCATTCTTCCTTGGGACTGGGGTAAGGTTGAGAGGGGTAGGGGGAAGGTGAGGGGTGGTTGAGAGCCCCTCCTGGGGACTCAGGTTTCTGGGAGGGGAGTTGTGTCTGTATTACCTTTTTTACCTTGTATATTTCTGTCTATAACTGTATACACTGTAAATATCTGCTTGTAAATTGTGCCAGCTGTAAATATAAGCTTCATTCAAATTTCCAGAGCCGACTGAGTCTAGTCTGGGTGATTTCTAAAGTGTGGGGGGTGGGGGACACCCAAACCACCACACTTAATCCTGTGGAACTGTACTCCATTACATTTCACTATTAGGAAATAGCTGGAAAGAATTCCCATACTGACATGTGAATAGTGCAAAACCATGAGTTTTTAAATTCAGTCTAATTACATTATTCACCCTTTATCTGTGCAAGTAAGTAAAAAATCACTGTTATGCTCCACAAAGACAAGAGTCTTAATAAAACCCAAATATGAGAGGTGTTGTTTGACAAGATGCAGCATATGACAGAAAATGGTTCCTTTCTTGGAAAGGAATGTCATTCTGATGGTGTTCACTGATGATTAATTGTAATTATTGTATTTTATTTCACTTAATTCCCTCTAGATAGGTTCATTGAATTTCTGCTCTGTTTGTGTGCGTGTGAATGTATTTTTTACTGGACACCTCACTCAAATATGAACGATGAAAATCTTATAGGGGTCTGTTTAGAAATGGTAGCCAGCTTTGTTGAAATGCAGAACATCACCCAGCTGGCACAGTGAAAGCAAATGACACTCAAGCTTCAGAGTCTCAAAAACCATTTCCTTTACAGTTTTTTTAATGCTTCATAGCATTGCCTCTAATCATAGCTAATGCTTACTTTGTGCTTAATGGTGCAAATATCATGTATGATGGCGTTTTATCTGAGGTGGCATAAAAACAGTGCAAGAAATCATTAGAGAAAATGCTAAGCAAATGTGAAAAATCAGCAAAGTTTAAAATGAAATGTTCTCTCTTGATTTCATACATTCCTGGCATAATAATACTGTAGCATATCATTATCATTAGTTGTGCTGCTTGATTTAAGGTTATACAAACCAGTTGGGTGTAGTCTTGTGTTAGAAGGCGTTCTTGACAGTCTAATTCCACCACAGCTGTCTTAGCTGTGCTTTTATAAGAAGCTCTGGAATGAATGATAATATATCTAACCTCCAGTTATGTCCTTTCTTCATTTTGTTTGGGTGTTTGCTACATAAAAAGATGGGGAGAAAACTTTCATTTCCACTTCTCTCCAGAGGCCAGAAATGATAGGAAGTAAGTAAGTAGCAAGAGATGATTCAAAGGCAGGTTGTAAAGAGCTGAAACCCAGTTTCATACACTCTCCTGAGAAGCTGGGTGTTGGGGTCAAAACATCAGTACTAGTTGGGAAAGGAAATAGTTAATCATAATGAATTTTATTTCTTTTTGGTAATTTTTTGTCCCCTCCTCCCAATTTCAAGTAGTGCTGAAGTCTTATTTCAAATCAGTACAGGGAGCATCTGGCAGGATTGTGGCTTTGTGCATCTCTTTTAGCCTCTGCAAACCATGAATGAAAGATTAATGTACAGGCTAAATGATATTTCCCCCTCTTCTCTTTCCTCTTTTTTTTTCACCTAAAAAAACATTAGGAATTTGGTTTTGTGTCTGTAACACTGTTTTGTTCCATTCAACCACTTCATAAAGCAGGCATCAATAGCTGAGCTACTTTAAGCCCAAAGACAGAATGCTTATCTACTGACAACAATCCATATTCCATTCTCTTGTAAAAACGGGTGGGCAGAGGCCAATGGGATGACATTTAACAAGGCCAAGTGCAGGGCTCTGCACTTTGGCCACAACAACCCCAAGCAACGCTACAAGCTGGGGACAGAGTGGCTGGAGAGCAGCCAGGACGAAAGGGACCTGGGGGTACTGGTGGATAGTAGGCTGAAGATGAGCCAGCAGTGTGCCCAGGTGGCCAAGAGGGCCAATGGCATCCTGGCCTGTATCAGGAACAGTGTGGCCAGTAGGAGGAGGGAGGTTATTCTTTCCCTGTACTCAACACTGGTCAGGCCACACCTTGAGTACTGTGTCCAGTTCTGGGCTCCTCAA
>WAAF01013197.1:136445-191954 GCA_013400475.1 Tricholaema leucomelas | reverse complement strand
GCCATGGTCTAGTTGACAGGATAGGGCTGGGTGCTAGGTTGGACTGGATGATCTTGGAGGTCTCTTCCAATCTGGTTGATTCTATTCTATTCTAAATAATTAAATAATTATTTTCAATAATTATTTAGGAATTTGGTACAATTATAAAGGCAGAGAGATGTGTATTTATAGAAAAAGAACCCTCAGACTCATCCTAACATCTAAATAGTACCATACTTCTAAATTGTGGGTGCGATGCTATGTATGTTGGTAATGTGTCACAAAAAGCCTTAGAATCATAGAATCAGTCACGGTTGGAACAGACCATAAGGATCATCCAGTTCCAATCCCCCTGCCAGGGTCAGGGACACCCTACCTTAGGTCATTCTGGCCAGAGCCTCATTCAGCCTGGCCTTAAACATTTCCAGGGACGGGGCCACCACCACCTCCCTGGGCAACCCATTCCAGGCTCTCACCACTCTCATGGTGAAGAGCTTCCTCTTCACATCCGGTCTGAATCTCCCCACCTCCAGCTTCGCTCCATTCCCCCTGGTCCTGTCACTACCTGATAGCCTAAAAAGTCCCTCTCCAGTTTTTTTGTAGGCCCCCTTCAGATACTGGAAGGCCACAAGAAGGTTAACTCTTTCAAGTCTGTCCTCATGGCAGAGGTGCTCCAGTCCTCTGATCATCCCAGTGGCCCTTCTCTGGACATGCTCCAGCATCTCCACATCCCTCTTGTAGTAGGGGCTCCAGAACTGGATGCAATACTCCAGGTGGGGTCTCAGCAGAGCAGAGTAGAGGGGGAGAATCACCTCCCTCGACCTGCTGACCACACTTCTCCTGATGCAGCCCAGGATCTGATTGGTTTTCTGGGTTGCAAGTGCACACTGCTGGCTCTTGTTGAGCTTCTTGTCCACCAGCACCCCCAAGTCCCTCTCCTCAGTGCCTTCTGAGGCTGAACACTGATCCACACTCAGACAAGAATGTATGGACCCACTTGGGATACAAATATTTCCTGTCACTCTTCTGCAAGCAGAGATCGAGCATGTGCCCAGATTAACGCTCACCAGGTGTCACTTGCACTTTGACAGCATCGCTGGAGATAGAATAATTCTAAGTTTGGTGCAGGATCTCTGAAGGAACACTGCATTGCTATGTTCTAAAACAGTCTGCTCACATTTCAGTGCACCTGCTGCACTTTCTGAACCTGCTGGTCTAAGCATAAGTGAAGGCTGAGGTGCTGATAGTGGTCTCTCAGAATAAGATTAACAGGACAGCCGTAACAATTAGCCTGACAAGCCTTATAGCTGTGGTGTAAACACACATGCAGTACAAGCAGTCAGAAAGCAAACATCAAACTCATTCATTTGGTGTTTGTGGGTACTAATATATTTCTAACTGGACTACATGGCAGAGAGAGAATCGAAGTAAACTGAGTCATACTTTCTGATGGAGGCATCCATGAAATACAAGCTATGGTTTTAAAGGGCATCTGTAGTCTCAGTGAGGCAAGAGGATGTTCAAGAGAAGTGAAGCCCTATTAAAACCCTCTATTTGTGTTGTAGGGAAATCTTCTATCAAACAATCAAGCCATTTTCTTTTTGCAGTAACGATATCCATTACACAATTTTCAGAGCTGGGAGTGGTGAAGGGCAAGGAGAGGGAGAGAAAACAGAACCTTCAAACAGAGTTCCTTCATGTACACTTTACACAGTTCCTTCATGTACACTTTATGCTGAACTGAATTTTCATTTAATGTGAAAAAATAATTCCAGCATATCTATATTCTGCTATACTCTCAGGCATTCTCTCCAAAGGAAAACCAACAGCACAATGCAAATTTTTATGCACCTAAGTGATATGTGCTCAGAATAGTGATTGGCCCCCTGTGGCATAGGGAAAAAATGAAAATCTTTGCTAATTAGACACCTTTATAATAAGGAAATTTAATGGTTGCTGTTATGCAATCGGGAATGAGAATTTCTCCCATTACAGAGAGCCATTCTTCAGTCCTATGCCAGAGCAACCACTGATTTTATTTTCAGATCAATAGTTTGTATGTTGAGTTAATAAATGTGAAATGTTAATGTAGTATCAAACAGCAATTTAGGGCTCTGGGTCCTAGTAACATCCCCTCTAATCAGCGCTCGGCGGTGATATATAGGCCTATCTGTAGGGACAGATGAATCATACAATACAGAGTGCTGTTAGCTCTCGTAATGATTCCAAGCTGGACAAGCCTGTCTGAAGAGAAGCTGGCCATACATGATTTTTTTATCTTGTTTGCCTAATAAAATCTGTATAACTTGTTTTCTCAAGAGGTATAATGCATATTTATTCTCCGTCTTGGGCCAGTTGAGCTAATAATGATTGCAATCAATAAGAAAGTCTTTCATCGGCGTAGTGTTCTAATAGACGCTTTAAGAGTCTCCAGCTATCAGATGAACCCACACATCTTGTGGGTAATTTGCCTCTGGCATCTTGTGAAAATTAGTTATAGAAGTTAACTCTTATTTTCATTTCACAGAAGCACAGGATCACAGGATGTCAGTAGAGGAAGGGACCCAAAGACATCATGGAGCCAACCCCCTTGCCAGAGCAGGACCACACAATCTAGCTCAGGTCACAGAGGAACATATCCAAACGATCCTTGAAAGTCTCCAGAGAAGGAGACTCCACAGCCTCTCTGGGGAGCCTGTTTCAGTGCTCTGTGACCCTTACAGTAAAGAAGTTTCCCCTTGTGTTGACGTGAAACCTCCTGTGCTGCAGCTTACATCCATTGCTCCTTGCCTTATCACAGGGAGCAAGTGAGCTGAGCCTGTTCCCCCCCACCCCTGAACCCCAGCCCTCAGACATTCATAAGCATTTACTAAAACCCCTCTCAGTCTTCTCTTCTGCAGACTGAAAAGCCCCAGCTCCCTCAGACTCTCCTCACCAGGCAGTGCTCCAGTCCCCTAATCATCCTCATAGCCCTCCACTGGACCTTCTCCAGCAGATCCTTGTCCATTTTAAGCTGGGGAGCCCAAAACTGAACTGAAGCTTGTGAAAACCCTGCAAGATCAAGGGAAAGAAAAAGTATCTTATGTCTGCTTTAGAACAGTAACTAGCAGGTTCAGTTTTCAAAGGCCCCTCTTCACAGCCTTTGAAATGCCACAAGGAGTGGTTGAACACCAGCTTTCACACGCAACTCAACTCAAACCCATGAGCTTTACACCAGCCAAAAATATTCCTATGAAAACCAGGCATGCAACATTGCATTAAAAGCTAACAGAACACAGTTGAAAATTCGCCCCTAGTTGTCTGGTGTGGTGTGCTTGCAAACAGACTCACTGCCAAGGTATATTTATAGGACACATGAAAGTCATTGCTATTCTCTTTTTGTTCTTCTTGCCTGCTCTATTCATTTGGGTCCTCTAACATTTTCCATATGCAAGTGGTGGTAGGAGAATGCCTCGATGCAAGGCTGTGTGAGGGCCTGTAGCTAGAAGATCATCACAGAATCATAGAATCAGTCAGGGCTGGAAAGGACCACAAAGATCATCTAGGGTAGGACACCCTACCCTAGACCAGGCTGCCCAGAGCCTCGTCCAGCCTGGACTTAAACCCCTCCATCACCTGCCTGGGCAATCCATTCCAGGCTCTCACCACTCTCATGGTGAAGAACTTCCTCCTTACATCCAATCTGACAACCAGGTACCTTCCTGAGATACCTACCTGAGGTACCTCAGGAAGGTACCTGAGGTACCTACCTGAGGTTCTTGACAACCAAGTACCTTCCTGAGGCTCAGCAGAGCTCAACAAACTCGTTGGCTGTGTGAAGTGTAGGCAAACAAGTTGTCTTTCAGCTGATGTAAGTTAATGTAACTATTTCATGGTACTGTAGGGCTGCCAGCTTTCCTGACTGTATCTGTCATGGTTTATTTTTTGATTTGAAGCTCCTGGTCCTAAGACCAGAAGCATTCCAGTGTTTCTCCACAGAAAATGAGTTTCCAGTCCTCTTCTTTGTGGAGGGGAAAGCTTGACATTATAACTGAAAAGCAAACACAGAGCGTGGAGCTTGAGACTAGAACGTTTTGATTTTTAAATACACTGAATTTCTAAACAAATTTCCATGTCTTTAAGGTCTCTCTCCTGATTTTGGAATTATATGTGATATTGATGACCCAGGTTCCACCAAGCACATTGTTTCCATTACCTTTCTACTGTTCTTTTTATGAATGATGGTGTTACCAAGTCAACAGTTATGTTAAAGTGATGCTTGAAAGCTAGAAAAGCTGAACTTCGACCATGGTATTTTTTTAGAGAGTTGTAAACAGTGACCTGTCTCAAGTGTGTTACAAAGCTACTATCTAAGATTTCTTGTGTAAAAACATACTTTTTTTTTTAAACTGAATGACAGAAGTTAAAAATGTTGATAAACTGAACTAAAGGTGAAGACAGCGCCAGAATGAGAAGACACAGCCTCAGGCTGCGCCAGGGGAAGTTTAGGCTCGAGGTGAGGAGAAAGTTCTTCACTGAGAGAGTCATTGGCTACTGGAATGGGCTGCCCAGGGAGGTGGTGGAGTCGCCGTCCCTGGAGCTGTTCAAGGCAGGACTGGACGTGGCACTTGGTGCCATGGTCTAGCCTTGAGCTCTGTGGTAAAGGGTTGGACTTGATGATCTATGAGGTCTCTTCCAACCCTGATGATACTGTGAGACTGTGATACATTAAACCTTCACATTTTGCTGCTGGATGCTTTTTGCATTGTTTTATGGGAAAAAAAAAGATGTAAAAAGCATCAGATATTCCCCATGCAGAGGACTTGACTGGGGGACAGAGTGGCTGGAGAGCAGCCATGAAGAAAGGGACCTGGGAGTGCTGATAGTAGGCTGAAGATGAGCAGCAGTGTGCCCAGGTGGCCAAGAGAGCCAATGGCATCCTGGACTAGATCAGGAACACTGTGGCCTGCAGGACAAAGGAGGTTATTCTGCCCCTGTACTCAGCACTGGTCAGGCCACACCTTGAGTACGGTGTCCAGTTCTGGGCTCCTCAATTCAAGAAAGAGGTTGGGATACTGGAACCTGTCCAAAGAAGGGAGACGAAGCTGGTGAGGGGCCTGGAACACAGCCCTGTGAGGAGAGGCTGAGGGAGCTGGGGGTGTTTGCCTGGAGGAGAGGAGGCTCAGGGGTGACCTCATTGCTGTCTACAACTACCCGAAGGGAGGCTGTAGCCAGGTGGGGGTTGGTCTCTTCTGCCAGGCAACCAGCAACAGAATGAGGGGACACAGCCTCAAGTTGTGCCCAGAGAGGTCTAGGCTGGATGTTAGGAGAAAGTCCTTCACAGAAGGAGTGATTTGCCATTGGAATGGGCTGCCCAGGGAGGTGGTGGAGTCGCTGTCCCTGGAGGTGTTGAAGAAAAGCCTGGATGAGGCACTTAGTGCCATGGTCTAGTTGATTGGACAGGGCTGGGTGCTAGGTTGGACTGGATGATCTTGGAGGTCTCTTCCAACCTGGTTGATTCTATGACTTTGTGAACTAATTAAAAAACCATTTGGCCACTTTGCCTTGACATTATAAGCCCGTGTGTGGTTTTCAGAGGGATGGCACACACTCTACTGTGTATAGTATGCTATATCTGAATTAGCATGAAAAGAAATTCATGCTAAAAGGTTTTCCTTATGTGGGACTTTTTTCACTATGAATAGGTAGGTATTACATTCTGACACAGACCAAGTTAGATGGAAATGGGATCGTTCTAAATATTTGCCATTCTTTTCCTAACCTGAGTAGCAGGTAAAACAGCTACTAAAGAGAGAGAGACTCTCCAGTGTTAAATACAGCAAATATAAAGCATGAATATCTTCACATCAGTAAACATAGTTGCAGAGAGAGATAATTTCAGATAAATTAAAACAAACTACATTCTAAGTAGCAAACACCACTGCAAATTCATTGTCAACTTTGCAAATGAATACAGTGCTCACATTGCTACCACAGTGGCATGCAGTTTGCCTGTGAATTACCTGTACAGAGGTTGTTAGGATCTTCCAACAGCCATAAATGGAAGATTCAGTCAACGGTTCAACTTTTCCATCTGATTGACTCTGAGTAGTCATGCAGAGTTCAGAGGTCAAATTCAAGACTTTATGGCAAATCTGAGAAAAATTACCTTCCAGTTTAAGAGTCCAGGAGAAATTTAGCCATTGGAACAGTCATTCAGAATGCCAACATAATATATATGCCAGCAGATAAATACAAAACATGAAGTAATGACAAAATTTAAAAGACTGAAAAGAAATCAGTAATAGAACTTCTGGGCAGCAAAACCCCATTACAAATGGTGAGGCAAACTGCAGCCTCAAATAGTTTTCCTGATTTTACATAAAGACCTAGGTATTAACAGAGCACACTACTGCTAAGTATTAATTAAGCAATGACTTATAATTAGATAGAAACATAATTAATTTATTATTAGTATTTTAATTGTGGCATTTTAATTCTACCTAGACAATCCCTAATCACAGAATCACAGAATTAACCGGGTTGGAAAAGACCTTTAAGATCATTGAGTCCAACTTATCACCTAACCCTTCTAATTAACTAAATCACAGCACTAAGTGCCTCATCCAGCCTCCTCTTAAACACCTCCAGGGATGTTGACTCCAATAGTTCCTCTGAAAGCCTATGCACTTTACACATGTGGGAAAAGAAACATTTAAAGATAACTCTCTAGCACAGGCCCATCTGCTGAATCACTTAAAATTTCTTGCATCACAATCTGCATTAGATTTTGCAATCTGGGTTCAGTTGGATCTTGCTTACTGTGTGCAGTTCTGGAGCCCCCAATACAAGAAGGACATGGAACTGCTGGAGTGGGTCCAGAGGAGAGCCACGAAGATGATCAGAGGGCTGCAGCAGCTCTGCTATGAGGACAGGCTGAGAGAGTTGGGGCTCTTCAGCCTGGAGAAGAGAAGGCTTCGAGGAGACCTTAGAGTGGCTTTCCAGTATCTGAAGGGAGCCTACAGGAAAGCTGGGGAGGGACTCTTTACACGGTCTGGTAATGTTAGGACGAGGGGGAATGGGTTTAAGCTGGCAGAGGGGAGATTCCGACTGGATGTTAGGAGGAAGTTCTTTACAGTGAGGGTGGTGAGGCACTGGAACAGGTTGCCCAGGGAGGTTGTGGATGCTTCCTCCCTGGAGGTGTTTAAGGTCAGGCTGGACGAGGCCTTGAGCAACCTGCTCTAGTGGGAGGTGTCCCTGCCTATGGCGGGAGGTTGGAGCTGGATGATCCTTGAGGTCCCTTCCAACCTAAACTGTTCTATGATTCTATGATTCCCTGTGAGGAGAAGACACTTTCAATTTGAGAACTATAACACATTATCATGCTGAGTATAAATAAGCTTGATATCTGACTGATATTCCTCATATGCTCTGTTTTTTTAAGGGAAAACATTCCTTGTTTAGAAAAAAGAGCTAGGAGCAGGTTTTGATCTGTTGGAAGGTAGGAGAGCCCTGCAGAGGGAACTTTCCGCAGAGAGGTTGTGGAGTCTCCTTCTCTGGAGACTTTCAAGACCTGTCTGGATGCGTTCCTCTGTGATCTCTGTTAGTGTTGTCCTGCTCTGACAGGGAGGGTGGACTTGATGATGTCTTTGGCTCCCTTCCAACCCCTTATATCTGTAACTATTTGTAATATATTGCAAATCTCTGCTTGTATATTGTGCTAAGCTGTGAATACAAAGCTTCATTCCTTAACTTCCAGCTGGCTGAATCTAGTCTGGGTGAATTCATTGTGTGTGTGGGGTGGGTTAGTCCCAAACCATCACAAATGAAAACTCTGCCTATTTGGTAAACTTTAATTTCACAAGGAAAAATCGTGCAGCAATTACTTTCCTATCAAGTAATTCTGTGGATTTATGCTATGCTGTAGCAGGTGGTCTGTTGACCTTCAGCCACTGGGTAGTTCCATGTGTTGTAAAGTGGCCAGCCTTAAAATATAACATTTACCTGCTGAGAAGAACATTATACTATTTATGAAACCATATCATTTCAATAGCCAAACACAGCAAGATTTCATTGCTCTCTCCACTTACAATTGTAGAACAGCTGATTCATCAGCCCACCATCATCCCCTATCAATGAACAGCTTAACCAAAACTCTCCAAGTGACTTGTTTTCTCATCATTCCTGGAAGCACTGCCTCTCCTCCCCAAACCCTTCACAATTTTTAGCCAGTAAAAGAATACTCTCTGAAGATTGTAACAAATTACAGTTCAGATTAATATCAGATAAACATTAATGAATAAAAAAAATCACTGTCTTGCTGTAAGATGTATACTTTTAATAACATGAAGGTAAGATAAAAGAACATTCATTAATACCTTTAAAAATTAGATGTATTCTAGCAGTTAGTTAACTTACTGTCTAAGATGCATTAAAGTAAATATATCTTCCACGATGGAAACAATTTCCTCTTGTTTTCCCTCGTTCACTATCAAAGAACACCTCTTTAACAAGCTGGGGTTGTTTAGCCTGGAGAAGAGGAGGCTCAGGGCAGACCTCATTGCTGTCTACAACTACCTGAAGGGAGGTTGTAGCCAGCTGAGGGTTGGTCTCTTCTCCCAGGCAACCAGCAACAGGACAAGGGGACACAGTCTCAAGTTGTGCCAGGGAAAGTATAGGCTGGATATTAGGAGGAAGTTCTTCACAGAGAGAGTGATTTCACCTACCCAACAACTTTTCCCCTTTAAATCTTTTGAAGACACAGTGTCCACTATGATCTGCAATACTTGTTAAGAAATCAAACATCTGTGAAGCAAAAAAAAAAAAAAAGTTTCTATTTATTCTGTCTCAATTTTGGTCTAGAGATATGGGAAAAATCTTTGCTTTAATAATAGCTGAAGTTCTGTATTAATATGTGACTGCAGTGAAGTCCTGCTTCAGGGTTTTAGGGAATTAGTTGCAAAGATCAGGAGGGAATACCTGACCCTTTGGTATAAACTGGATTTTGGATTTGGATTTGGGTTTTAAACTCCTGTTTAGGCATTTACTCTGGCAAGAGCTAGGGTTAGGACACAAGGCAGCACCGATGCACAGCACTCTGAGCCTCCTTTCTCAGGTGTTGCCTAGTGCACGGTGTTATGACTCACCCACAATCAGACTGACAAGCTGGTGCTCAGGGATATGGTTCTAGGTGAATCTTGTAGATCGGGCTCATAAGTTGATCCTGAGGGTCTTTTCCAACCTGGATTTTTCTGTGATTCTGTGATTTGTGTGAGGGAAGTTCTGTCAGGAACCCCATTTTTCTGCAACATGACATACAGTTCACTTGTCAGAACAATCTGAATCTAACGTATTCCCTGCCCTGTGGCAAGACAAACTGCTACACTCAAAAGCATGGTCACATCTCCAGAGCAGTAAATTGATGCTCTTAGCAGATAGCTGGTTGGAGAGTTTGCCATAAATACCTCAGACTAGCCACTCTCTACTAATAGCATGCAATCAGGGATGACTGACAAACTTAAAATACTTCAGATTCACCTAAGTCATTTGGCTCAGTCTGTCAACAACTGTACTAAATTGCCTGGCTTGTGCTCTGCAAAAGGTTAGGCTGAACAATGCAGAACGGCCCCTGCAGCAGGAGGCTCTGTGACTCTGGGGCGTTTGCACAAATGAATTGTAATCTGTGTTTGCAAGGGAATTAAACCAGCATTGTAGGAACCAAAGAAATGCTGTAGTAGGATTCAGCATGGATGGATGGCTGACTCAATAAATCTGGGATCCAAGCTTCGGGAAGCACTGATGTCAGAGCAGGTGGCCTATTTTTTGGTTTGTCAGGTATTTATCACTACACTCAGTGTAAGAGTTGGTTATTACAGTAAAGAGATAGACCTTTATAGGTGGTTTCCCAAACTCCTACTACAACAATGATTACTGAGAAACTCTTCTATTATTCTTTCAATTGCACTGCTGGGGAGATTGGGTTTTTCAGATAAGCAGCATTCTGCACAGAGCATATGAATGGGGGGAAGGATGACACCGAGCAGAGCAAGTTCCTCTCTGCCAATTCCTTGGCACACCCTTGTCTCTGAACTGAGTGCCTAAATCACAGCAGTTACTCTATGCCTCCATTATATGTCAATGTGACATCCACAGGCATTATATGGTCCATGCTCCTGAATGCTCCAGCCCTTACTTTCTTTTACTAATGGCAAGATGATATTCAACTTTTATAACTGTCTTGCCAATATGTCTTTCAAAAGCAACTATTCTTTGTTTTATTCTCCCTGCAAAGTGCCTTATATTTCTGTGGTACTGGTTTGTGGCACATTGTCCTGATAAACCAAGAAGAATTTTATTTGACTCATAGCTATATCTAAAGTACTAAGAGGCACCTGAGGGAAGAAAGGCAAAAAAAGAGAGATTGAAAATACAGATGGAGTCAGATTCCCAGCAAGTAAAAAAATGTCATATCCTTACTGCCTTTGACTGACTTTGCACCAGGTGAAGTTTTGGCTCAGCATTAGAAATGTTGGGAAAGACAGTTTATTACTCATCCCAGGTTTTAGGAAAGAATGCTTAGAACTGAAAGACAACACCCTGTATTTGACTTCTTCAAAACATTTTTAGACTTTATTGTTAATAAGATTAAAAAGGAGATGAGCCATAAAGATATTGGAGCTGAGTTTATTATGAGAAAAAGTATACTTCAGGAAGAGTGCTCTCCCACCACTTAAACAGAAAGTTTATGTACACATCCTTCCATTCACATTTTTTTTTTTTTATTGCTGTTTGCTTAGAAGAAGAGGAAAAAAAAGGTCCCTATTAAAAGAGTGTGAGCAGGAGTGCATTGCCCCCCATCTCCAGGATACCCTCAATGTGCTGGTCCATGTATTTCCCAAAGCAATGCAGTTTTCTGCCAGTCATAATTGTAGACTCTTTGGTGGGAGAAACATAATACTTCCCTTGAAAATGAAGCAAGTCATCTGACAAACTGTGTTCCTCCTGCCTTTTGTGGACCGTGCAGTGACTTTCTTTTACTGAGAGAACAAGGGGAAGTTTATAATAGGATCAGTTTTGTTTGCAATTTGTTTCTAATAGATGCCAATAAGCCGGTTAACTAGGCTCTAGTTAATGGAAATTTTATTGTTTCCCCCCCTGCAGTGCACATGACCTTTTCTTACAAGAGTTTGTGATTCTTGAAAACATGTATCTGCTGCCTTGCCTCGGGGTCTGCTTACAACAGCAGGGATATGACCATAGGCTCCTCTGAACTCACACACCAGCCCTCTGCTGTGACTAGACCGAGCTGCTTTGATCATTCTGTCAGTGGCAAATTTACAGCAAGGTGCTGGCTTTTGTTCCGTGTATATTTCGCCAAATATAATATCTCCCTCAAGAAATCAATGATAAGCTGTTAAACTAAAGAGCATGGTAACATCCACAGAGCAGTAAATTAATGGTCTTTTGTGGAGAGATGGTTACAGATTTCATCATAAAAAATGGATAAAAGATTACATATCACACAGAGCGAAACTTTTAATAACTCAACATGACTTTTCTTAATGGGTTTTATTCATTTTAATCATTATAGTGTCAATGATGATTATAGCCTTATTAGATTCTGGTGATTGAGGAGCCTGTTTATGAGATATTGAAAATCTTAGTCTGTTTGGAAGTGTAGTTGCAGTCTGGGTAGGTTTGATGTGTAACTTCATCTGCAGACATAAGGCTTGCCAGGAGAGTTTCAATTAATACTTTTACTAAATTGCTCCTGTCTGTAGTGACCTAGGTCACAGATGACTTAGGGATTACACAACACTAGCTTCTCAAAACAGTAGACCAGCAAGAGTGTAAATCAAAGAGAGCTGAGGAACTTGGAAAAAAAAAAAGAGGAGGAG
The DNA here is from genome assembly GCA_013400475.1 of Tricholaema leucomelas. Classification (NCBI taxonomy): domain Eukaryota; kingdom Metazoa; phylum Chordata; class Aves; order Piciformes; family Lybiidae; genus Tricholaema lacrymosa; species Tricholaema leucomelas. Next base: position 180,099 of record WAAF01013197.1, on the reverse strand, counting down.
TGGGAAATTATATGGCAAAGGAACCCAATCTGCTTTCCTCTCTAGCAGCCACATTAGAACCTAGGTTTGTGTTATCACTCTAGGCTAGGTTTTCCTTCCTTTAGATGGAGTTTTCACACAGACCTAAGCATATAAGAATACTCACAATTAGAATGGCTCTTAATATTACCTTGATCAAGAACAGAATAAACAAAGTTGGTGTAACAATGCTGTGTAATTATCTTTGCATCCTGAGGGAGAACAACTTTTTAGGAACTGTTTTTTTTAAACTTATTTCTATGCTAATTCCATTTAATATGGACAAGAATACAGAAGACTACTTTTTTTCCCCCCCTTTTTCTTCCCTTTTATTTCTTTCTGGGCTCTTGTTTAAAGCTTATTAAAAGAATCTTCTTCCTTGTGAAGCCACAGATAAAATCTGAACACCACAAAATGAAAATGATGCCCTATGTTCGTTTGTATTTAAAAAGGAATATTTTTAATAATCACATAGAGCTCTCTTTCAGGAGTGCCAGCTTCCCCTTGCAAATCTGCAGTGTTATGAACTACAAAAGCTTTAGATAAGAGACTCATAAATCTGTCTAAGCCATTAGGAATTAATTAATCTTTTGGGTCCTGAAAATTCTGAGGTGTGCTCCAAAGGAATCCTACTTTTTAGCCTCAATCTGCCCTATGTCCTATCCCTCACTATCAGACAAGCAGGCTTCAGGCTAGCTGGGTCCCTGCAGGTGCTGGCAGGGTGCTTGTATAGAATAGAATAGAATAGAATAGAACAGAACAGAACAGAATAGAATAGAATAGAATAGAATAGAATAGAATAGAATAGAATAGAATAGAATCAACCAGGTTGGAAGAGACCTCCAAGATCATCCAGTCCAACCTAGCACCCAGCCCTATCCAGTCAACTAGACCATGGCTCTAAGTGCCTTATCAGTGACTTCTGCCTGCTGTCAAGTGCTACAGGAGCTGAAGATCCTCCTATTCTAGGGCAATTGGAGGGACATTTTGAGACCTGCCTGTGTCCATCCTCCTCCATTCTACTTGCTTGGGTATGTTCAGGTGCAGCAATAGCCAAGTCTGCAGCACTATTATCAACTTGCCTGGCAATGCTTCTCAGCAGTGTCATGCCTCTTTCAGAACTTCAGTAAAATTCAGTGTAATCCCCAGAATCCTTTATCCTGAATAAGGACATCAGGATTTGTTCTGTTAAGGATTCAATTAGACTTTGCAGTGCCACTAGATATATTCTCTTTTGCTTCTTTTGAGCTTTAAAGTGATGCTAGCAGTCTTCAAATATGTAAAAGGCAGTTCAGACAGAAAAGAAAGAAGCTTTTCTTTGTCCACTGTGGATAAACCAGTGAGTGTTGGGTTTAAATTGCACCAAGAAGGTTTAGACAAGACATCAACAGAAAGCACTATAGATGGCTAACAGTACAGATAGTTAGGGATTGCTGCTGGTCATGCAGGGAAGTTGTGGAAACATCATCTGTGGAGGCTTTTCTAAAAACTGTGAGGAGAATAACTACCCAATTTTCAGAGTCCATTTTAGCCTTTTTTCCCTCTCTTTTTAAAATGATTTCTTTGATTTTCCTCCTTGTTCACAGGTTTACAATACTGTGGTTTTTTTTTTTTTTAAGTTCTGGTTGGTCAAACAGTTTCTAATTTACTTAAACTTACTTCAGATTTGAGTTTTTTCAATGTGAATGTTTCAGATACTGCATTTTCTTTTCTATTTATTCAAGTCATTGTGAACTGGCTATTGGTATTTACTTTCTTAAGTCACTGTATTTGTTACTGAACAGCCATACTTGTAGTAAGGGACCGCAGTAAAAATAGTCTTTATTAGAGTGCTACAAATGGATGTCAGAGGAAAGCAAGATGGATAAAAGAGTTTGGCCAGAAAATCCTTTGACCATCCAATCCATTGTGAAGTCATAGCTCCATACAACAGCGTGCTGGTTTGAGCCTAGCTAGAATGTTTCGGTGAGAAGAATCAGATTATAGGTGTGATGGTTTGGGTGTCCCCTGCCCCCCCACACTTTTAGAAATCACCCAGACTAGACTCAGTCGGCTCTGGAAATTTGAAGGAAGCTTATATTTACAGCTGGCACAATGTACAAGCAGATATTTACAGTATATACAGATATATACAGAAATATACAAGGTAAAAAAGGTAATACAGACACAACTCCCCTCCCAGAAACCTGAGTCCCCAGGAGGGGCTCTCAACCACCCCTCACCTTCCCCCTACCCCTCTCAACCTTATTCCAGTCCCAAGGAAGAATGGAGGTTTGGCCAAGAGGATTAAGAAGCAAAGGTGAAATCAGCCAAAGCGAATGGAGGGTGAGGTTAGAAAGCAAGATGGAGTTCAGCCAGCAGCCCAGGAGCTCCAGCAGGCAAAATCTCCCAGCAAAGAGAGCAAGCAAGTGACTTTATCTTTGTTTTGCTTTTCTTCTTTACACATCTCAGCAAGACTGTGAACGAAGTAGACATCACCATTGTTTTCATTTCCCAGCCTATGATCTAATTCTTCTCACCAAAACATTCTAGCTAGCTTCAAACTAGCACAATAGGCTGTAAAGAGGAAACAACGGTGATGTCTACTTCACTCATAGGCTTGCTGAGATGTATGTAAGTAAGAACATAAATACAGATAAGGGAATCTCTCTCTGGACTCTGACGCTGGCTGCAGGCATTTCTCTCCCTAACTTGCTAACTAATCCTTCTGCTTCCTAACCCCCCTGACCGACCCTCCAAACTCACCTTCTGTGTAAGGCAAAGTCTGGGATAAGGTAGAGGGGTGGGAGAAGGTGGAAGGGTGGTTGGGAGCCCCTCCTGGGGACTCAGGTTTCTGGGAGGGCTGTTGTGTTTCTGTATTACTTTTAACTTGTATATTTCTGTATATATTGTAAACATCTGCTTGTATATTGTGCTAAGCTGTAAATATAAAGCTTCATTCAATTTCCAGATCGACTGAGCCTAGTCTGTGTGATTTTCCAAAGTTGGGGTGGGGGGTAACACCCAAACCATCACAAACAGACATATGGATGTGTTTGCTAGACTCAATTCACTCTTCTGTTATTCCATCCCCATTGTGGACAGAATGCTCCTGCTGCAGACCAAGACAATAAGGAGATGAACATTTGCTATGTTCTTACAAGTGTATCTGGAAGATGACAAAATACAGACTAAACCCCCATCAATTCTCATGTTCCTCTTTAGCATATATTGCTTCAGATGGTTAAGAAAATGTTATTCTTATATTATTGTACACAGCAACACACATGTACACAATCAAAGTAAGGAAACAAGCCTTCAGAATTACCATTTCTACAGATCATTCACTTGTTTCCTCTTTTCTTGTTAAGCCTATTGGAAAGGTAACAAATATCTCAAAGCAGGGGGAGAAAGGGCAGACAAAGCATGTTTGTTTAGGAAATGTCTGGGGATTCTTTTAAATTAATGTGTCAATCACTTAGTAAGCTGCAGGGCAGAGTCGGTAGCTGGGACAATCCAAATAAAGCCCACATGCTCCTGTTTTAGGCACCTCCTTTTCCTCAGGGCAGGATTATCAACTGAAGTGGGAGACCAAGTTTTAAAGTTGTGCTACACACTCTCTTTTTAGCTCTGCACAGATGAAAAGTTTGGAATCATACTCTCTCCCTGTTGATGTGTCTGCTCAGCAAGTTTGCTGACGACACCAAGCTGGGAGGCTTGGCTGATACAGCTGAAGGCTGTGTGGCCATCCAATGAGACCTGGACAGACTGGAGAGCTGGGCACAGAGGAACCAGATGAGGTTCAACAAGGCCAAGTGCAGAGTCCTGCATCTGGGGAAGAATAACAAACTCCACCACTACAGGCTGGGAGGTGATCTGCTGGAAAGCAGTCCTGTGGAGAGGGACCTGGGTGGATAACAAGTTACCCATGGCACAGCAATGTGCCCTTGTTGCCAAGAAGGCCAATGGGATCCTGGGGTGTATGGAAAAGAGTGTATCCAGCAGATTAAGGGAGGTTCTCCTTCCCCTCTACTCTGCCCTGCTGAGACCTCACCTTGAATACTGTGTTCAGTTTTGGGCTCCCCAGTTGAAGAGGGACAGGGATCTGCTGGAGAGGGTCCAGAGGAGGGCTACGAGGATGATTAGGGGGCAGGAGGGCATGGCTTCTGAGGAGAGGATGAGGGACCTGGGGCTGTTTAGTCTGGAGAAAAGAAGACTTAGAGGGGATTTGATAAATGTTTCTAAGTATCTGAAGGCTGCCAGGAGAGGGGGGACAGGCTCTGCTCACTGCTCCCTGGGAGTGGATAAGGAGCAACGGGTGTAAGTTGTAGGAAAAGAGGTTCCACCCCAACACAAGGGGGAACTTCTTTATTGTAATGGCCCCAGAGGACTGGAACAGGCTCCCTAGGGAGGTCGTGGAGTCTCCGTCTCTGGAGACTTTCAAGGCCTGTCTGGATGTGTTCCTCTGTGATCTGTGTTAGATAGCACTGTCCTGCTCCGGCAGGGGGGTAGGATTCAGTGATCTCTTTGGGTCCCTTCCAACCCCTAACATCCTGTGAGCCTGTGACCATCTCATATGTTTTTAGCCAAACCCTTCTCTCTCACTTTCTCTTATTTGCTATTATTTTGCAGGAAAGCTGCTATATGCTTTCAGAATGGAGATACGGACTACAGTTTGCCACGCCTCTTGTGCTCCAAAATAGGAGTTAACAGATTTTGGGCCCCGGCTCCGTTGCACAGCTCTGCCTAGATCCGTTTGGCTCTGTCTTGGTGCCCACTGGACAGAAAGCTCCTTCTAAAACAGCCAAAGAGCTGCTGTTAGCTGTCCTGCCCCAGGAGTCATGGAGATGGATGTCATCAGGATGGTCGGAGAGCAAAGCAGACTGTTCCTACCCCTGATCACCACTAAATTACTTCCCACTGTGTGCCAAGGTGAGGGAGAGGAGGACTAGGGCACGGCCAGCTCCCTGGCAGCTTGCTGTGCCTGTTTGACACAGCCAGGGGATGCGCAGGGGCCACCCAGGGAGGCTTTCGTTCATTTCCTTATTCCCTGGCGTGGGTGTGTGGGGCAACCTTGCCCTGTGTTAGCAGGAAACACCCAGCAAATATATCAAAAGCACCGAGGCAGAAACTTGCAAATCGCAGCCTCTTTATTCTTATGGGAAAGGTTGATAGCATTTAATAGAAAATAAATACCTTTCTGAGCTCTCCCATCAAGTTTCATAGGGACTCCTACAGAGCTCTGTGGTGAAGGGTTGGACTTGATGATCTGTGAGGTCTCTTCCAACCCTGATGCTACTATGATACTGCTATGATACTATGACCAGGCTTTGCAGACAAGCATGGCTACAGGACTCTTCAGAGCAGACTGAAAACCAGCTATCCTCCTGCTTGGCTTTAGTAATCTGATGAGCTCTCTACGTTTTGTCTCTCTCAGACATTATGAGACACCACAGAACTTCGTACCCCTCCAGCAGATGGACCAAGGTTCTTTACTGGGGTCAAACATTACATTGGGTTATGCAGGATGTGACCGAGCGTGCTCAAGTCTGCATATGTTACCACCTAGTGACTGCTCAGGGTATATTGCAGTACGTTTTGCACAGCACAGTGATGTATGAGGAGATTTGTAATGCAAGCAAACAAATGGTGATTTATCAAAGTGACTGATCAATGCCATTAAATTGATGTAGAACAGTATCAGTAATAAAGTCAGCAATAAAAAAAACCCTCTCAAAACCCCCCAAAAAAACCCATCATTGATTTCTTTAGAGAGATAGAACAAAAATACCTTCCCCAAATATTTGAGTTTTCTTCATTGAAGTCAAGCAGCCTATCCTCTTTCCTGGAATTTGGCTGGTAGGTTCACAGTCCCATCTTTTCTTCTTTTATTGAGGTAATAACTAATCGTTTCTGCCCCATACTTTTGTCATATGTAATTGCCATTTCATTGCTCCCTAAGGTCAGTTTTACTAAGGCTTTCAAAAAAAGCTGAATTTAAAATGACTAATGCCGATTAAAAGTAGGAATTCAAGGTTGCAAAGCCTATCACAGCCTTATGCTATTTCCTGTGGCTGTATTTTAAGGTAATTAAGAGCAGATCTCTCTGTAGCACATCTTCGTAAAGTAACTGCAAATGCACTAATGTGCAGACTTACCTAGTAAATATTCACACTTATTTGTAGGGTAGAAAGCTTTTCCCAAGCATCTTTCTAAAGTCTTTTTCACTTCTGCAAGTGTGCCAATAAAACTTCTTCCAGCTGGCTATCACCAGAATTCTTTTAAGCTTCTTACACCCTAAAGTCAAATCCAGTGATTGCAGCATGTCATATATCAGCAGTTTAATCCTACCATCTCCTACTCCTGCTCTAAGGTAGGGTGTCCCTGCCCACAGCAGGGGACTTGAACTAGATGATCCTTGTGATCCCTTCCAACCTGATTGATTCTATGATTCTATGATTCTACTCACCCAAGCAAGGCTGATAAAACTTCTGATGGGTCTGACAATCGCTCAAGATGGGATCTCCAGTTTGGAGCTTCCTATCCAGCTGTCAAAGCTTACCTCTGTACCAAATTCTCAGTTATTTCTCTCAGTGCCAGCATCTTTGACAACTGGGGATACTATCTTGTAAAGATAGTGAGAGATTTTGCACATTTGAAGCTCTTAAGCTATGAAAAAGTAGCTTGTTAGTAAGCCTGACAGAGTTAATGAGCCTGGTTGGTGGGTGTAGAACTTCTAGCAAAGGTAAGCAGTTTTACAGAGCTTGCCAGTTTAGTCTGTTTTTGCTTTTACACCAAGGGTTTTGCTTCTCACACTGGAATTCACATCTGAAAAAAATAAAGGTACATGCTAAAAGTTTCTGAAAGACAACCCTCAGCCAGTCAAAGAAAGTTGACTGAAGTATGATACAGAGGAAATATTTTTATTGTATTTTTTTTTCTCTTGTATGATGCCTTTTTTTAAAAGGTACTATAAACATTATTTGAACCAGGTTCCCATTACTAGGAAAGGTCAAATCTTACAATAGACTCACAAACTCAGGCTAGCCATTAGTAAATAAGGGTTTATGGAAAACTCATAAAGCGCCTAAAGTGCCAGCTTATGTAATGTATCTAATATAATAAACACTCTGAGGGGAGTCTTGAAGTGGAAAAAATGCAGTTTCTTATTATAAAATATTTGAACATAGTCAAGACCTTAGAAATTGATCATACTGCATGAGCCAGAAGCTTTGCCACAAAGCCTGAAAATCCGGGAGACCTTTAGCTTGCTGGGAGGAAGCATTTTAGCAGATCCTACAGAGTAGATTGTTAATACAAACTTAGACTCACAGTGGTCTCAGAAACTGTGTATGAGTTACCTGGCACAGCCATTGGTGGACTCACATTATACTAACTACTGTACATCACATTATACTAACTACTGTACAACTGACTGCTTGGTTTTAGAGTACAACTATATGGTTATATATATATGACTATTATACTAACTACTGTACAACTGACTGCCTGGTTTTAGAGTACAACTACATGGTACTGTCAGTGAGACAAAGTAATACAGGAGTGGAGCATATGACCCATTTCTGTTGCTTAGATGCCTTCTAAAGAGACTTACTAAGGCAGACAGTCCCTGATGGCTGGTTGGCACCATGTTAGACTGTTTTCCTGAGCAATGATATTCCCACAACGATTACACTCACCTGGCATCGTGCAAACTACCTGCACAGAATCATTTGATTTGACACTCCACCATTGTGCTATTTTCAGCACGCTCCTTCCTAATTTGCGATTAACAAGGATTAGGTTGTTCTCACTTTGTAAGGGCTATTTATAGTTCCACAGATTTCCCCCCTCCCCACACCTTCCCACTCCTGTAGTGCATCAATGGCATGATTTGAGTCCTAGCATGTGACCAGAGTTATATAGTCATGTTAAGTAATTAAAAGAGCTGATTATGAAACAGAAAGGACTAATCAGAAACACATGAACAATGCACTGCATTTATGCACTGTATTTTTTTCCCCCTGGAACTAAATCCTGACGAGGCTTTATATGATGCTTTCACCACTAAAACGCCTCCTTCCAGCAAAGCATGCTGTTTACCTGTTCCAAAACACAACAGAATCACATAGAACAAAAACTGTAGAATAAAGCTGAACTTGGAATAGCAACAGAACTCAGTGACCCCATTTTTCTGCCCTTGAACACAACTGGAGTTTTATGACTAAATTCAGTGAGAACAGGAACAAGCCTGGAAAATAATTATCTAAGAAGGAAATTGACTGAGATAGCAGGGTTATGATACATATGTAAATTCACAAGAGAGATCAGTGTGGCACAGGACAGTGTCCATAGCAAATTGGTTGAGGAGTATTCTAAGTGGCTAGTGTGCAGTTTTAATTTAGGGTGAATTTATTAAGGGGACTGAATACTGGAGCAGCTCTGCTCTCACTGAATCAGTAGCAAAAGAAAACCCAAACAGCAACAACAGAACCTGGAAACTTTTTTAGTATTTATTGTAAAAGCTGAATGTTTGTGACTCTTCAGATAGGGCCAGAGCAAAGGATTGCTTCTGAAAAGATGTGTTCCTGTGCAACTTGATCTAGGTGAACTTGCTTTAGTGGGGAGCTGGACTAGATAATCTCCAAGAGCATATATGAATAGCAAGAGCAAACTCCTGTGCATACAGGATTGTTTGTAATGGTGCTAAGTACAGTAATCCTCCCAAGCCAAAGCACTTTCAAAGTAAGTTAGCTGGGAGGTGTAAGATATGAGATATGTGACAGGCATATCAGCCACAAGTCCAGGAGAATGGCCAGAAGCAGGCTGCTACATCAGTGGTCCTAATGTCTTTGACAGGATAGATGTATGTATTAAGGGAGGGATCCATATCCTGGCCTGTCACCTATCTGAAAAAATGAGGTTTCCAGTATAAGCTAAGCATTGAGAGGTGGAGTGGATTTCACATCATTGTAAAAGAAGTGTGAAAAATGTGATGAAATCTTCTCTGGAGGAGTTTGTCTCCTTTCAGGGACAACTGCAGGAGTCTAGACAGACGAGATGGCAAGTTTTGGACTGCTCATGGTGAACGAAATGCATCTAATGCCAACGACTGCAAAATGTCTGCCTGGAATCATGGAACTATAGAATCACTAAGGCTGGAAAGGATCTTTAAGATCATTGAGTCCAACTGTAACTCACCTACCATGACCATTAAAGCATGTCCTGAAGTGCTGCATGTACACAATTCTTAAACTCCTTCAGGGATGGCAACTCCACCGCCTCCCTGGGCAGCCTGTTCCAACTCCTTACCACTCTCCTAGTAAAGAATTTTTTCCTAATGTCCAATTTAAACCTCCCCTGGTACAGCTTAAACCTCTTTCCTCTGGTCCTGTCACTATTTACTTGGGAGAATGGACTGATACCAGCTTCACTACAACCTCCTTTCAGGTAGTGGTAGAGAGCAATAAGATCTCCCCTCAGTCTTCTCTGTTCCAGATTAAACAACCTCATCTCCTTCAGCTGCTCCTCATATGATGCCCTCCAAACCCCTCATCAGTCTTGTTGCCCTTCTCTGGACCCAATATCTTTCCTGTGGTGTCCAGAAATGAAAATGATGCTCAAGCTGTGGACTCATTGAGTTTGAGGACAGGGGCACAGTAACTTCCCTGCTTCTGCTAAACAGAATGGTTTTGGTATTCTCCCTTGCTATGTGTGCTTGCCTATTCTGCTGCAGCCATATGTTAATGGATAACTTGAACAGCTAAAGAGCTGGATCTGTACTTGTCTGCTTTGTTTACTTTCCCAGTTGTGCTGTCTTCATGTCCACTTAACTACTGCAGGCAACCCGTTATGCCAGCCCTACTGAACCAAGTCTATGCTGTCCTGTTGCAACTCTCATTTCATCTTTCTCTGGTTGTCTGTCAGCAGATGGGTCTATTACCAAAGTCTGGTTTGTGCTGTTGTCAGATAGCCTCTTTCCCCATTCTTGCTCTGTATAGGAATGTAGCATACTTTGCTGGACCCAAAGAGTCTTTATTGAACCCAAAGAGAGCACACAGAATAAGCACTGGGTCATGATAGCGCAAAAATCTGGAGGACAGCCCTATGAAACATTGGCAGTTTCCAGCTGTGCATCTCCCTTGAGTGTGCCTCTCAGTTCAGCCCTCTCTTTCTTCCTCTGGGCTTTCCTCCCACGCTGTACTGCCTGCCTGGCAGCCTTCAACCCAGTTCACTTTCTGTCTCAGAGTCTTCTACTGGTGAGCACTAATGCTCAGAAAAATTGTAGCTGAGAAAAGTCAGTAGCAGACTGCAGTCAATAATAAGAAGTCCACCCTTTCCATCTGTTACAAACCTGTCCCCTACTTGCTCCCTCTCTTTCCCCCCCCCCCTCTTATTAGATACACCCTTTTGTGCAAAGATGCAACCCTCAGCTAGCTTTGATATCATGAATACAAATGTTGCTTTTATTAACCTTCCAAATGACTGCTGCGCTGGGCCACGTCCTGCTTCTTTTTTTAAAGTCAAATGCAAGTAATGTTTCTTCCTAATTTCTTTTCTGTTTTCCAGATAGTCTTGTTGCTTTGATATAATTTTGCACAATGGTGTTCTCATTTTCACGTGCCTTTTTGATTGGTTGGTCACTTACACATTATTTTCCTTCGTCGGTAATCCTTTCGCCTTCACTGTATGGTTTTCTACCTGTACTGAAAAAGGAAACATGAATAAGAGCCATTAAGCATAACCAAATATAATGCAGTACACTTTAGGAAGTCATTACACTTGTTCATTTGCATTCTCTATTGCTTGTTTTTCTTACAAACTATCAGGAAACATGCAGATTACCATTTGGTTTTATTACTTAAGAGCTTTAGCCATCCTTACTTAAGATTAAAGTAATTGTGGCCACAATAGCTCTTCCACTTCATTGCAAAGGATTGAGCTTGCAGAGAAATGCATTCAGTACAAATAGCTTCTGCTGGATCCCCAAGACTCCTGCCTAGATGAGGACAGGTTTTTAAGCCGGGAAATGACATATCTGAGCTGTGATCAGTTGTGTTATCCAGGCAAGTCTATTTAAAAGCACTTTCCATTTTAAATATAGCAATAAAATACCAAGCTAGCAAACCTTCCTGATAAGGGTAAAAGCAATACATCCAAATCCAATCTAAATTTGACATTGCCTAAAACAAGAATTCACATTGATAAGTCAGGACTCATTTACAAGGCCATAAATGGGTGGGTAGCTATAATTTGGTATTAAACTTGTAAAATATATTGATGGCATGCAAGGGGCTAAATAAATAATTTACTACAAGAAAATTGGAAATCTTTACACAGTACTTAATTGACCAACCACTCTCTCCTGTTCTTGATAGCTTCCTATTCTGCTTTTTATTTTTTTTGGTTGAAATTTATTTTTCATACACTGAAATTTCCCCCATGTGTATTTTTCCCAGCGTCGGTGAATGTCCATAACCCGCTGTATAGCTGCAAACACAGTCTGTTCCCATCCTTGTTTTGTCAGTCTGTTGCATTATTTCCTACATTCTCATTTGTTTGCTTAAAAGTAAGAGTGAATGGAATGCCTTTTCCCCAGGCATTGCTCAGCTGGTGTTATCCTTAAAGCTAAAATGAAATTACCTTAGTGATCAGGTTAACATAGTTAAATCAAGTTGCAGAGCAAACTGGATGGGGATATGGGTATCTGAAGGGAGCCTACAGGAAGGCTGGGGAGGGACTATTGACAAGGTCTGGGAATGTCAGGACGAGGGGGAATGGGTTTAAGCTGGAAGAGGGGAGATTTAGACTGGATGTTAGGAGGAAGTTCTTTACAGTGAGGGTGGTAAGACACTGGCACAGGTTGCCCAGGGAGGTTGTGGATGCTTCCTCCCTGGAGGCGTTTAAAGCCAGGCTGGATGAGGCCTTGAGCAGCCTGCTCTAGTGGGAGGTGTCCCTGCCTATGGCGGGGGGTTGGAGCTGGATGATCCTTGAGGTCCCTTCCAACCTAAACCATTCTATGATGATTCTATGATTGCAGTTAATGTGTATTCCAGTGGTCACAGTGAGAGTGGGATTGGAAGCTTTATACAAGCTTATAAAAAATCATATGGCCACCTCACTGGCCAGTGTAACTCAGAGCAGTTTCAGTTAAGCCGATGAATTTGGGATTTAAAGCAGTTTTGCCAGCCATGGATGTTAAAAGTTTGCTTCTGAGATTTCATACAGGCCTTTGGTTGATGCTGCCCTCCTAAGCACCCCATGACTCCTAAATCAGACCTATTAAATAGATTAGATTTTATTATTAATTCATCACACTTACCTTTTGTTAGGTTTACCCTTTAAAACCAGACCTCCAAGGTAACCTCTGATCACCTTTTTCTGTGACTCATGGAAGAGAAGTGAGGACTTCTACCTAGCTACCCAGCTACCAGTATTTCCTTGGGTGAATGCAGCACTGCTGTATATACTTGTATCCATTTGATGCTCATATTGACTCTCCACTTCTCTTTGGGAGCAGTGAAAGGATGAAAATGTGCATTTCTTCCCCCCATTAAGGGCGCTGTGGTGGTTCTGTGCAGTGCCTTTCACACATGTGGGGCAGGGATGTGATTCAAAACAGCCAGCGTGGCTTTACTAGGGGCAAATCCTGCCTGACTAACCTAGAGGCTTTCTATAATAAAGTTAGTAGATAAGGGACAAACGATGGATGTGATCTATCTGGACTTCTGCAGGGCCTTTGACACAACCCCCCACAACACCCTGCTCACCAAGTTGTAGAGATAGAGATTTGATGAGTGGACTGTTCAGTGGATAAGGAATTAGATGGATGGTTGCATCCGGAGGGTTCTGCTCAATGGCTTGAAGTCCAGATGGAGAGCAGTGACAAGTGGTGTCCCTCAGGGATCTGTGCTGTTTAATATTTTTATCAATGATACAGACAGTGGGATTGAGTGCACCATCAGCAGGTTTGCTGATGACACCAAGCTGAGTGGTGCTGTCGATACACCAGAGGGATGGGAGGTCATGCAGAGGGACCTGGACAGGCTGGAGAGATGGGCCCAGGAGAACCTCATGAGGTTCAACAAGAGCCAGTGCAGGGTTCTGCACCTGGGCCAGAACAATCCTTGCTATCAATGCAGAGTGGGGGATGAGGTGATAGAAAGTAGCCCTGTGGAAAAGGACTTGGGGGTGCTGACGGACGAGAAGCTGGATGTGAGCAGACAGTGTACACTTGAAGCCTGGAAGGTAAATCATCCAGAAGGCTGCATCAAAAGCGTTGCCAGCAGATCCAGAGAGGTGATTCTGCCACTTTACTCTTCCTTAGTGAGACCTCACTTAGTGAGATCTCACATCCAGCTCTGAAGCCCTCAAGATAGGAAGGACATGGACCTGATGGAACGGGTCCAGAGCAGGGCCAGGGGGTTGGAGCACCTCTGCTGCAAAGACAGGCTGAGGGATCTGGGGGAGGCTCCAGGGAGACCTAATAGCAGCCTTCCAGTACCTGAAGGGAACCTGCAAAGAAGGATGAAGAAAGACTGTTTACAAAGGCTGGCAGTGACAGAATGAGGGGCAATGGCTTCAAACTAGGGAAGAGCAGATCTCCAACTAAGACCATTCTGTGATTCTGTGATTAAATAGAATGGTTTGGTTTAGGTTGGAAGGGACCACAAAGATCATCAATAGTTCAAGTGCTTTTCAGAAGAATCATAGAATAGTTTGGGTTAGGACCAACCTTTAATGGTTATCAAGTCCAAGCCACCTACAATGAGCAGGGACATCTTCAACTAGTCCAGGTTGCTTGGAGATCCATCTAACCTGACCTAGAATGTTTCCAGGCATGGGGCATCTACCACCTCTCTAGACAAACTATTCCAGTATTTTACCATCCTCACTGTAAAAAATTCCTTCCTTATATCTTGTTTAGCTCTACCCTCTTTTAGTTTAAAAGCATTATCCCTTGTTCTATTGCAACAAACCCTAATAAAAAAATTGTCCACATCTTTCTAATAGGCCCCTCTTAAGTACTGAAAAGCTGCAATAAGCTCTCCTTAGGGCCTTGTCTTCTCTCTTCTCCAGGCTGAACCAGCCAAGCCTCTCAGCCTTTCTTCACAGGAAGAGGGAAACACATTTGAATTCAGGTCCCCCCCAGTCTGTTTTGGTTCACTCTCATCTTCAGCCATCCACGGCAGCCTACTGTGCAAATGATTATGCTCTACACGGGCAGCAGTAGTGCTTCCCCATACACATATCCTTGGAGATCTTCCCACTGCAAACTCAAGCTAGCAATGGAGTTATTTTGTTAGTAAAATCTGTACAAGTTTCCCAGGAAATAAAAGGTAGAATGTCAGAGGACTTTACATGCATTAGTGCTCCTTTGTGAAGGCTTTTTGCCAGAATGAAATTCCATGATGAAACATATGCCATACCACCCCAAGTCATACACTGGACCCAAAGTAAGCAGTGCAGAGGTAAAGGAATAAATCTGGAGCAAGTATAGCAAATTCAGGGTAAGCATGGGGGGGGAGCTTTCCTCCATCTGCTCTGGGCCACTGCCATCAGCTTCGCTATTGTTACAGGCACTCTGAGACTCCCATCTAATTCCACTTTCCACCTGCCCTCCCCAATAAATTCCTTTTTAAATGCTAGTTCTTTTTATTTGAAATATTTCCATTGTTTCCTGCAGAATGCCACCCACCTCCCAGCTGGGACCACATCCTATAGGTTGGACAGACAGCACCTTCTTTAGCAGCCACATGGCTATTTTGGAGCCCAGACTTAGCTTCAGAGTGAAATATTTTTGGGGTGAAGTCCAGTATTCTTTAAGTGGTGATAGGGTGGAATGAATGTGTGGTAGAGTTTTTCAGCAAGGGTTGTAGTACCTTGTNCAAAGAAAAAAATGGAGGGGGAGGTTAGAGAGCAAGATGCAGCTCAGCCAGTTCCCCAGTCCCAAGCGAGACTCCCGAGTGAAGTGATTATCTATGTTTCGCTTTTTATTCTTATACATCTCAGCAAGCCTATGAGGGAAGTAGACATCACCAGTGTTTTCCTTTCACAGCCTGTAATCTAGTTCTTCTCACCAAAACATTCTAGCTAGCTTCAAACTAGCACATACCTGAATTCAGACATGAAAAGGGCTCTTGGCTGTGGGAAAAAGGGTACAAGCTGGTGGGACTTATATGTGGGGGAGCTGGAGAAAAAAAAGAAAGCCAGAGTGCTCTGCTTTACATGTGTGCAGTGCACTGCTGCCTGAGGGAGTAAGAACCCTCTTGCAACTCTGCATGGACTGCCCTGGCTTTGTCCAGGTGCATGAAACAAGCAGGGCCACACATCTGCTTATTTCCTCCCTAGGGATTAGAAATTGGAAGGTGGGAAATGAGTCGAGCCTGAGGTCCATTCTCACTTGCCAGCTCAGCTGAGCTGGTGAGCCCTTGGGGGGGGTTGGGGGAGGAAAAGCAGAATATTATTTTATTTCTGGCTTAGGCCAGAGGTAAATGACTGCCTGAGGGAATAGGAGACGAGAAGGTGTGCCGCTGAGTTACAGTGCCTCGGGGGGCTCCTGCTGCAATGGAACAGCTATGTAATGTGCTCCCTGGGGGATTGCATCTGAAATAAAAATGTAGCCTGTTACTTATTGGCATTAACGTTCACTTACTAACGTCTTTTATTGCTTAACTCTTCTATTTTGGCGCCTGCGTAACTACTTAGGCTCTTTTAAACTCACTGGACCAAATTCAGAGCTCACATATCCAGAGATCTATGTAGAGTTCACAACTGGCAGAGTAGTGTGGATTGAAAGTTGTAAATTTAAGAAAGTCTAGGGAGAGAGTCATAATGAATGGAAGGATCATAGTAGATAAGATTCTTGCCCTCACCACGTTTGCTTTCAGTCGGCTAGTTTGAGCAGGACCTTGTGCCTCTCTGGTTCCTTTAAATGCTATAAATTACTTCTGGATTTGAGGTGTCTTTCAATGAAAAAAGATGCTGACTGAAAGTCAGGAATTGCTTGTGGACTCCTAGAACACTCAAGAAACCTTAGTGCAAGTTTTAGTAATGTATCATGGAGGTCTTAGCTCTCTAGTAAGAAAAACTTCACAGGCAAGAAACCATTATGATGACCTCATATGAAGCTTCCCATGAACTGTCCCACCAGTAAACCTGTCCTTAACATGAGAAGAACACCCAATATTCAGTGTATGTTTTTAGAATCAGACCTCTACCCTATATTTCCTTACTTAATTACTATGAAGCACATCACCACACTGTTTGCACTCCAGCCTATGACTCAGAAGCTGTTTTTTTGGTCTTTGCATCCTGGCTACAGGCAGAGAAAAAGCTAAGAAACAGTCCCTCTCATCCAGCTCTTGTGAGTGTTACAACAACAGCTGGCACTGGTTCAACCCTAAACACTCCCCATGCACAGCATGGACATGGATGTCAGGGGAGGACTGTTTTGCTTTCTGGCCTTGGCTGGAAGAATTGTGGCTGGTTGCTAGCCGTCAAGAATGGTGCTGTTATGTTCCTCTTCTCAGTCCATTACTTGGTGCCCATCAGGCTTTTCTATGTCACCTCCTACTTGTGGCATGTCTTCCCCACATCCCTTTCTAGTACTTCCAGCTCTCACTTACCATCAGCATGCATTCCCCAAAAATCTGCTGTGCTTTCTCATCTATTTTCTTTCAGATACAGAAGGTACCTACCTAAATCCTTACTACACAACTTCATTGTCTCCAGTCAAATGTTGTTTCGAAGCTTCGTTCTGCTACACTGCCCTCGAAAACGCTGCCAGGCTTGTTACCTACAGTGGGCACCTCTGCTTCCCCATCAGCATCTACCCACCCAGTGTTTCCTGTCTTTTAAGAGAGGGGGGAAAAAAAGATAATCTTTTTACTGGTTGCACAACTTCTAGAACCCTGGGACTTAACCTCCAGCCATGCAAAAGGCACGTAACAATATCTTCTCCGAAAGCCACAGCCATCTTCCATAAGATGTTAAATTACATGCCAGCCCAAGCGTCCTCCCGTGCTACTGAGCGCAGCAGCTGGAAAGGAGGTGGGGGGGAGGGGAAAGGGATATACCCAGAGCTCCTCAATCTGAGGGAGAAGAACCAGCTCTGTATATTTAGTTACAGTTAATTATAAGTTTATGACCGTATGATGCAATTGTTGTAACCCTCTTTCAGTGTACTTTTCAGACAGAGCACGCAGGACATACAGAAGGGGTGTATTTATGGCTGCACTGTTTGCTTGAGCTGTGCAAATGAAAGAGCTGGAGAGAGGTCTCCATGCAGGGCAGAGTGGAGCCATTTTGGCTATGTAGTATTTGCAGGATCTGAGTGTCTCTGAGTGCCAAAAGAGCTTATGAAGTGCAGGTGTAAGGCACACTGATCTGTTGTCCTCTGCTTTCTCTGGCAGCAGGGCTGGAATTTTGTTCTTGCGCTTTAGGAGGGGTGGAAAGCTACAGGAGGGAGTAGGTGTCATTAACACATAAGAATAGTTCATTTAAGAGATTTGTTTTATTTTTATTTTGTAAGAAAGGCAGCCTTGGAACTTGACATTTGTCTCGCCCAGAGATTTTCAAGGGCTGCACAATTTTTTTTCCACCCAGTTCATATGCACTATGCTGATTTTATGGATAATCCAAATGATTCAGAGAGTGAACAGTAAATAATAGAGTGTCATTTTCAGGTCTATGAATAGATTCAAAGACTCCTGAAACCCTAATCCACTTGATCCCACTTAATGCCTTCAAGATGCATTAACAGGACAAAAAGAAGTTTAATCGACATGCATTAAACTAATTTTAGGCACTGTAACCCTTTTGCTTACAGGAGTAGCCACATAAAGAAAAATAAGGAAGCATTAGCTTGCATTTCCCTGCAAAATAAGTAAGCAGGAATGTATGCCACATCCTGGCTGGCATTTTAATCTCATCAAAGCTGAGCTTTAAAAATGGCTGTTCTTTCCCTACTGCGCTTTCCGAGATGCACAGCATAAATGTGCTCTGAACACAACAGAACTAATTGAACAATCACAGCAAAGGAGGTCAAACCCCAACAAACAGTGTAGCATCTAAAATGACTCTGGAGGATTTTAACAGATGGACACTTGTAAATCTAACAGGATTTCCTACTGGTGAGAAAGCCTTAGGTAAAATTCAGAATGTCTCATTAAATTGTCAGCCAGCTATGAGGCATTGCTCATGTGAATATGAACAGCTATGCAGCTTTACTGTACACACACAGACATGTATTAATGCAGGCCTCAAAAGCAACATTTGGATGCGAGTTTGGCTAGAAAACCCTTTCAAAACTGAAGGAGGATCAGATGTAACATTTCAAGCTGGGATCCATTAGAGATACAGAAGGGAGATTAAGCTGGGAGTCAGGTTTTTTTCTCTCCCCCTTCTTGAAGACGTCTGGTTTAGCCTGCATGTGCACTTCCATGCAGATTTGTAAATCAGCTTGTCTTAGACTTCTCTAATTCCTTTTGCTATTGCTTTCCTGTAACCTTCTGTGTTCTTAGGCTGCTGATGAAATGCATCAACAGACTCAGCGCAGGTATAGTAGTGCTCTGTGTCTCCCAAGTAGATGCTCTCGTGCCAAGAATTTGAATGTAGGTTAGTGCAATGCAACGGCACAGCGGTTGCACATTTCCATTTTTACACCTTTCTTTTACGTAGTGGCAGTGATCTGGATGAGGGCAATCACTCTGTTTCTCACCAAAATGCTCTGTGTGCCTGTTCACCTCCACCAGCAACCCTACTGCTCATGAGATCTGTGAGCCTGTTGTTTGAATCCACATTCCTGTACAGTTACACTTTCTCTGTAAGAAAAAGTCTCTGCTGGGTTTATTGGCATTTCTCACAGTATCTGAGTTCAAAGAAAATGATTACAAGTTAAGACAGAGCTCTGTTCTTTAAAGCACCACAGTGTATAGATCTGTTGAGTGATATATAACATGGAACAACTTCCAACTGAGGAAAGCTTAACGCAGCTTGGGCTAGCTTGCTGATAGCTGCTCAGCTCCTAGAATTACTGCTTACAAACCATAAAGGCCCCAGCTTGAGTTTCACAGAGGGAGGAGGGTGATGCGTGTTGTGCACACCACGAATACAGCCATGAATACAGCCACAAGGCGGGTAACCTGCCAGCTCTCTAACCTCAGCCAAAAAATCTGGCCACTGCCTGACAGGCAGAGTATGTCTATTCACTGTCTATCAGTGGCAGGAAAACAGCTTAAAGTAAAAAGAAGAATCGTGTGAAACCACCAAATTCAGTCGTGGGAGTATTAATGTGCCAAATTGACAGACTTGGTCTCTGTTGAAACTGCCCTTCAGTTCTGCGGTACTTCTGGCTAGGAAACAGCCTGTAAATACAAACAGATCACTTCCCTCCTTGCTGAAAAGCAGGCACCTTGGAGGAAGGAAGCACACTGCGTGTGTATCAGAGTCAGAAATTCTACACAAGGTTTTCGAACTGGCAAGCAGGGAACAATTTCATGATGAAGCTAAGAGGCTCACCCCAGCACCCATCTCTCACTCCCAAGGCTGGCACCGGAGAAGGAGCGTATTTATCAAAGTGGGTTATGGTGAGATGGCCACACTGGTACAAAAGTTGTGTTCAATGTCATTGTCATTCAGAAGTAGTAAACAGCACATTGTGACACTAGAGTAAGCAAGTGCAATCTTCAGTAGAGCTTTAAGAGAGCAAGATGCCTCAATGCTATGTTATATCACTATTTCATGTTTACTAGACTTGATCAGAAGGGCAAGTTGCATTATGAGCCACTGCTAGCCTGCTGCAACCAACTTCTGAGCTGACTGCCAGCCACACAGCTATAGAGATGGTAGGACTCTAATGAAACTCTTCTGAGAGACAGGGATATTCCCACTAAACTGGGGTGACACAACTTTCAGCTATCTCATGGTGCAGGCTCACACCTGTTAGGACTGTAGCATTTAGTATATTCTTCAGACAGATTTATGAACCCACCTTGAGGAACATGTCTGTCTGACTGGACTTCCAAGTCTCTCCTCCAGTGCAGCAAACTCTGGTTTTCTACAACTGCTAAGAGTAAAAGATGACCTCTCAGTCGAGTGTCCATGCTTTCTGTTTGCCATCTTCTCCTTCACTGACATACCTCATGTTTGCTGTATGCCAACCCTTGCTGTTGCTTCATATTCTGTCACTGAAATAAGACACATGGATGAATAAATATATTACCTTTCTTTGTGTGTGTGTATATGTCCTTGACATGCTTTGCTGCATTTCTGTTACACCACTTTACAGGCAAGAAAGGAGAAAGTAGACTTGCTTCTAGGAAGGAAGTCTGATAAATATAAAAGGGGTGGGGAAGATTAGATTTTTATGAGCTGGTTTTTAATTCCTAACCTCCTACCTCAGCTCTGTAAACACTAAATAATCTCAACAATAAACTCAATTTGTGACTATTATCTTACTTATACTATTTTTACTTGTCAGAATGGTAAGATATAAGTGGAGAAAGGATGACAGAAACTTGCCCAAGAAGCTTATTTTTTTTTTTTATCTGGGTGGGAAAAAATCCTAATTTACAGCTTCCGCTCATGCATTACCTTCTCCCTGAAAACTCATGACTTAAGTACAGCAGGACCAAGGACCTGATTTACTCTACACATCAAATACAGCAAATAGGTCTGCCTTGTAAAGAAGAGAAAGCTTTTCTCTGATTGAGCTCTCACTAAGAAGAAAATGGAGAAGCAGAGGAAGATACAATTCCTGATATTATTCACTTGCCCTATGCAAATGTAAAAGATTATCTAGGTGGTGGTTGTGGTTTGCTTGTCTGTGTGTTTTTAATTATCAGTTCTTTTGGTAGTGAAGATTAGAATAGAATCATAGAACCACAGATCCTATGATTCTATGATTATGGAGGCAGGCTCTTTTTGGTGATGCCTGCTGACAGGACAAGGGGCAATGGGTGGAAGCTGAGGTGTAGGAAGTTTTGTTTAAACATGAGGAGGACTTTTTTTCACTCTGAGGGTGACAGAAGACTGGAACAGGTTGCCCAGGGGAGCTGTGGAGTCTCCATATCTGGAGATATTTAAAACCTGCCTGGACACATTCCTGTGTGATCTGGTACAGGTGATCCTGCCCTGGCAGGGGGGTTGGACTGGATGAGCTTTTGAGGTCCCTTCCAGCTTCTGATAGTCTGTGGTTCCGTGAAGAATTTAGTTTGTATCGCTAACACGAGTGCAGTTGCAAGGGATGCATATACACATTCACAAAGCAAAACCATCCCACTTGGCTCTCCCTGGCCAGGGAGCATTCTCTGAGGGAGAGCTTTGTAGTGCTGGAAAACCAAGAGTGGTGTCTCCCTACCTTGTGCCTTGAGTATGCTGAGAAAATGGTGGCAATGGGTGGAGTTACATCTTTTTGCTGCACTTCTCTTCTCAGTGGGAAAAGGTTTGCAGCTGCTGTCAGTCCCCTGCAAAGCAGGGGCTGTGTGCTGACAGCCTACCTTTTTTCTCTGACTGTTGCCTAGATTATCAAGTCTGATTGAACTGGTCATGCCAGTAAAGTGTCCCTCCATGGCAATCAGAAGACATGCAGTGGAAATTTGTAACAAGAATATTTTGGCAATCTGGTCATGCTTGTAGTAATCACTCCAGATGGCACTAACAGGAGAAGACCTTATACTGTCTCTGTAGACCAACCTGACTCTGCAATTGAATCCAGGAACAGCATGAAATAAAATGCAGTGAGACCATGTTGGCTTCATTAGATTTTGGGCCTTGAACCAGCTAGGACCCAGGAGTGGGAAGCAGTGCAAAATCCTAGCATCTTTAAGGCTTACTACCTCTCCCAAAGGAAAGATTAGTTAAAAGTTCTTGGAGAACTTTTAATATTGCAAGTGAACTCGGTGCCCTGGCTGTGGTCTGCAGATCGGTGGGTGTTACAGTGCCTAAGGCACACATAGTATCTGAGCATGTCTTGTGCAACTGGCAAGAGCTGCTAATGTCACACTGTGCCCTTTTTCCTCAGGATCTAGGGCTTTTCGGGTTGTCAGGGCTCTCCAGTGATTAGGGCTTTTCTCCAAGACATGAAAGAGCTGGGACCATGGTACTTCCACCTCCTAGGACACAAATAATTCATGTCCTTTTTGAAAAGCCCCATTGCCCTAGGTGCATCTGCTTTGCTACCTGCAGGGTAGTTAAATATTCATTGTGAGGAAGGAAAGAGGAAAAGCAGCTCTGCTGTTGGTAGGGGCCACAGAAGGACAACCAAAAGTACAAAGTGTATCTTGCGCTACCTGTTCCCCACAAGGTCACCATCCTCTTCTGTTTCTGGAGGTCCTTCTTTGATCTATGACAACGAGTGATAACTGATGCTGGGATCTTCAGAGGATCACCAGAGTAGAGTGACAAGCACAGGATGTGCTGCAGATGGATTGGTGGCAGCCAAGGGAGAGGAAGAGACTCCAAGTGCTCCAAGTCCTTTATTTTTGCTGAAGAGCTTGACTGAAGAGCTTCTCACCAGGAACAGGATTTTTAGAGGTGATCACAACGTTTAATCTGAAGAATGTTTACTTTGCACAAAGAAACTAAACAAAGAAAAGCCTTCCCAGCCCACAGCTTTGTAAAGAATAATGGACAGATGAGTTTGCCCTTCTGCAATGTGTGTTTAGAATCCCCTGGTCTTGAGGCAGCAAAGGCACTTAATGTGACATTGGCATCTAAGTCCTTTTGCAGTAATTCCCTACTAGCAGAAAACCAAACCCATTTACAGCAACTATAAATGCATTTACAGCTTCCAGAAGGAAAAAAACAAAGAAAGAAATTAATGTAACTTGCAAACCCAAGGTGATTACTCCACATTAGCAATAACTCACACGACCAAAAATATTTACTGGAGTGATCAAATTTTAACAGTTTAGAAATTTTGGAAATAGAGAAGTACTTTTTATTTCTTTTAAATGATGATAAAGAATATTCTTTTGTTTTAAAAAAGGGTGTAAAAGTAATTAAGCCATTAGGATTTTCCCCCAAATAAAACCACATACTTTCTGTTGTAGGAATATTTTACCTTAGTCCCTGAAATGAGTAGCTACTGCAGCATATCCAAGTTCTGTGGGCTGTAGCACATGTATCTACAATAGCCATTGCACACCATGCATAGACAGAATCACAGAATCATAGAAGCATAGAATCATCCAGGTTGGAAGAGACCTCCAAGATCATCCAGTCCAACCTAGCACCCAGCCCTATCCAGTCAACTAGACCATGGCACTAAGTGCCTCATCCAGTCTTCTCGTGAACACCTCCAGGGATGGCAACTCCACCACCAATCACAAAGCACTCCCTCCAATCACAGTCCCTCCACAAATCACTCTCTATGTGAAGAACTTCCTGCTAACATCCAGCCTAGACTTCCCCTAGAACAGCTTGAGACTGTGTCCCCTTGTTCTGTTGCTGGTTGTCTGGGAGAAGAGCCCAACCTCACCTGGCTACAGCCTCCCTTCAGGTAGTTGTAGACAGCAATGAGGCCACCCCTGAGCCTCCTCTTCTCCAGGCTAAACAGGCTAAATCTTATGCAGTAATCTTGTGTCAAGGGAAGTACTCTCTGACTTCAGTGGGTTTAGAAAGGCCCTTAAGGAGTAGAAGTTCATAGTGTAACAGAGACAAAGTTCAGTTTTGATGTGAATTACAATGCTGCCATTGAGTTTATGCTCAGTTTAACCTATTAAGTGATGTGAAATGAGCAAAAATCACTCATTTCCATACTGCTGATTTTGCAGACTTCAGGGATCTTGAGTATGAAATAAATAGCTTTCTCTTCATAAATTTCAGCCTGGATAACATATTGAAATGTAGGAAGATGTAAATGTATTTTTTGTTACATTGCTGGTTACCTCTCTGTGTTACTCCAGATAAATGAAGAAGTTTAAAATTACAAGGAATTGCCTTAAAACAATCTGTCTATCTGTCACAAGTAAAACATGAGGTAGATCATGCTGTTATGGAAGGCATTGAAGACTGACTCAACTGTATCAGTGTCATCAGTATTGTATTTCCTGACTGATTGGCCTGGTTGTACAGCTCTGTCTGTATCATAAAAATGCAACAATGAAATTGCATTGAGAAAAAAGACTGGAACTCACTGCAGACTAATATAAGTCATATTCCTCTATGTTATTCTTCATTAGATGGATTTCCTGTGCCAGTATGGTGTGTTTTTTCCTAAAGACAGCATTCTGCACAGACAGGATCATTCTAAGGGGCTCTTAGCACTTCAGAAGTGTGTAGGTGATGGGCGCTTTTTTTTTTCTTTAATAAATAGAATCAACCAGGTTGGAAGAGACCTCCAAGATCATCCAGTCCAACCTAGCACCCAGCCCTAGCCAATCAACCAGACCATGGCACTAAACACCTCATCCAGTTTTATCTTTCTGAACATCTCCAGGGACAGCAACTCCACTACCTCCCTGGGCTCTAGGGGCCAACTGGAGAAAATGTCACCTTGTCATGTCTGCTGGACAAGATCTTTTGTTTTCTTGCAGGTTAAGCCCCAGTGGTTTGTATTGATGATGCTATTCTCAAACCTAGAAGTTTAAATCCTTTCACTGGGACATCAGGGAAGACTATGGTTAAGAAAATGAAGGATGCCACTAGCACAGGTGCTGCTAAGTCCCACGTGAGTGTCACAACAGCTCACACATTGTCTTGTGTTTCAGAAAGGATAACGTTTGCTTTCCTGAGCTGATTCATGGAGCCAGGCAGATGCTAGCTGTCAGACACATACAATAAAGAGGGCAAAAATCAGAGCAAAGATACTCCATAAGCCAGAATCCAGCACATTCTGTATTCTGAAGTAATGGTACTTTCAACTTGGTTTTGATCTCTTACACAGAAGGGCTACACCAGAAAGGACAAAAGTCAGGGATTAGACTTTAGAGGGTTACCATGTATATTGATTCTGTAAATCATTTTAATGTAACCCAATAGGTGTTCAAGAAAAGACTGGATGAGACATTTAGTGCCATGGTCTAGATGACTGGATAGGGCTGGGTGCTAGGTTGGACTGGATGATCTTGGAGGTCTCTTCCAACCTGCTTGATTCTATTATTCTGTGATTCTACATGTACATTTGATATACAAATCTGCCTTATTTACTAGACATCTAAAATCTTATCATGCTACCAGTTATTTGTTTTCTATAGGTGAATCAGATGAGATTTTAAAGAGAAAAGTTGCAACTAGCATCAGAAGAAGGATTTCTCTGGAGCAGCAAACCCTAATGCTTCCTGCTGCCACAATTGCCATAGAAACAGGAACGCCTTTCTCTGTAATGAACTATTGCCACTTGAGGGGATTTAGAGACTTGCATGCAAAGGCCTTAATCCTGCAAGGTGCTGAGCAGCCCTGGTGAGGTGCTAGGACTCTGGTTCCTAAGATATATCCCATCTATTGATCTTCAAAACCTAAGAAAGCTTGATGCAACAAGATTTCTGAGGATGCGATCTCTGCGTGCCTTTCGATTCTTGCTGAAAGGGCTGAGGATTTAGGACTAAACTAATTTCCCATTGCTATTGCCTAAGACTTCTGCTGTTTAAACATTAATAGATCTAGTCCCTTCATAAGTCTGGCTGGCGTTTTTCTGGGGTTAGAATGGATCAAAGAAGGCAGCCACTGATGCAGCACAGACAGACATCAGCACAGCCATAAAAACACTGGTTTAACTTGCCCAGTTCTTCCTATTTTTGTGTCCTTACTTCAATCCTATCCAGTCAGATGGCCAAAGTGTGATACATTCCTTATTTATCACTGAAGGTACCAGATACTACCCAGAGCAAGTGGTCAGAGAACTGCCTACAAATTAAAGACATATTTTTTTTTTAGATCCACAAATGAACCTAATTCTTTTACAGAGAAAGCAAACAGGGGCAATAATAATCAAAGCAGTATTCACCCCTTAATAACTGCACACTTTTAAATGGGTGCTAGAGGTTAATAACACTGTTATTTACTCTTCTGCCAAAAAGTACTGAAGGATAGGAAATGTAGCAGTCAATAAAGCTGAGCTGTCAGATAAATAACATTCATATTACTCTCTGACAAATTCTTTTGCTACACAGGGATATAAATAACCCTAAGAAAGCAGCTCCTACATTACAAGTTTACTGATGTGTAAAATGGAATTTAAAAAAAAAAAGAGCCCAAAGCACCAAGAATGTGACTCATTCTAAAATGATATATGGAAAGAGATACATGGCACTTCTAACACCTGTAAGGAGAGAAGCTGGGAGAGTGAGACATCGTTGTGAACGTGGGATGCAGCACAAAGGTGGGAAAACACGGAGAGAGTAGCTCCCAATCTGAGAAGAGATGATAGTATCACAGTCTCACAGTCTCACCAAGGTTGGAAGAGACCTCATAGATCATCAAGTCCAACCTGTTACCACAGAGCTCAAGGCTAGACCATGGCACCAAGTGCCACGTCCAATCCTGCCTTGAACAGCTGCAGGGACGGCGACTCCACCACCTCCCTGGGCAGCCCATTCCAGTAGCCAATGACTCTCTCAGTGAAGAACTTTCTCACTGAACAAAGCTTCAAAATGCTGATGATAATGTTTCTGTTTCTGCCTTCACACTCCTCGGAGGGATGGATTAGCTAGGAACAGGCTGGGTCTCAGAGCAGAATTGAACTGTGTTTATGTTCAGAAAACAGATTGTGTGACAAACTGCTGGTGCAACACAGGAAATTTATCTCTGAGGATCTCCTTTTCCATAAACACACAGGTAGAGCAGGTTGCGTCCCTCCAGTAGTGAACAGTCACAAAGAGGGACACATCAGCAGCCTTTTGGCCATATCATCTAACCTTAGTGTAACACTTGGTCAGTTCAGCCCCTTGAAAGTGAAGAATACTGAATTATTAACATTGGGTTTCAGAGTGACTCTGTAAGAAGAAAGATATAGGTAGGTAGGTAGGTAGGTAGGTAGGTAGGTAGGTGGGTAGGCAGGTGAGTAGGTAGGTAGGTGGATAAGTGGGTAGGCAGGCATGTAAGCAATATGTTTCCTAAACTAAACAGGTATAAAATATGTGCATTACAAATTATGGATGTGGAAAATTGCAGCATAGATGAAATGGGTGTTGGGAGCAATAAAGAAATGAGTAGAATGAATCCCATACCTGGAGTGCTGTGTTGTATGGCTACAGGCTCTTCAGAAGGCATAGTCCCAGAAAGAGAAGTGGTGAGGTGGCATTGTATGTTAAGGAAGATCTTGACTGCCTCAAGCATGACGATGAAGGTAATAATAGGGTTGAAGGCCCAGAGAGTGGTGGTGGATGGAGTTAAATCTGTCTGGTGCCCAGTCACTGGTGGTGTCCTCCAGTGTTCAGTACTGGGGCCTGTGCTCTTTAATGTATTTATCAATGATCTGGATGAGGGCAGTGAGTGCAC
Organism: Tricholaema leucomelas; assembly: GCA_013400475.1. Taxonomy (NCBI): domain Eukaryota; kingdom Metazoa; phylum Chordata; class Aves; order Piciformes; family Lybiidae; genus Tricholaema lacrymosa; species Tricholaema leucomelas. The sequence goes on along the minus strand of WAAF01013197.1, from coordinate 152,661 downwards.
CCTCAGTAAGTCTGCAGATGACACCATGCTGGGTGATGGTGTTGACCTGGCAGAAGGTAGGGAAGCTTTATGGTGGGATCTAGACAGGTCAGACTGACGAGCCAAGGCTAAATGTATGAAGTTCAACAAGGTCATGTTCACGTCAGGTCTTACACCTAGGTCACAACAACCCCATGATAAGTTACAAACTTGGGAATGTGTGGTTGGAAAGCTGCAATTTGGAGAGAGATCTGGGGATATGGATTAGTAGTAGACTGAACATGAATCAGCAGTGTGCCCATGTGGCCAGGAAAGCCAGTGGCATCCTGGCTTGTATTAGAAACACTGTGGCCAGCAGGAACAGCTGTGATCATCCCCCTGTACTCAGCACTGATGAGGCCACAACTTGTGTACTGTGTTCAGTCATGGGCCCCTCACCATGGGAAGAGTACTGAGGTGCTGGAGCACATCCAGAGAAGGGCAACGAGGCTGATGAAGGGTCTGGAGCACATGACCTATATGAGGGGAGTCTAAGGGATCTGGAGTTGTTCGGTCTGGAGAAGAGGAGGCTGAAGGGAGACTTCATTGCTCTCTACAACTACCTGTAGGGAGGTTGGAGTGAGCAGGGGCCCAGGCTCTTCTCCTTGATGACAAGAGACCATAGAGGAGGTGGTTACAAGCTGCACCAGGGGAGGTTTAGGCTGGATATTAGGAACTATTTCTTCAGTGAAAGGATAATTAAACATTGGAATGTAATACCTAGGGCAGTAGTAGAGTCATCATCCCAGGGAGTGCTCAAGTGGCATCTGGACCTAGCACTTAGGGACATAGTTTAGAGTTCACACTTCAGTGACGGGTCAGAGGTCGGATGGGATGATCTTGGAAGTCTCTTCCAACCAGATATATTCTGTGATTCTGTGATTTTGTGTAAATCTTCTTCAGTGTTGTTGATGCTTCATGCATGTATCTCTGCAGTCTGTGTGAGGGAGAAAGAAGGAACTGCTTCCTCCAGAACTGTGCAATTTCTTTTAGTTGTTCTACCTCCAGTTTCTCTACTGCTCATTCTTTCAGAAAGCTTTCTTTGTGGTGGATACAAAATTATGTTGTCTGACCTAATTCCATGGTGAGCATTGAAATCTTCAGCTTCATCTAACACAGATTATTAACATTACATTCATATCATCATAACAGAAAGGCCCTGCAGCCCTTCCTCTGGGTTCCTTTTCCTTCAGTCCCTGGCTGTGGAGAGTTGGTGCTCAGCAGGAGGCAGAAGTCCCATCTCTAGAGAGAACCCATCTCTGCACTGCTTAAGAGAGATGTTTGGTAGACACAGAGTAACAGAATTTCTTAGACTAGAAAAGACCTTCAAGATCATTGAGTCCAATCATTAGTTTCACATTGACAAGTCCTTGATTAAACTAAATCCCACAACATCTAATCACTGTGAATCTCTATGGTTGGAAAAGACCACCAGGATCATCCAGTCCAACCTTCATCCCAGAGTCCTTCATCACTAAACCGTATCCTCAGGCACCACATTCACTCTTTTTAAATGTCTCCAGGGATGGTGACTCCACCACCTCCCTGGGCAGCCTGTTCCAGTGCCTGACCACCTGCTCAGTAAAGAACTTCCTCCCAACATCCAACCTAAACCTCCCCTGACACAACTTGTGCATATTTCCTCTTGTCCTATCATTAGTAATTTGGGAGAAGAGACCAGCTCCAGCCTCACTACAACGTCCTTTTAGGTAGTTGTAGAGGGCAATAAGGTCCCTTCTCAGCCTCTTCTTCTCCAGACTAAACAACCCCAGTTCCCTCAGCTGCTCCTCATAGGTTATGTTTTCCAGACCTCTCCCCAGCCTCATCACCCTTCTCTGCACCTGCTCCAGCACCTCAGTGTCCCTCCTATACTGTGGCGACCAAAACTGGACACAGTACTCATGTACTCACAAGTGCTGAGTACAGGGGCATGATCACCTCCTTACTCCTGCTGGTCACACCATTTCTGGTGCCTTCTTGGCCACCGGGGCAGTGCATGATCACCTCCCTACTCCTGCTGGTCACACCATTTCTGGAGCCCTCTTGGCCACCGGGGCACACTGCTGGCTCCAGTCCTGTAGCTCCAGATGGGTCCAGGGAATGACCCTGTATCTATGATTGAAGTCCTATGTAATGTCATCCTTTGGATGACTGCTTCCAAAGGGTCTTATTTTGGAGCTTTGGGAATAACTACATCACCCACAAAACCTGAGGTGGGTGTTTCCAAGAGCTCCTGTCCTGCAAATCACTGTGTGCTGTGTTTGCTGCTGTTTTGTGTCATTAAAGAGATTTTTTTGCATTGTGTTACCTATCAATAGGTACAAAATACAAAACTTTCTATTTCCTGAAAATGTGATTTAGGAATATGTCACTCTTGTCTAGTGATTAGTGCAATAAATAAGCTCCTTCTATCACCTATTGAAGACCCCAGTGACATCTGTTCAGTGCCTGCATTTTAGAAGGTGAGAGAGAGAGAGGTGAAAGAAGGACAGACCGAAAAATGAAAGGTGGACAGTCAGCTGCTGACCTTACAGCTGAGCTCGGATGTTGTCGAGGTGAGTGACTCATCTTGAACAGTCCTGGATTTTGCTTTTTTTTTTTTTAATGAGAGATAATGAAAAGGTAATTCAGGGTTGTTGTCCAAGATATGAATATTTTGAAACTTCTTGGAAATATTATGCTGAAATTCAAATTCTATGTTTCTGGAACAATTGCCTGTATCTTCTTTTGCTGAATTGGCAAACAATCATCCTCAGAACATTAATAAGCACACAAAGAAGTGAGAACAGAAAAGCCATTTCTAAAATGCCAGAAATCATAGAATCATAGAATCATAGAATGGTTTAGGTTGGAAGGGAGCTCAAGGATCATCCAGCTCCAACCCCCCGCCATAGGCAGGGACACCTCCCACTAGAGCAGGCTGCTCAAGGCCTCATCCAGCCTGGCCTTAAACACCTCCAGGGAGGAAGCATCCACAACCTCCCTGGGCAACCTGTGCCAGTGTCTCACCACCCTCACTGTAAAGAACTTCCTCCTAACATCCAGTCCGAATCTCCCCTCTTCCAGCTTAAACCCATTCCTCCTCATCCTGACATTACCAGACCTTGTCAATAGTCCCTCCCCAGCCTTCCTGTAGGCTCCCTTCAGATACTGGAAAGCCACTATAAGGTCTCCTCGAAGCCTTCTCTTCTCCAGGCTGAAATGACTTTGTCAAGGTAAGAAAATGCGTAGCACAAACCAGAAGATGCAGAGTGCTTAAACCATAGCAGCATAATGACAAGATTAAGCAAGTGTGCTGATGGTTTGGACTAAATATGCAAGTTGCACATTTCAATCAGAACTTGAGTAAAGGGTTAACTCTCCTGGAGGAGTGGTCTTGACCCTCACCCCAGGTCCTCCTGACTCCTCCCTGAGGGTGGGTCTGAACCTTACTCCAGGTGTAGTGGTTAGCTCACTCCTACTGCCTGTATACCCCCCTGTCCTGGCAGGGCATAATCCTGCCAGGCCAGTTTAACCCTTGCTCTCCTTCTGTTGTGGGTCTGGGAGTGAGTTAGATGAGCAAACAATAAGGGTTTGGCCCCAGCAAAGCCGTGAAGGCTATGGGGCTTAGCACCTTGTGTCAGGTGTCTTGTGCTGCCCTCACTGCCTGTGTGGTCAAAGGAGGCACAAAGCTCTGTATTAATTGGCCAGAACAATGGTGCTAGTGCCTGTTGGCCTGTTGGATTTTCAAAATGAAGTATTTAGAAGGGGATGATGTAGAAAACTCTGCCTTTCTGCATCCTGTCCTCCTGCATTCAGCACGGAGCCTTCCTGCCTCTCATCGTTTGCGGCTTGTTGAAGGCGGCCACCTGTATGCAGCTCACACCCACCAGCTCAGCAGCATCTCCTTCCTCTGCCTGGGATCATTATGGCAAGTTTGAAAGTGTCTTTGATACAGGAGACTTACTCAGGGACCAACAGCGTCGTGAGTACATCTGCTGGAGTGAATGCCAAGACTCCATAAGCACAGTTAGAATTTTTCCTGCTTTTGTGTTACTATTTTCCAAGTTCTGATTGTTTAAACTGTTTTGTTCTGTGCAATTACTTCTTCTCAACTGAAAATCCAAAGAATCTCAAGGAAATTTCCCAGATTTTTTAATATTATTAATAAAATTAATATTCATACAGAAAGAAATATTCAAAATTCATAATGATTATTAATTTCCAATATACCCCCTATAAAAGCAGAGGAGCTTCCTGTTTCCCTCTCTTTTGCCCTGCTTCCTTGCCTGCCAGCATCACTCTTTCATTCCTGCTGCGCTTTGTTTTACCATGTGGCCATCCTTCCACGAGGTGGACAAAACTCATTGCCATCAATCTGGTTGTGTGTGTATATATATATATACACACATACATATTTGTATCTTGTTTTCCCTTCCCTATGCCTCTTTGTATCTCCTCTACCTCAAATACTTTTTATTTATTGTTAAAGTTTTCTTTTTAACTTCCAAATCAAAGTAAGACTATTAAATTGGGTGTGTTTTACTTTTTCCTCTCTACATCTAATTCCTTCCATTTCCAAAAAGAAGAGGGAAAAGGGCATTGGTTATATATATATATATATATTTGGATATATATATATATAGGATAGAATAGAATCAACCAGATTGGAAGAGACCTCCAAGATCATCCAGTCCAACCTAGCACCCAGCCCTAGACAGTCAACAAGACCATGGCACTAAGTGCCTTATCCAGGCTTTTCTTCAACACCTCCAGGGACGGTGACTCCACCACCTCCCTGGGCAGCCCATTCCAATGCCAATCACTCTCTCCGGCAAGAACTTCCTCCTAACATCCATTGTAGACCTCCCCCGGCACAACTTGAGACTGTGTCCCCTTGTTCTGTTGCTGGTTGCCTGAGAGAAGAGACCAACCCCACCTGGCTACAGCCTCCCTTCAGGTAGTTGTAGACAGCAATGAGGTCTGCCCTGAGCCTCCTCTTCTCCAGGCTAAACAACCCCAGCTCCCTCAGCCTCTCCTCATAGGGTATATATGTATTTATTTGAGGCTCAGGGAAATTCAAACTAGAAGGGAGACAACTTGATGCTGTGGGATTATTTTGCTGCGAGTGGAAAGATGTCCCTTCATTATTTTTGTAATTCAAGTGGTTCTGTATTCTGTCCTCTTCCAAGAAAATAAAGAACTTACTCAAACTGATATTAATTAGGGATATGTGGGAAAGTAGTTCTGCAGCAGAGGAGTGAGACCTCTCTAATTTCTTTTAAAATGTGTTTCAGATGTAATAAAAGGGATAAATTCTGCAAACGTTGTGAACATATCCATTTGTGAAGTCAAAACAAATATGATGTAGACCCAGCTTTTGTCATAGATAAATAGTTCTTTTTGTAGCAAGCCCTGGAGTATTTAGAGCAACACGGCAAAGTCCAATGAAGTGTCAATGCAAGCCAGGAGCATTATTATTTATTGTCAGTTAGGACCTTCATCACTTACTGACATCACTGGAAATATTACTGGTGATTGATACTGATGGCAATGATGATTACTCTTGCAATAAGCTTAATTAAAATAACGAAGTACTATTGCACAGAACTTGGTTGTTGCCCAGGCAGGATAATGTATAAGCAGCAGAAGGAAGTCATCAGCTCAGAGAGTGCTTCATATTTCAAGTGTGACATCGCTAAGGAAGCAAAGAAGCATTGTGTGCCATTTCTCTACTACTATTCCTGCTCCATCTCCTATGTGTGCAGATAGACAAAAAAATGCTGAAGTAGACACTACAGAGGCTGCCTCTTAGAGGCTAATCTTGATTCTCTACCATAATGAAGTGTACATTGGTCATAGTGGTGGTCTTGCTGTTTTTCTGAGATGCTGCAAGTCTCCAAGAAACTCTTCTGTGCCATTACTCCCAGGGAACTCTTCTCTGACCACCTGGTTATGACAGCTTAATCTTCAGCTGCCACACTGAATAAACCAAGCAGTCAAAGGTTATAAGGGACCAGGAAGAAGGAGAGTAATTTCTGACCTCTCCTGTTCTAGGCAGTCAGTGGCAGAAAAATCCCCAAGCATTCAAGTCTAACTTAATCTCATTATCTGTTTTATTGGCTGTGCATTTAAAATCTCAGAATGTGGATGTAAATCCTGAACCACCCAGTCTGGCTGAGCTGTTCTCAGACTCAAGCCTCTCATAGCGTGGGGAGCAGCTATAAAGATCACAGGCAGATCCAATCTCAGAGCAGGAAGACCTGCATTTAAAAAGGAGAATACTGCCACCATATTTTAGGCTTTTGGATTGGTTCAAGACAGTAAGGTCTATAGATATTGAAGAGTAAGCTGGTCATAGGGATATTCATAATAAGTTTTGTATTTCTGGCTGGAGTGGCCTTGTGATTTTATGCAAACTGGGGATGACTTTAAAACAATTTCAAGAATTTCATCTCTGTCATATTAGCTAAGACACAGACACTCATATAGGATGTAATTTAATAAGTAAAAAAGCTTTTTCTGAGCAGATGAAAGGTAACTGTGCAATCAAATCAGGAGCTAAGTCTAGAATTGCCACATTGCGCCACTGAGATGATCTAATCTTGGCTATTGTGCCACTTGTCCTTCCTTATTTCCAGGTCAAAGACTGATGATGTTTAATGTTATGTTGCCTGAAAGTTTGCACCTTGTCCCTTTGCCTGTCCATAGCTTATGAAATGTGCCAAGTGCTTGTTTTTCTTCCCTGCTACTTTCCACTTACTTTAATTCAGTGAACACTTCTTTTTGCACTCACACCAAAATTTTGAATATAACCTTCCTCTTAAATGAGAAAATACTGCAAAGCTAAGCAGTATTTTGTATAAATTACACACTCTGCAAGTGAATAGGAAGAGATGGGTGACGTCCAGATGGAGGAGAAAGGGCATGACTTAGGCACTGGTGTTACTTGTACAGACCTGCAGGTTCCTCTGACATAGCTAAGGATGCATCCTCACCAGCACCATTACAGTTGCTTCAACCACCACAGTTCCAGTACCAGCAGTGTCCTCTAGAATTATATCAACAAATTCTTTTGCCTGGATATATTATCTTTCCTCATTAGTTAAGCCTGTAGCCTGTATCTGTTAAGAGGAAGGGAAACACAAAGGAGATATGCAGATATGCTATCAGTTGAGTAGTGATGGTTGTAAAACTGGTTTCACATGAGATGATATCAGGATTTGAATTTTCTGGTGCGTAACAAGAAAGTATATTTGCCTTTACAACGAGAAGTTTTGCCTGTTAAACACCACACAAAGCTCCAAATGCAGAGTGGGAAACCACCAGAATCCTCTCTTAGAGTCATTACAGGAAATCTTACAGACTGAAGTCTAGTATTTCCTAAAGAAAGGAGAAATGGTTCACCTAACACAGATGCACTTGGCTAAGCATCCTATTCTCAGTAGATGATGGCATTTTCAGAAGGTACCTTTGACCCAGTTTTGTAGCACAATAAAATCTCCATGGCTTTGTGTCTTGACCTAGCATCATAAAACTGAGGAAAAGGTTGCCCCATTTAGGCCATTTGACAAACTTGCAAGGAAATACGTTCAGCAGTAGAATCTAAAGAATTGTGTCAGGAGTGGAGCAGTGTTTAGAGACCAGAGGGAAAGAGGAGGAGGGTGTGTATTTGTTTATGCCTGGAAAGAAGACTTAAGAAAGGAGAACTAGTCAGAGGGCAGACACAAGAGAATTTCAGGTCAGCAGAAATAAGAAGTTTAGAGTAAAGAATGTCTGTTGAGGTACCCAAAACTTAAAGGTTTAAGCTGATGTGGGGGAATGTGTAGTAAACTCCATCAAATTAGTATAAATCAACTCAGTGCTCAAGACTAGAGATTTAGAGGCTACATAAAGCAAGGCAGCTTTACACACAAAGCAGACAGGTGCTCATTTTTTTAAGTAAATGTGCTTAAGTGCTTAAATGAAAAAAAAAGAAGAAGAAGAAAATAGGCAACATTTCTACACAGGACAATGGAGCATATTGTAAAAAAATAAAGTCTTCAAAGAGTTTCCACAGAAAAATTAGTCCTCTCTTCAAAAAATCCAAGTACATAATAACTGTAAGTTTTCCTTTCAGGTCCCCAAATGTGTCTATGCAGACATGCTATTCATAACTTGGGTTCCTCCTTCCAGTCCAACCTATCTCCCAACCCTATCCAATCAACTAGACCACGGCACTAAGTGCCTCATTAAGGCTTTTCTTGAACGCCACAACAACCCCATGCAGAGATACAGGCTGGGGTCGGAGTGGCTGGAGAGCAGCCAGACAGAGAGGGATCTGGGGGTGCTGATTGATACCCGCCTGAACATGAGCCAGCAGTGTGCCCAGGTGGCCAAGAGAGCCAGTGGCATCCTGGCCTGCATCAGGAATGGTGTGGCCAGCAGGAGCAGGGAGGTCATTCTGCCCCTGTACTCTGCACTGGTTAGACCACACCTTGAGTACTGTGTCCAGTTCTGGGCCCCCCAGTTTAGAAGGGACATTGAGATGCTTGAGCGTGTCCAGAGAAGGGCAACGAGGCTGGGGAGAGGCCTCGAGCACAGCCCTACGAGGAGAGGCTGAGGGAGCTGGGATTGTTTAGCCTGGAGAAGAGGAGGCTCAGGGGAGACCTTATTGCTGTCTACAACTACCTGAGGGGTGGTTGTAGCCAGGAGGAGGTTGCTCTCTTCTCTCAGGCAGCCAGCACCAGAACAAGAGGACACAGCCTCAAGCTGCGCCAGGGGAAATTTAGGCTTGAGGTGAGGAGAAAGTTCTTCACTGAGAGAGTCATTGGACACTGGAATGGGCTGCCCAGGGAGGTGGTGGAGTCGCCGTCCCTGGAGCTGTTCAAGGCAGGATTGGACGTGGCACTTGGTGCCATGGTCTAGCCTTGAGCTCTGTGGTGAAGGGTTGGACTTGATGATCTGTGAGGTCTCTTCCAACCCTGATGATACTGTGATACTATGATATGATACCTCCAGGGACAGTGACTCTACCACCTCCCTGGGCAGCCCATTCCAATGCCAATCACTCTCTCTGGCAAGAACTTCTAACATCCAGCCTATACCTCCCCTGGCACAACTTGAGACTGTGTCCCCTTGTTCTGTTGGTGGTTGCCTGGAAGAAGAGATAACCCTGGCTACAGCCTCCCTTCAGGTAGTTGTAGATATCAAGATGATGTTTATTGTTCATTCGGTCTTCACTGTTGATCTATCAGAAGAGGACCGTTGTACAGAGCACATCATGGCTGCCCCAGCATGTAGCTGAGGAAGCTGATCTTACCGTGTACAGAAACTGAAAAGAGAGTACAAGGACACATTCTCATATAGACAGCACTGTACAGAGGGAGAATAATTGTCACTCTTTCTAAGAGGGGACAGCAAATAGTAATGCTGCAGAGAAAATAAAACGATTTAGGAACCTGAGGTAGAATCCTATCCAAATAAGGTGAAGATGCAATATACTGATATTAGTTCTGCATTATAATAAAAAATCAATTCACATTGGATAGATTAATTTGAACTATCTGATCATGTTTGGTTCTAATCTGACTATAGACCCTCTGAAAGTCACCAGCACCTGAATTGATAACAGCAGCAACAACAACAATTAAATGAAGGAAAGAACAGAAACTGAGCCAGGGACTATTACAATGGCATGATATAAATCTCACAAGGATTCTTCTGTTGTCGCATCTTAAAGATGGCATAACAGAAACTGGAGAGCTTGGAAACAGCTACAGGTAATAAGGAGCATGTGAATACTTCTTATTTTGAGAGGATCTACATTAAGGAGAAGACAAATTTACTGGCTAATAGTAGGATACAGTACCATGTCTAACATGAAGTGGAACAGCACATATTTGATTATCCTCTATCTTCATTAAAAAATGAAAGGCAATCACTATAATATATATTTTAACAGTGCCTCACCAGATGTGCCACAGATCCTCACTGTAGCCAAATACTTACTGGGACTGGGAAAGGTAAGACCATTACCCAAGTGGCTAGCACCATCTTAAATGGGATTTGTAGAAGATTTTTTTCCCCTAAACATGCAGATAAACCCTCATTTCCAAGAATGAAAGCCAGCCACTAGATGACAGAGGAATAACAAGCAGCTTCCCTAACAGAGCAGTTACTCCAGAAGACCTCAGCTCAGCAGTTCTTCACCGGTGGAGTGGAAATGTTCAAAGGGGTAGAAAACAATTAGGTATGTAACTCCCATCCAAAGTTGGGGGGGGGTGGCGGGGGAGGAGGAGAGGTGACTGCCAGACTTACATCAGGCTGTTGAAAATCTTCCCATGCCTGAATTTAAGCATGTGCTTAAACTCCTTGGAGTTTCACAGTAGAGACGGGACCCTGGATTAGAGGACTCATGGAGTGGATCAAGCCTGGGGAGCCCTATGCTGCTGTACAATAAAGCCCAAGTCTCTTTTCCTGTTGTTAATCTCTTTCCTGTCTGTTAGCCTCAAGGCACAGTGAAGAGTTAATTGATTTTCATCCAGGAAGAGAGGACTTCACTGAAAAGTGCAGCCATGGAATTTTTTATTTTATTTTAAGCACCAGGCACACCTGCCAGGCCTCCAATTATTCCTCAGGAGGAGAAAGTCTAATGTTTTTCCTGTGAGGAAACCCTCTGATCCAAGCACTTGTCAGAGGTTTGTACTTCATCTATGCACTGTGTTAATCTGTCTTCCTTTTTAAAGCCTGGCTGCTGGTGGAGGTTTTGGGGCTGTCTGTCCTTTTGTATAGGTGTTTAGTGGCTAAGGCATTTAAACAGAGAAAGAGAAAGCCACAGCTAGTTTCCTCCTCAGCCAGGGGTGTTGAAAGCTTGGGGAAATGTTGCTTGCAGTCTTGGTGGCTGCTTAGCAATGAGGGAGATGAGGTTTTTTACCCCTTTAGGCTGGGCTGATCATCCTTCCTGAGCACTAGGCTTAGAAAAGCAGAGATAGCAGAGATTACTCCACATTATATATATATGTATATATATGTGTAAAAATTTGTATGGGACCTGACTTTGGGTGTCTGAAAATGCCCATCAGGACATGCCTCCTTCCTGGATGAGGCAGCAGAGTTGGTGCAAATGCCGTGTCAGGCCAGAGCTAATCTCAGACTTGTGATGTGTTTCTGAGATTGGTATTTAATGACTAGAAAGCACCATTAGAAACCACAAACTGAAGAGGAGTTTTGCACCATTTTGTGCAGTGGCTTTAGTTGTGAGGTTGAGCTCCTGCACAAGCCATGGAAGCTGCTGCAGGGTGCTGCCCCGTCATAAACATCTGGATGATTTTGAGTGAAACCAAACTGCAATGTCTTCTCTGAGAAAACACAAAGTGCTCCACTCACTGAAGGACATCTACTGGTGCTGATCTGAATGCTCCTTATTTTGCACACCCCCCCCCCCAGCCCTAATGCAGACAATATGGACCAATGGTCCTCAGTACCAAACATCTCCCCTTGTGGATGCACTCCTGCTGTACCACTTTACACGTAGACTAAGTCTTAGTTGTTCAAAATCAGTCTAATTCTTACTTAAGTGCATCTGTCTTCTTTTGGTGTTTTTAATCAGTCATGTTTCGAGTCACTGCAGTACTCTGCCAGCAGAGTTTTATAGTATTAGATGGGAAACAAAACTCACATTGCTGAGGTCTTACATTAAAAAAGAAAGAAGGAAAAAAAAAAAAAAGGAAAAAAATGAACAAGCAAAAAATATTTGTGCTAAATCCAAACTTGCACAGGAGGCTATAATGGATCTGCATTTTTTTGAATACAAGCACGAGTTCTGTTGTGTGTCTTGTACCCACTAATGGATTTTAACTTTATTACTATCCAGTTTTATTGGAACTAATCAGAAGACTGTAGGAATGAAAGGACTCCCACATTACTGAAACAGTTAATTTTTTTAAAGCCAGGCTACTGAAGTGCAAGTTAAAAGGGAGGAGCAGATCAAATCCATGTGCGGGTCATTTAAGAGCTCTGTCTTAGTTTTTAAATATAGATTGTACAGGATACCATGAATTCAGCATTTCTGTGTAATCTTGTTTCATTGATTGATCCCTTAGGCCAACAGGACTTGGCTGTAGATAGATAGTTTTAAAACTTTACTGTCTTTAGTATTTAATAAGCTGTCAAAAAAAAAAAAAAGAAAAGAAAAGAGGAAAGGAAAGGGGAAAGAGGAAAGAAGAAAGCAAAGGAAAGAGGAAAGGAAAGGGGAAAGAGGAAAGAAGAAAGCAAAGGAAAGAGGAAAGGAAAGAAAAGGAAAGACTTGGCTATAGATAGATAGTTTTAAAACTTTACTGTCTTTAGTATTTAATAAGCTGTCAAAAAAAGGAAAGGTGAAAGGAAAGAGGAAATGAAAGAAAAGGAAAGGAAAGGGGAAAGGAAAGAAAAGGAAAGAAAATGAAAGGAAAGGGGAAAGGAAAGAGTAAAGAGGAAAGGAAAGGAAAGAAAAGGAAAGGAAGGAATAAAGAGGAAAGGAAAGAGTGAAGAGGAAAGAAAAGGAAAGGAAAAGGGAAAGGAAAGAGGAAAGGAAAGAGTAAAGAGGAAAGGAAAGAAAAGGAAAAGAAAAGAGGAAAGGAAAGAGTAAAGAGGAAAGGAAAGAAAAGGAAAGGAATGGAAAGGGGAAAGGAAAGAATGAAGAGGAAAGGAAGAAAAGGAAAGAAAAGGGGAAAGGGAAGAGTAAAGAGGAAAGGAAGAAAAGGAAAGAAAAGGGGAAAGGAAAGAGTAAAGAGGAAAGAAAAGGAAAGGAAAGGGGAAAGGAAAGAAGGAAGAGGAAAGGAAGAAAAGGAAAGAAAAGGGGAAAGGAAAGAGTAAAGAGGAAAGAAAAGGCAAGGAAAGGGGAAAGGAAAGAGGAAAGGAAAGAGTGAAGAGGAAAGGAAAGCAAAGGAAAGGGGAAAGGAAAGAGGAAAGGAAAGAGTAAAGAGGAAAGGAAAGAAAAGGAAAGAAAAGGGGAAAGGAAAGAGTAAAGAGGAAAGAAAAGGAAAGGAAAGGGGAAAGGAAAGAGGAAAGAGGAAAGGGAAAAGAACAGAAAAAAGGAAAGGAAAATAAAAGAAAAAGAAAAGAAAATTCAGTTAGAGGCTCTGCCTTTTCTCAAGTTCTGATATCACAGATCTTCAATAGAAATGTGTTTTTTCATTCAACTAAATGGTAGTTGCCACAAAAGCACACGGCAAGTCATGACTCCAAAGAAATTCCTGGGTGAACAGTAGCAAAGGTGAAACAAATGGCTAACACCTGCCAAAACCTGCATAGAGAGTGCTGATGTCATCAGCAATGCCATCACTTCGCAGGCAAAGCCTCTGCTCAGGTCTTGACAGGTAAGGGTAGGAGGCTATGACCTTCAAATGGTCTATTTTAAGATGCATTTTCTGTGTGGTCTTTTTAAGTCTCACTGAAGCCTGGGCAAGACCCTAGCCTTTTACTCATCAGATCTTTATTTATGTTTATTTATAAGCTTTTCCATGGAGGTCATCCTGGTACTATGTGAGTGCATTATGTATATTAATGGCCTTGTCCTCAAGCTATGCTAGAAGTGATGAAAGTGATTCTTCCCTCTGACAACAGGGAACCGATGCAAAGAGGGGTGAGGTAATGGGCCAAGGTCATGCACAGAGGCAGAATCTTCCTATGCCCCAGCCTAAGCCTTAACTACTGCTCTTCTTTTGTGGTTAAGTTACAGGTATTTACTTCAGAGGGGTCTGAAGATTTCATGACGCTTTCCAGGGTCAGGTCTAAAATGATATATTGGTAATGTGGTAGACAGACAGACATACAGATACAGACTTCAAGACTGAAGCAGTTTCACAGACATCCCTAGAGCTCCACTGGGCACTTTCTGTGAGTGATAAGGGAGGCAATGTTATCCAACAGACAATAAGATGGGGGATGAATTTCTGGGTCCATCACAGGCTCAGCACGGGAATATTGGCAGTTAATTTTTCTGCAGCATAGGGTAAAACATTCTAATGCTAGAGCCATCCTGTCAAAGCCTTTTTGAACAGAACACTTGGATCAGAAGCAGTTGCTCAGGTTCTGATATTCTTTGTGAAACAACCAGCTTCTCAAGCATTATTACCCTGAAAATGCAATAATGTACCTTAAGAAACTATCCACTGAAGCACTGGGAAAAACAAGTCAGAGTCACAATGAGACTTAATACAGTTAAGCAGCAGCAGTAGCAAACACAAAACAACAAAGTGTAGTATTTGCCCATTTGCCAAGGCCACTGTTTGGGATGAAGCTGCATATGGAACTAGTTAACCTGTGTGATAGTAAAATACTAGCAATCTGTACAATGTTGACATTTAATAACCAATCAAGAAAGATGAGAAAACAGAATCAAACTTGCAGTATATTCTGAGCCATAGTGAAAAGAAAAGCATATTAGTCTCATCTCTTAAGAGTACCATGCTTTACCATCAGAACTGATAGTCCAGGGTAACTGGCAATGGATTTAAGGTTTTAGGACACACAGCAGCTAAAATTAAAAGTAATGTGGATGAAGGTGATGTGTTTAGCCTCAGGAAGCATAGAATTAAACTGTCTGCTGGTAGGAGGTGAGAGGGGAAAAAGCTGGAAACGCAGCAGTCCCTTGTTTTGGCAACAGCAACCCATAGGAAAGTGGGGGGGGAGGGAAGTAAAGAGTGGGGGATGAAACCACAGCAAGTTTTCCCTTCAGTGTACCTAGCAGGAGATTAACAAAGAATATGCTTAATTATTGCTTCCTGCCCACCTGCCTAGTTCCTTCAAGAACCAGAGCTCACTCAAATAGCGTTCACTCCCTTGGCAAATGCCCTCGTAATGGCAGCGGTTACAAATTAACCCAGTCAGTTTGCTTCTTTTACCTGGAAGGAATTGCAATTATTTTCCTCTACTGTTTTGCAGACCTGCTGGTGAACCTCCAGTTTTCAAGGATCAAAATCTGGAGGTCACGCTGGGGTAAATCAGCATAACTTCTGTTCAAGGCAGTGATATTGTCTGCATTTACACCAGTCAGGCATCCATCAGTTCTGGATGATCAAATTCAGTGTCCTATTTACTGCCTTCGGTAATTCTGTGTTATCCTAGCCAGTGCTAGATTTATTTTGTTAATAATTCATGGGTTGCCTTCAACTTATGACTCTCTGTGCTACACAAATGATGTGGAGTAATTAAACTACCTTTAAAGCACCTTGAGTGCTGTTGGCAGGAACAACAGCAAGTATTTAAAAGAATATTTAATGCTGTGCACTGCCGGCATGCATGCTGGGAAACAAGCTCACATCCCAGAGCCTACCCTGGGCCAATCACAAGAGAATGGCTTAATTGGTTAATCATATAAATTACAGTCACTTAATCATTTTAATCACCATCAGCCAATTAGCTTGGAGTTATGGGCTCTGAGGTAACAGTTATGCAAATGTTTGTTCCACTGCAAGCTATTAACAGCCATATTTTCTATATCAAACTGACAGTGACTGATCTGAAGAAGGAAGCAAATAAAGTGAGCATTTATTTGGTCTAAACTTCTTCAGATAAGAATGAAGCAAATTATAGGAATGGCCTTAAAATAAAGTGGTAGTCCTTTTTTTTTATTATAGAAATTACTCTCCATCAGTTATGCTGAGGTGCTCTCCTAGATGTTTTTGCAGAACACTGCCATGATTGCTCCAGTGTCCCAGTATCCCTGTCACTGTTAATGAATCGTTTCCCTAGTAGGATAGGAATAAATGTTAGCATTCAGTTACTGGAAGCCTGCAGTGGTGAGTGAATGTTAGTTAGCTGCAGTTCATCTACAGTGGATAATTTCCTGGAACACAGGTGTGAAACCTGTACTGTGTAACTTTGGATCTCACCTGCTCTGTTTCTGTCAAAATCACCTCCAAGTTCCATCTCTGTGACTGTGGTGTCATTGTGCAGGCTCAAGTGATACTTACTACACATGGCAATGATCAGAATTTAGCCACAGAACTTTCTCATAGGTGAAAGAGTATGAAAGAGACTTTTTTCAGTGTCATACTGAAAGGGAGCCTACAGGAATCATAGAATCATAGAATCATAGAATGGTTTAGGTTGGAAGGGACCTCAAGGATCATCCAGCTCCAACCCCCTGCCATAGGCAGGGACACCTCCCACTAGAGCAGGTTGCTCAAGGCCTCATCCAGCCTGGCCTTAAACGCCTCCAGGGAGGAAGCATCCACAACCTCCCTGGGCAACCTGT